>BSBK01003414.1:0-600000 GCA_027943335.1 Chamaecyparis obtusa
TATGAAAATTTATCAAAAATTATAAGAGAAGATTTGTGTTGTGTCAAAAAATACCAAATTAGAGCCCATCCTTATTTATAGTGCTATTGTATATTTTCTCAAATTAGGAACTCAACTTATAGAAACTGTTCATTGTATTTTTCTGCAAAAATTGATCATTTTAATGTGCTTTAAATTTATTAAAAAGGAGAGAATTCTAAATAATGCGTCTACACCTAGCTTTCGATGATATAAAATTGAGTTATTATATAGATTTTGTATTGTGGTTTGTTTATTATCGTCCATTTATATTTATGTTAATATATCTTCATTTCATGTATTTTTTCCCCTGCGATCTTATATAAGGAAGCACGTAAAGAATTTTGTTAAGTGGCTATGAAACAGAAGAAGAAGAAGAAATGAGAAAGATTAGATTGAGAAATGCCCACAAAATTTTAGGGCAACTGTTTTGCACTTGAACATAATTTTAGGGGGCACTTCTCAAATGGAGAAATGTTTCTCCCCTTCAATGAGACGTTATTTTTCATCCCTCTCTAATAGTAGGGTCTGTTGTTTAGCATTATGTATCTTCTTTAGCTAAGCCCTTAGAATAGTAGGGGAGCTTTATAGCCCTATATGCCTTAGTTCATTCAGTAACTAAACATAAGTTTTTAGGGGGTTTCCCTTAGAATTGTAGGGGAGCTTGAAAGCCCTATATATCTTAGTTCATTTCATATCCATTGCAGGCCCATAGAATTGTAGGCAAGAGAGCTTTACAATTGAGCATGCCCTTAGAAAACTATACTAGAAACCGAGGTCCACTACATGCCCATATAGTTGTAGGGATTTCAATTTGGTTCCACCTTATAATATTAGGGGCCACCCATAACCTTTCTACCCACCCTACTGAGGGAATCCTATGATTTTCACCCAAACTTATCTGGCTATCCACCCACACCACTTCCCACCCACCCTAGTCCCACCCCAATGGCACAAAAATCCTCGGGCTCTAAGAAAGATAGTGGACCGGCCTATAATGGTTCTAAAGGAATATTCTATATGTAACATGCCCCCTAGAAGCAGAAGCCCCCACCCATGGCAGGGGTGGGGTAGGAAGGCTCAAGTGTTGTCCTAGATGGATGAAAACACTATCCAACATTGGGCAGTCGGTTGTTCATAGCTGGCTCATGGGAGGAAATGGTGCAAAATTTCCTAAGGTTCAATGTCGATTGTGTAGTATCACCTATAGTGAAAAGAATCATTATACATTTTGCGGACTCCAAGGTGCCTATCTTAGGTTAGGTCGGGACATATTGGTATTTAGGCCACTAATAAATAAGGGAAGTCAAGCACCTTCGATTTGATTTTTATCTATATATCCTGACCTATTTTTTAACCCCTAGGTAGAGATGGGCTACTAGGGTGCTTGTTATTAGTGTTGCGTCTTTAGGTAAATAATAAATCAATTTGACATAGCGAAGGTAACAAAGATATCCCAGGGCTAATGCATTATAGGGAAGCATCAGTCATGTCATAAGAGTTGTTGACCTACCATAAATCCCTGCATCTACATCTTGGACCACAAGATCCTCTATTCAATGTAAGGCTATCTATCCTGAAATCAAGGATCAAGAACATAAGACCATTGGATCACTATAGATGCTCGAAAACCTATCCTACACCCTATTGGCTAATCACGTCAATAATGGTACTCAACTATTCCCTATCGATCTCTTGCATTTAGCGCCATTCAATAACATTTGAAATCACCATCTTGCAACTATGTGTCTTCATATTTTGTTTAGGTCAGCTATTCAATCAGTGCCTTCTCAACTTAATGCCATAATCATTCAATTATTAATGCCATAAAAGGAGGCTACATATAGATTTAGTCCCCTACTTTTGATCTGGTTTGTCGGTAATCACCTGGTTATAAGCTCTGCCACTAGTGGATTTGGAGATGGACCTCCCTCTGCACTATTACCCGATTGAAGATAAATTGGTTTGAAACAAGTTACATACACTCGCTAATGAATCTGTTGTTCACCAAATGTTTATGAATGGGTGATTCAAATATTAAAACTATTCTTTCTAGTGAAATACCTCTTTCTAATTTGAGCTACTTATAATATAGAATTCCCTACACCCTGCTTAGAAGCAATAGCTTCTCTTCCCTCCTTTCCTTGATAGCATGATGAAGATGATGTCTAAGAAGACAACCATTGGATGTCGAGGCCCCTCCTATTCTATAGTCTCAAGATGGAAAACCCATATTCTGTACGTAACATGCCAACTAGGGAACTTCTAGTCCCACACAACCCCGGCTATAGTTGGGTGGGTGGGAGGGGATAGGAAAATTAATTCCCTCCCAGGTGGGGGGACAATTAGGTAGAGAGTAGGGAATTCATGTTATGTATAGAAGAATCTTTCTTCACTCTTATATTAATTGAGCTGAGCTAAGCTGAGATATATAGGTAGGGGGTAGGGGTAGGGTGCCCTACCTCCATATCCTCGATGCATAGGGGTGGATTGCTGCAACAGAAATATCCATCCGTAAAGATATGGATAGGGAAAAGAAGCCTTTAGAGAGATAGTTGAGAGCAAGCTTGGGCCTCGCTCGGTATAGATAGGGAGGTTCGCCCTTCTATTCCCTCTCATCCACCCCTTATTTCCTAGGAGGTAATCATTCCCCACCAAGCATAGAAATAGGTCAAGAGGGAATAGGATTGTAGATCCATCGGAAGTCTTCTTATCATACATGCCCCACCAAGTCCTTATCACGCAATCATTTTATCTAATAAATATATTAAAAATTGACGCCTAGCATTGGATTCTGGAATAGTAGTGCAGACATACAGGATTGGAACATCAAGTGGTTGTGTGACCCAACATGCCCCAGTCTTGAGTGGGATAGATACACCTATCTTTTAAACAGTTCCACCTTAGAATAGTGATCAAGATCCTGAGTTTTTAGATTGAGATTCTTAATTTAGAGATAGGTATGGAGAGCCTTATGTTTTTTAGGATAAAGATTAACATTTTTTTATATTATGATTATGAAGATTAACCTTTTGATTCTCCAGATAAAGACCCCTTTCTAAATTGAGACCTAGAAGTAGATATAATAGAATATAGCTAGAAGTCAATCCAGCATTATATCTCATTTCCCTACTATCTTAATTATTTCTTATTCTTCTGATCTTTATCCAGAAACCTATAGCTAATTAGGGCCACCTAATTCTTCTCTTGATTATGCTCCTTCTAATGATCGTGATCCAGTTTCTGGCTGGGCAAGGCTAGAGAGAGATCTAGTTCTAGATGATCCAGATGTAGTTAAAGATCCATAGCCATAGCTAGCAGCACCAAAAGAATATGTAGTAGAGACAATAGCATATCCAAATTCATAGTCTACAGTAGAAGTCACCTGTACCCAATTCAGCCTGGAGAGAAAATGGATTATAAAACTATTAGCTTAATTAGTTGATTTATTAACGAGCAAGGAAAAATACTATCTTGTCGAAGGAATCGATTAATGTTGAAAAAACAATGCTTAATAGCTAGGGATATTAAACAAGCTCATATTCTATCTTTGATACCCTTTCTTTCTTTAAATTCAAAAGTAATTTCTTTAAATTCAAAAGTAATTAGAGCCTAAGACTCCTCCATTTAATGGGAGCTACGACATCTAACAAAGATAGCGCATATTTTTTCTATTTCTATAAAAAAAAAGGAATAATATAATTATCCTAAATTTGAGTATTGTCTTTAGTTCCCAAGAGAATTTCCTGGAGATTCGGTTTTACTATTTCATAACACAAGAATATTTTTTAACATCATAGAGAAGCAATTATTATATAATAGGGCCATTTTTGCAAGTGTTCTACAATTTGTACGAAACTTCTTTTTGTATAAAAATACTATGAATTTATTACAAGAGAATCCATTAGCACGAGATGCTACATTAATCTGAGTAATCCAAAAATGACAAAAATATCTCTTATGCTTAATTCTATCTCAGTGAGCGGAAACTAAATCTCTCATTTTCATTTGGTTAGTAGCCCTAAAAAGTTTTGAATCAAGTTTAGTTGTCGGTAGGGTTACATTTCCTGATCTATGCATTGATGGGTGATGTGGTTGAAAGTAATATTTCTTCTATGAGATGATCATAGAAGAAGGGTTATTTCACAGAGGGAATCTCTTAACACCGCTATTACTTATGTTGTTGTCATTCACTTTAGCTTCAATACAGGGTTAGAAAAGGTGGTATTAAAGCTTCAATCAGTTGATAACATTTCCTCAATCTACTTAAATATGCTTTTTTTTCATAGATATTGAGTGATCCAGATGGAAATATGTTCTTTTTAGAGGATTTTGAAATGACTCTCTCTGTAGTGAAATGGTTATTCGTCGTACATAATGGACCTTAAAAACATGTTACATGGTCGAGGAAACTCTCATATAAATAAGGAATATTTTAGATATTTATTATCCTCCTATGAGATATTGACTAAAAAGTTGTGAGCCAGAAAAGGGAAAACAAAGGGGTAACCTATTTTAACGGCTAGAACTGTTTGAACAAGGAAAGAGGTATTTCACTAGAAAGCATAGGTTTAATATTGGGTCTAATATTCTTATTGAAAATAAGGAGGATAAGTTTTTTCATAAATCTTATGAATCTCATGAATCGAGTTTAGAGATAACTCCCAAAATATCTGAATCGATTTTAGAGATATCATACCTTTTGAAACATTTTAAAATATGAGAGTTTGTTGGCGAATGAATAATCATTAGTAAAAAGTAACAAGCATGAAATCAAATTTGTTTCAAAATTCCATGAGAAATGTCAAATCCTTATACGGATACTTTGGCAATAAATAGTAATCAAATGCAAGGTCGATTATCTACTTGGCTAGCCAAGAATAAATTAGCTCATAGACCTTTGGGTTTTGATTACCAAGGCACATAAACATTACAAAACAAATCTGAAGATTGTGTCTCTATAGTCATTGCTTTATATGTTTATGGTTTTAATTATCTATGTTCTCAGTATGCTTATGATGTAGCACCAGTGGGTTCCTTAGCTAGTGTATATCATCTTACGAGAATAAAGGATAATGCAGATGAACCTGAAGAGGTGTGTATAAAAGTATTTTTTCCAAAGGAAGATCCTAGAATCCCGTCTGTTCTATGTATTTGGAAAGTGCTAATTACTAGAAACGGGAATCTTATGATATGTTCGGAATATTTTATGAAATTCATCCATGTCTAAAATGTATATTGATGCTAGAAAGTTGGATTGGGTGGCCTTTGCACAAAGACTATATTGAACCTAATTTTTATGAAATACAAGATTCTCATTGAGTGCAAAAAAAACCTTATTCTAAAGGTTGGGCTTCCCTTGCTCTCACTGCGTTCGAACAAGCGATAACCTTTCTCTCACTGCGTTCGCCCTTATTTGGGAGAACAAATTTAAGGGTCTATGGTTCTAATGGGCGCTAGAAGAAATTTCTTCTCTAATAAGTCCCTCTTCAATCACGATGTAGGTGGGTGGGAAACTATAGTTCCTGTAGGGAAAATTCAATTCTCTATCCAATTCTATATCTTCTGTAGGTCGGCTAGGTGATGTACTTATCTCCCTTGCTTGGCTAATGAGAATGTAGGATGGCCACCTAGCCAGTGGCCACTCGATAGCATGGCGAAGCATGTTATGTAGATAGTGATCTAGTGCAGCTGAGACTGTGACTCCTTACCTAAAGTGACCGCATCCAATTTTGTGGTGCAGTCAATTATAAGTAACGGGCTGTATAAACTTCACTCTGGCCATTAAGATTCGCAGCTCAACGAAGTGGAATGCCCACCATAATAAGTGGAACCCCACAAATAGTTGCCTGCCTAATAAAAAATGAACCCTGCTCGCTGCGGGCGTTGAGCGATAACTTCGTCACTCGAAACTAGAGTTCGTACAGTAGTAAATTAGAAAAATAAGTAGTCAATATGTGAGTAAGTTACTTTACGATCAAAAATTCTTGAGGAGGCGGGAATAATGGGGGGTGATGGCGGCGAAAATTGGGAAAAGGACCGCCGACCGCCCCGTAGGGTTAATTAATCAGCTTGCTAAAATAAGGGAGGTAACATATTAGCCTATAGGACTATGTTTCTCAGATGTTCCAAACTTATTTTAATTGCGTTCGAGTCAGAACACTCACCGCGTATAATGTACCGCGTTGTAACCTTCCACCTCTCCGTGTATGCGAAAACTAGCTTCCTTTTGACGAAGGAAATTAAGCGTGTTCATCGAGGCGAAATTTGATAATAAAGATATTATAGCATCCCTATGCCTCCAACGTGCTTCGATCATATTTATACGTTCATCGATGTTGGGGTGTTGACGGAAGCCGTGAAACTACCTATTGATTCATAACGAGATCGAGATGCAATTCTAGATTTCCTTCACATGGTGATCTAGATTCAGTTGATAATCGAGAGTGCTTAGTTATAGAGCCCTTAGAAACATATCCATATCCTTCTGCACCGGGATAGCAGCAGGACAGAGGGAAGCATCTATCTGATGAGCTAGTTCGAGTACCTTCCAAAGTAAGGAGTTTTGCCATCATATGAACCTGACATCAAAGAAAGTAGCATCAGTTCTCAAACTCGTTGCTTCATATCTAGATCCCATGGTGGCTATGAATAGTAGGGGCCCACCCATGTTACGTATAGTAATCTAGTGTTAGTGCTATCCTTAGAAGCAATCTGCTGGATTCATAGAACCCGCCTGCCCACAGATCCAATAGATAGCGCAACTAGAAAACTATTATAAGGCTTTCATTCAACTATCTATCGATGATTTTATCATGCATATTACGTACGTAATATGAAGTTATCTCAATTATAGTTATAGTTCTAATCTGAAATATGGGTGAAACCGCAGGCACATTATGAAAAGTTGCCTGGCGTCATTATATTATTGAGAGTAGGAAATAGGCAGGTACACCGCACTTCAAAACAATAGGCCCCGCCTGGTGTGTGTTCACGGTAGATCTTTCTTGAAAGCCAGGAGGGAGAGGTGAAGCCGAAGATTCCTAGGAATAAAAATACTCGACTGGTGGGCAGAGATAGAACTGTCAAATCGGATGGATGCCCAGAAGGACGTTTTCGGGCACGCAAAAGGCGTCTGCCAGGCATATCGACGTGATCCATGGATCTCCATCCAGCTGGGAACCCGTGTACCACTCCCTACCGCTTTTCCGCTGGGGGGAGGAATCACCAACCTTTATACATTCTAAAATAGATATAGAAGAACATCGCCCATGACGTATCATATCCTCAATGGTAGTAGTTCGGTAAGAAGTGTGGCATATTTTGTCAATAGAAAGATGGATTTAGGCCGTAACGTTATTCTAAGTTTAGGTAGGGATGTTGTTTTTGGAAGTTCAGGTAGGGCTTCAGGTCGTTGCTTTAGTAGTTCGGGAAGGAGGAGGTATCATTTTTCGCGCCTTATATGGGCTCCTCCTCCCCAATCCAATGGACCTAAATATCCTTCTTATCCCAACCTCTTGCCAACTACAACCTGACGTAAGCTTCCTTGAATCTAGAAATAACCAACCTTTCGAATGCCATAAAAACTTCGAACCCGACATCCTTTCCATATATATGTCCAATAACTAGTGCTGCAGCTAGATCAAGGTAAACAGGCTATTCAAAAGGAAGGTCTAAGTGGATATTTTATCTACACGGAAGGTACCTATGGAAATGTATCCACGCCTGGAAAAGATGGAACTGCATCTTGATCTAGAAGGTACGCTAGGCGAAGCACTGCTCCATTGATGTAATTAATATATGGAGTATCTGGCGGCGGCTTGGAAGACCTTCTAGTAATTAGTGATAGTTGGGGGTGCCAAACTATCTACTAGCTATTGTGGTCTTGAATAGATTAGGTTCCCCAACGATATAGTATTGCATCCGGCATGAGCTCGAAGAGCTATCTACTCGAAGAAACAGTCGGCTCGAATAGTCACACCTACAGCTAAAGAGCTAGCTCTCTCCCCATAGATGTTCCAGCTATAACCCATCCACGCCTACTTCTTGCTCCAGTCACTCGAGTCACTAATCCCCAAAGAGTCTACTTACTCGAACAACTAGAGAAGTAGAGCCAGTACCATCTCCACCCATCCACTGTAGTAAACCTCCATATAGAGGGCAACCCAGTAGTAGGAGGGCAAGGTTGAACTCACCTTCTCATACTGCTACTGGACCAAGCTGCTTAAATTGGAGAGGGGAAATACTGATAATATGAAATGGACTGTATCTTCCAAGCTCCCCAATGTACCACCCTCTATCGAATCAACAACATATTTCCTCTAATAACTGTTGGAATGCCGGTCTCTCGATTTGATCGTTGGTGATTACAGATCGGTGTGGTAGGTCAGTAACTTTTTGAAGTCAGATCATAGTTAAAGCTTCATACCACAAACTAGCTGAGCAGGGCATTTTTCCTCTCCCATCCCACTGGGGTGGGAAGGGTTGGTGGCTATCAATAATATGAAAAAGGGGCCGAATAATCATTACGAATGTAAAGCTTTGTAGGAGGCCCCTGCTTGCCGGAAAGCATGAACTATCTCAATGCGTCTATGATTGTCATGGAAAGGCTCTACCGGGCAGCGGGGTGGTTGGAAGAGGAGAAGATAGGTGATGGTCAGGGGATAACGTCGATAATGAAGTGGGGAAAGGACCTACCTTCTTTAGGCATTTGATCAGCCCCGGTAAGTGATCTTTCCTTGATATCTGTTGAGGTCACGGTTGGGGCCTCTAAAACTCGTCGGCTTCCAAACTTTAAGCATCTCTGCCTTCAAATTTTCATATCTGGAACGGTTATGATAGTGATAGTGCACTGGGTGCTTGAGATTAAAAGAAGACCTCTCCCGCCATCTTTTTAAGGTCGAGTGCTCCCGGGCAGCTCCCCAGGCGGAGCTCGGGATGGGGTCCTAACCAACCTTTCTATAGTTCTAATTCCCGCTACCATAATTCCCCCCAACCACAATTCCCCTCGTTGGAGATTCTAGTTCTGATTATAGTTCCAGAACCATAATCAGTTGGGTTGGGTGGCAATGTTACATATAGAATCAGGCCCTACCTACCCCTACTATCTATAGAGACTTTCTCCTGACCTAGTCCTTGGGAAATGTGTGAGAACAAGAGTAGGGGAAGGATGGATGAAATTCTGATTGCATAACCCAACTAGTCTTCCTGCCTCCCTCGTTAATGTTTATTTATTTCCTGTCCGGAGCTAACGATAATTCAACCACTATACAGGAAAGGGCAGCTGGACCATCCATCCGGAAGGCACTACCCCGAATACATTCATTGGAGATCTCATGCCATAATAGCCCATCTCCAACTATTGTTGCCTATCTCTTCCCAAATATTGCTTGGTGAGAATCAGCTCCTGCATTTTTCTAGTGTCTAGGGAAAAGATCATTGGACCCCCCGGTAGGAGGACTGATGTCCCCTTCTTCGGTGGCTTCCACTTGATTGAGGAGGGTAGAGTTCTCTTGATGGGAGGGGATCCACGTGGGATGGGCATAAGAATCCAGGTTGTTGGGGTCTGATGGAGATAGAATGTGTTGATGGACCCTCTGCCTGACTTCGTCGACAGATTCTCCATTATAGAGGTCATGTCATCGACTCTCGAGGGCTTTAAAAAGATGATCGTCATTGGGGTCTCTGCTTGTATTGTCCATTGGCGTATTCTCCGACACTATTCTAGTATAACTCCGCACCAATTCTGATTCCAATCAATCGATGGTCTCTATCAACACACGGTTATTCTCCATGGCTAACTCGGCCTGTCTTAGAGCTTCTGCTATCTCTTCTGTCAATCCTTGGTTACAAGCGATTACAGTTTGAAGCTCTTTTAGGTTCTCTATCATACCAGCTTGCGAGCATTTCACTTCGTCTAGCGAGCTTGCTTCCGTCTGGAGTGGGTCACTAGTCGATAATCTTTGGTCCTTCATTTCCGGTAGGGAATTAGGATTAGTCATCTCTAAGGCCCTCAGCGTGTCGACCCACGACGTTTCGGCTTAGGGATGGAATTTTGATGCTTCTTAAGGACAATGTGGCACTGTTGAGAGGTGTTTTACCATTAGGACAATGGGCCCCTACTATTCTATGGGGGTTGGTGGATGGATGAAAAGAAGGAAAGGACAATTCTATTGGCCCTCTTGATCTTATAGGGTAGATATTTGAGTGTTGGCCTTGTCTCCGGGCTCGATTCTATACATAATGTTACCTTCATTTTTCTCAGATCCCAGTTTTAGTCTTGATCAAAATAATTAATAGCTTGAAGTTGAACTTGAACCCAGTGTTGAACCTTAAGTCAGTTCAAGTTCAAGTTCAACCCGTTACCATTTCCGAGTCTTAAGTGCTTATGCTTGCTTCTCTCAATTTTTTGTTGGTCTCAAAAGATGAACCTGAAGTTCAACCTAGTCTCGAACCTTAGGTTAATTCAAGTTCAAGTTCACATTTGTAATATGACAACTTATGCACTGAGATTTAGGTGGGATGGTCCTATTTTTTTTAAAAAAGCGGTTTCCTATATTGTAGCACTCCAAGAGTTTATTAAGTTTTGGAAATTGTCATACAAGAAGCTCTCTTTCAACTAGATGGCTTGCACATGTTGAAAGATTTGAAAAGATAGTTGGCAACATGACGTAGAGGGAGTCATAAGTGTTCAGATATGGTGATTAGAGATTTTCCTTGGGAATTGAGTTATTCATGCCGAAAGAGCTGGAGGATTAATTAAGTTTGGCCAGACATGTCAAATCAATCATTCTGCCATTAAAACATTTATTATGGACATGCTCTGAAGATTTATTAGAGATATGAGGCGTCTATGCATAAATAAAGAATGCTTAAGGTTTTCTATTAGTTAATTTATTTATACAAGGAGCGGGAGCAATGAAATTGGTGGTGGTAAATTTTCATAACCCATTGGTGGTGGTGGTGCATAATACATTGGTGAGTTATCTCTTCCCTTAACAGTTTCAGTTTTCAGAGGCTCTTTCTGTGTAGCAGTCTTTTGTATTCCACATTTGATGAAATGTCGTTATTCCATCCAAAACTTCTGAAAGAGGAAAGTAGAACACACCTGCTAGTTTCTCTTCCAGTAATAGGGGATACCTTCATGTTGAATGCAAATTTAGGGGAACGTTGTGATAGAGCCCAAAGTTCTTATGAAGGTTCTTTTACTGGGAAGTTAGCAAGTAGTGGACTTCTAGAAGCTGTTGAATTTCCTCCTACTTTTCTTTTCCCTGAATTGGTGTTGGAATGTGCAAACAAATATGACACCAAGAATAAATGTATCAAGGATGCGTCAGGAGACATCTGGGTTAAAATTAGTCAAGAAACAATAATGGCAGCCTTGCAAATTCCCAAGAAGGAATTATATGAACCATGGACTTATGCTGAGGTGGATCATGTGTACGAAGCAAAGAAGAAAACATATAGCTCCTCGGTAGCATAGGTGTGGCTTGCGAAACCAAAGAAAGGTAGATCTAGATTGCCAAAGCCTTTGACAATTGAGCACCTCAGCAAGGACATAGCTGATATGATATTTCTTTTAAACAGGGTGAAAGGAAACCCTCATACATTTCATTGCGAGAACTGGATGTACTACTTTATCCAGAAAATCATAGAAGGAGATAAATTTATTCATTGGGTTGACCTAATAGCAGAGGGGCTTCATAGAGAGCTTTTAAATGTGGCAAATCTAACTACATTTTGTATGTCCTCCTATCTTATGTATGTCTTAGCATGCTTCTAAGCTTGGGAAGGATTGCCTCACGAACTGTGGACTAATGATATGAAGATATATGACTACCTTGCATACTTACAGAAGGAGAATTTCTCTGGTGTATTCAAAGTTGTAAATGACAGATTTTCAGGTAAGTTGGTTTTTGAATTAAGAGGGATGGAGAATTGCAGGGTTTCAGAGGAAGCCAAACAAGTGATTAATGTCTACGGCTTTCATTTTATTCAGTTTCCAAGATTCACTTACCTTACGGTTGGAGCATTTCATGGAGAACCCCTAAGGCTTCCTAGGTTTTGTTTGGATGATATAATCTTAATGGAGCTATGCAGGCAGCTCGTTCTAGTTGAGCAAAAAGCTGGGATGTCAAAGAAGTCCTCGAGTGTCCTCTTCGCTATTGAGTTGGGACACTATAGGTGCAAAATCTTTCAAGATGTGAAAGCTGTCAAAGAAGAGTTAGATGCCTATTGTTTGCAAACTTATGTTTCCAGCACTGATTTTGATTATAGAGGCTTTGTAGAAGCAAACCTAAATGTCCCAGAGACATTCATGCACGTTCCTGACTTAGAAGATTTTTGGGTCAATTGTCCTGATGAGTTAGAAGTAAGGAAAAGGCTCTGGTCTTGATTAACTTTGAAACAGATCATCACTTTTAAGCTGAATATGGATATAGATGGTGTTGGAGAAGACAATGAAGATGATGTGGTGGAATCCTAGTATTTAGAAAATATTGAATTCCTCCCAATTCCTGAGCTAGATTGGAAAGAGCCAGAAGAGGATAATTTGCAAAAAAGGATGAAAAGGGTGATGGATTTCAAACAAAAGGCCTTCTATTTTAACTAACCTAAGTGTTGATCCACCTTGTGCAGGAAAAATTGAACCCGAACCTAAACCTGAACTTGAATCATTTTCTTCGCAAGTTCAAGTTCAAGTTCAAGTTCAACAGTAGCCTGAACCTGAAGTTTGTACAACAAGATCAAGCCAAAGAATAAAAGAAAGAGTTCAAAGGAAGAGGGTCACTCCTAGTGTCATTGTAGACTTAGACACACCAAGTCCTGATCCAAAGGCAAAATCAATAGAGGATCACAGCATACCCGACATGGCAGATGATCAACAAATGCAAGAAGAGATAGGGGATACCCCGAAAGATTCACTGGCTCTTCTAAGAAATTATGATACTTAGAAGAAATATTTTGCTGCCCCGCCATGGTTGGAGACTATAGTGGCCAAGAAAAGAAACATTGTTCCATTATTAGTCCACATTGATGATGTGGTGAGCATGTACCTAGGAAAATCCTCTAAAGTGAAGAAAATGAAAATGGAGTCTAGAATTGATTTTGATGAAAGCAGCGGTCACTGGATGGCCGAAATTGCAAAGCCTAAGGAAGATAAATTTGAAGGAGAGGCTTTGGTTCAGGATTTCCAAATATCCAAGGTGGATTTAGGGAAGGATACTAGAGCTACCGACATGAAATTTTTCAAAGTTTCAAACAAGAAAATTGCTAGTAGAGTCTGGAAAGACGCCAAGGACAAGCAGGAAATGAAATAGGCCATGAAGTGTATGGCTCAGTATATCCATGCCATTCAGAATCCCAAGCCTTTCTCTCTGAGTGAGATGCCAGCTTCCATCGACATGAAGTCTCTTAATAATTAGTGTTTTCTTGATTAGGTTCAGAGGAGCAAGGCAGTGGGTAAAGCCTTTGATGATTGGGCGGAGCGTGTGAAAGCTAAAGTTGTCAAACAGTTGGGCCATATGGGTCAAACCCACATAGAAGGGGATCTCTTGGTTTAAAAAGTAAAAGCCAGCATCAAGGAATCAGAGCTGGAAAAGACCACATGGACCAGAGAGCTCCATTGGATTGAGGAAATCGAAGAATATGGCTTGTAGAATTTCCTTATAGAAAGGCTTGTTCCTAGACTCGACGACATGGTTCTTTACGTTATCAAAGAATGTATAGAATGGCAGAACGAGGCTGTGGTCCTAGGAATTTATGAGGTAACGGATCTTATGAAGGGATTAAAAACAATTGAAGAAATTATTTCAAGTGATGTAAAATGGATCGATGAGCAGTGCCAGGGAAATCAGGAAGTATTAGTTAAACCAATTGAACAAGTGATCAAAGGGGTAAGTTTTTGGTTTGATGAATTCAAAAAGGTGAAAGAACCCACAAATGAACATTTTAAAAAAGTGGCCAGGATAGAATCCATGATGATCCTTCAACGAGATCATCTAGTTATGCATGCAGGTAAAATAGCTTAGGTTAAAAAGGATAGTGAAGTCTGGAGGCAGAGGATTGATTTTATCAGTCTGCCACATCAACCAGTGATATCCGCTTTCAATGCCACATTTTCAAAATGGAAGGCAGCCCGACTTGCAGCCACCTCCACTCCCTAACTGTCTGAGACACCTGGCAAATTATGGAAGACACTTGCTCTTAGTTCAGTTTTTCCTTAATGTTTTTAGCTTAAGGCTCTCTGAGTTGGGAGAAACTATTTTTTACATACTTAACTTGAAGTCTTGTGAATACTGATATTGCATAATATATAAAATATCTTATGGTATTACATATATGTTCAAGCTTTTAAATGATAAATATTGTTGTTTGTCTTATGTGATTTATTTTCTTGTGGAGATAAGTTACATTCAATGAAGCTTGACTGTGATCTAAATGAATTATATGCTTAGAAGTAATAGAGAGGATTGATATTAAAGTTTAGGATTAAACAATTCAAAGTTTGAGATTGGAATAGAAGTAGATACCCACTTTAAGATATGCACATTCTTTTCATGTTGATGAATTGAGTGTTTTCCTTAAGTATTTTCTGGTGAAAAGAACACATGATGTTATTTTGTCTTCTATGTTAATAAGATCTCATTGAAAATATTTTTGGAGCTAGCTGCACCTTATAATTTGCAGAGTGTGCTTATAGCAACTCATTTGTTATTGCTATGTTGTTTTTCTCTCTTTCATTCTTTAAAAGAGGTCTGAGATCAATCCAGAGAAAAGGGAAAAACTGCATGCTAACAGTTGTTGGTGACTCTGCTGGGGAGCGTCTAAGAATAGACCAGGATTGATATTCTTGCATTTTAATGATCAGGTATGGTGTTGCCTGCTGATGTTATTCCTGGTCAACAAGAACTTCCTCCAGTTTTGCAACTAGGTTTAGATTTTTCTAATACTCAAGAAGATTTAATTGCTAACCTTAATATAGTAGCTTGGAAGTTGAAAATGAACAATCAGCAATACCACCAAGTAAGTTTAGTCCTTGAGGAAGAGGAAGAGGAAGAGATTGGAGAGTGGCTCTGAGGCTTGCCTATAGCCTAGGAGGCTGCTGTAGTTGACAGAGCAGTTCGAAGGCCTTGAAAGTAACTATTTCTTTCATTTGTTTCAATTAATTAAGTTGGCTAAGAAGAGATTTACCAAGGGATATAGAGAAAAAGGTCTATTAGATTCTGATTTTGAAGATCTAGCTAAGCTTAATCTTAAGCCCGAAACTCCTTCTAGGCAAAGACAGTATAAGACTACCAGTAGGCCTTCTCCCACTAAGTCTACTCCTATAACTACTTTTAGTTCCTTGGTCTCACCTGGAACCTTAACTCCTAATTTTATAAATCTACAGCCCTTGAATATCATTTTACCTACTATGGCACAGAATCAGCCATGGGGTGCTACCGTAGGACCTTTGAGCTTAGGTGCAAATCTTGGAAACCTACCTAAAGGTTGTGACATCTTACCCAAATTTAGTGGTGATGGAAAGAAAACCCCTGAGGATCACTTGAATGCTTTCAATATAGCATGTGGAGTTTTAGCTGTGGGCATTGCAGATGTGGCTATCAGGCTTTTTGTCTTTACCTTAACCGAGACTACAACTGAGTGGTTTTACATTTTACCACATGCCTCCATTACCAACTGGGATTCCACAAAATTAGCATTTGAGACTAGGTTTAAATCGGCTGATGATGCAAATACCCTTTTGATTTAGTTAAGTCAAATGAAGAAGGAGATTCAAGTACCCATGAGAGAGTTTGTGGCAAGATTCAATAAAGGAATTCAAGTAATTCTAGCAGCAAGTAGACCTAATGATGAAAATCAGAAAGGCTTTTTCTTAAATTCTATGCCTCCAGATGTAGCATTTCCTTTAAAAAGATCTAGGCTAGCCACTTTAGCTGCAACTCAAGCTCTCGCCATTGAGCTAGAGGATGATCTCATAACAAGTGGCAAATGGAGAAAAGATGTTCAAACTTCTAGCTCTCAACCCTCTACTTCCTCATTAGACCCTGTAATTCAAAGACTGATGAATGACTTGATAACCATCAAGTGATAATTGCCTAAAACTACCAGTCCCTATCAAGATATTACACGCAAATATCCAACTCACAGACCCTCAAACTCCAGAAAATAATTTAATTTGCCCCTTGCTCAGTAGAGATTGTAGATTGAACCTCCACTAAATAAAAGTAACATGTGTGTTTTCCATCTTACTGATGAACATGAGGGAGTCTCATGTCTCAAAAACATAAGACATGTGCAACTTGAAGCTGAGAAAGAAGCAGTAGCAAAGGTGACTGTTGAAGACATATCCTCTGAGGTGCCTGGCGACTCTGGAAACTTTTACCTTGAATATGAATCAGACTCCAAAAGGGGGGGAGACATATTGGTTACTTTAGAGGATACCTCTCGTTCAGTCTTGACAAGAAATTAGTGTGGAGGAAAGGCGAGTAATTGGTCAAATGTAGCAACTAAAGGTAGTGAAGGGAAGGTCAGTGATCATCCAAAGATTTTGAAAGCAGACACTCCGGAGGAACAAGTTATGAAAAGGTCTGAATCTGATTCCCCTTTTAGTATAGTTCATTTTTGTAAAACTATGTCATTTTATCAGATGTTAACTTTCTAAATCCAGTGATTACAGATGAAGAACTTCTTTGGACTCTTGAACTCGATGACAGTTGTTCTTCTATAGGCTTGGGGGCTGGAGTAGTCCACATTTCTCTTGTTGGACTCAAATTTCCTTTTTCATTCAAGCTTGAGTTCAAGAACACAAATAATATAGCAGAGTATGAAGCTCTATTGCTAGGTTTAGAAGAAGCCAAGAAGAAGGGGATTAAGCTTCTAAAGGCGTGTGGTGATGCCGAGCTTATTGTCAAATAGGTCAGGAACTTGTTTTTAGTGAAGAATGAGAGACTAAAGCACTACAGAAATAGGGTGTGGGATGAACTCGAGTGGTTTGAAGCCTTCTCAATTGAAACGGTTCCTAAGGAATTTAACTCACGAGTGGATGCTCTTGCTAGATCAGCATCTTTGCTTATACCACACCTAGATTTTTTAGAAGACCGTTACAGCATTGAAGTCATTCACAGGCCTAGCGTTCCTGAAAATTCCTATTCTTGGCAAGTGTTCAGGGATGATGCCCAAATCAATGAATTCTTACAGGGTTTAGATAATTTTTCAACTAATTATTATGAAGGATCAATGTCTGAGTGTCATGAGTTCTGTCCAGGGAAGGAGTCTAGTGTTTCAGGGGAGGTGTTCCAACTTAAAGGAAATTCTATACCCAAGGGTCTGGTGGAGTTAGAGAGGTTGTTTGATAGGAGAGACTATTATTTAAATTCACCCGACATGCTAGACACCATCTCTTCAAGTGAAATGAAAAAATTAATATTGGTGATGATTTTAATCCCAAAATGGTTAATTTAGGTGTGTGTTGTGATGAAGATGAAAGAGGTCATTTCACTAAGTTATTAAAAGAATATGGTGTAAAAGTAAAAAGCTATGTCACACTTTTATAAAGGAAAAGGTCAACAACACACAAATTTTTTAACTTTAACGACACAAAAATGGCATTTATGTTTAAAATTTGGAGATGATGTAAACTAATGAAATGTGTAAAAGTGGATGAAGTTTATGTCTATAATTTTTTTAATATTTTTTGAACAAGAATTCACATAGTTTTTAAATTTTTTAAGTCCATTTTTTACTTGCTGAAAAATGCTGAAAAATGAGGGTCTTGTTCGCAACAAAAAAGTATATGCAAATAATCTTTTTTTCCTTTGATTTCAAAATATGTCATAGATACAATGTATAGCTAGTGCAGAAAAGAAGAAAAATTAGTTTTCAATGTATATTTTCTCTAATATAACTACTCAAAGTCGAACATACCTGAAATCGATAGTTTTCATCTCGCGTCAAATTTCCCCTATCAAATCTACACCATTTAGAAAATAAATTACACACTCTTGAAGATAACTCTCTCCTCTAGTGTTAAATATAAATTTTTAATTTTTTTGATAAGCTTTACTATTTTTTTCTATTTTTGAAGCATCTTGTTCTCGAATGTTAAAATACCTACTTGCAGTATTTTGAAATTATAATATATTAAATCTAATTAAAATATTATAAAAATTATATGATGATAATCTTGACTCTGTGCTCTAAAAAAGGGTATTTTTATATTTGTAAAAAAATATCATTAAAAATAGTCAGAGTTATTGAAACATCACTTTTCTGAAATAATTTTATTTCTTTAGTAATTGTTATAAAACATGCATTTAATAGATATTTCCAACTGGAAAAGGTGAAGAACTTATCTAACTTAGCTAGAATGAATCTAGCTAGACCATATGTTTGACAAAAAATAATTTTAGTTAGAAATACTCAAATTCAGCTATGCTGATAAGTTGTCCTGAAACGTGACACAACTTTGTGCTTTTACCCTATGGTGACATATTTGCTTGGACCTATGATGATTTAAATAACTTTAGACAGTGATAGTTTACACATCATATTCTCATGAAGCTCGGTACATCACTGTTTCATCAGAAATTGAGAACATACAATCTAAAGGTGTTAGATGCCATTTTTAAGGAGATTGATAAAATGCTTCAAGCTAGGATTATTTTCCCAATACATCATTCTACATGGGTGGCTAACATTGTTCCTGTGAGGAAGGGAAATGGTGAAATCAAAATATGTGTGGATTTCAAGAACCTCAATTAGTCAAGCCTTAAAGACAACTTCATCTTACCTATGATGGATCAGATTCTTCAGACGGTAGCTAGTTCAGAGATGTTGTCATTACTTGACAGCTTTTCAGGCTACAATCAAATTAGTGTTGTGGAGGAAGATCAGCACAAAATAGCCTTTAAAACACTTTGGGGCACATTCACATATAGAAGAATGCCTTTTGGCCTAATTAATGCTGGAGTGACATTTCAGAGGGCCATGAATTCCACCTTCAGCCATTTTCTAAAAAAGACCATCACCATCTATCTAGATGACATGACAGTATTCTCTAGGAGGCGTAAGAAGCATCTGAAGGACCTGAAAGAAGTTTTACAAAGATGTCGAGATCATGGTGTTTCCTTGAATATGAAGAAGTCAATCTTTTGTGTGACAGAGGGTAAGTTGTTGGGTCACTTAGTTTCAAAGGAGGGCATTAAAATTGATCTAGAGAGAGTCAAAGCTATCCAGCAGTTCTATTTGCCTGTTAATCAGAAAGGGATTAAATCTTTCTTTAGTCAAGTTAACTTCTTAAGGAAGTTTGTGCCTGATTTCGCTGAAACATCAAAACTGATGGTAGACCTGTTAAGTGAAAAGCAAAATTTTAAATGGGATGAACCAACTGTTAAATCATTTGATAAGATTAAGGAAGCTATAGAAAATGCTCTGACATTGATACACCTGGATTTCAAAAAAGATTTTATTATCTATTGCTATGCATCAGAGCACACAATGTCTGGGGTGCTATTACAAAAGAATGATAATGGGGAAGAAGTGCCTATCTCTTTTATGAGCATCCCACTCAAGAAACATGAGTTACGCTATTCACAAATAGAAAAATAGGCATTCATAATAGTGAAGGTAGTCAAACAATTCCGATACTATATATTGCATTCACACTCTGTGGTCTTTGTTTTGAATTCTGTTGTTAAGACCATCCTTACCCAACAAGAAGTTGCAGTAAATAATAGAGCTAGCTGGGTTGCAAAGGTGCAAGAATTTGATTTGGAAATTAAGCCTACAAAGCTGGTGAGAGGTCAGGGCCTGTGTAAACTGATGGCTGAGAATCAAGAAGCACAAAACATACCTAATTGCCTATTTATAGCGACAACTGACTCATGGTTTTCAGATGTAGCTTTCTTTTTGACCTACAGAGAGCCTCCAGAACATTTATCAGCTAAAGAAAGAAGAAATATGAGACTAAAAGTAGCGAAGTATGTCATAGTAGATAATGTTCTGTATAAAAGGGGACTGGATGGGATGTTTTTGTGATGTGTTGACAACGAACAGTAGAAAAAGCTATTGCAATCATTTCACAATGAAGCGTGCAGGGGGCACTATTCTTCTTCTATGACAGCATTTAAGATCCTAAGAAACTGTTACTACTAGCCTAGAATGTTTAAAGATGCATACAGGTGGGTGGAAAATTGCGAGAAGTGTAAATTTTTCTCAGGAAAACCTTAGTTAGCTGCTCTACCACTAAGGCCTGTGATTATCGAAGAACCCTTCCACCAATGGGGTTTAGATTTTATTGGCCCAATCAACCCAACTTCTAGCGGAAGACATACCCATATCTTGATAGCAACTAATTACTTTACCAAGTGGGTTGAGGTGATACCAGTCAAAGTAACCACTTCTGAGATAGTCTATAGATTTCTAAATGAAAACATTGTCACTAGATTTGGAGTTCCCCTGAAGATTGTGGCTGATAATGCTTAGAATTTCTCTTCCTCAGAGATTCAACTCTTTTGTTATGATCATGGTATAAACCTATCTCATTCTTCAAATTATTTTCCACAGGGAAATGGCTAGGTGGAATCTACAAACAAAAACTTGATAAACATCATGAAGAAACTGATAGATGAAAAGGGAAAAGACTGGCACAAGAAGTTATATACAAGGCATTGTGGGTGGATAGGACCTCTCCAAAGAGGGTTATCAGTATGACACTATTTGAATTAGTATTTAGAGTTGAAGCTTAGCTGTCACTTCCACTAGAATTGGCCTCAGCCAAGTTGCAAAGGTGTGTGGAGAATGAAGTCTTTCAAAATTCATTGGAGAAGAGGATTTTGTATCTGTCAAAAATTGAAGAGGAGAGGGAAGAGTTAGTTGATCACATCACCAGTCACCAACTAAAAGTGAAGGAAATTTTTGATCAATGTGCTAGGCCGAGAAAATTTATGGTGGGTGATAAGATTCTTCTTTGGGATAAGCATCGAGAGCCAAGAGGAGCACATAGAAAATTTGAGCCTCTCTGGATGGGACCGTTTGAGATCTCACAAGCTTTGGGCCCGAATGCATTCAAGCTAAAATACATTGATGGAGATGAACTACCCCTATCCTATAATGGGCAGGATCTCAAGCTCTACCAGCTATAAGTCTTTTCTTTTCCTTTCTTGTATATAAGGTTTTGGTCTATGTCTGTAGGAGTAGAAGTTTTTGTTGTGATGAGTCAGCCCGATTAAATAAGATTCTAAACTGTCTTGTCAGACAGAGTTTCTAAATTCATTTCCTTGTTCCTAAGTAGTCCTAGTCCCCAATCAGAGCCAGTTGTTACCTTCATTTTTCTCAGATCCCAGTTTTAGTCTTGATTGAAATAATTAATAGCTTGAATTTGAACTTGAACCCAGTGTTGAACCTTAAGTCAGTTAAAGTTCAAGCTCAACCCATTACCATTTCTGAGTCTTAAGTGCTTATGCTTGCTTCTATCAGTTTTCTGTCGGTCTCAAAAGATGAACCTGAAGTTCAACCTAGTCTCGAACCATAGGTTAGTTCCAGTTCAAGTTCACATTTGTAATATGACAACTTATGCACTTAGATTTAGGCAGGATGGTCCTGTTTAAAAAAAAAAAGTAGTTTCCTATTTTGTAGCACTCCAAGCATTTATTAAGTTTTGGAAATTATCATACAAGAAGCTCTCTTTCAACTAGATGGCTTGGACATGTTGAAAGATTTGAAAAGATAGTTGGTAGCATGACGTAGAGGGAGTCATAACTGTTCAGATATGGTGATCAGAGATTTTCCTTGGGAATTGAGTTATTCACGCCGAAAGAGCTAGAGGATTAATTAAGCTCAGTCGCACATGTCAAATCCATCATTCTGCCATTAAAACATTTATTATGGACATGCTCTAAAGATTTATTAGAGATATGAGGCATCTACGCATAAATAAAGAATGCTTAAGTTTGTCTATTAGTAATTTTTTTATACAAGGAGCAGGACCGATGGAATTGGTGGTGGTAAATTTGTAGAAGATTGGTGCATAATACATTGGTGAGTTATATCTTCCCTTAATAGTTTCAGTTTTCAGAGGCTCTTTCTAAGTAGCAATCTTCTATATTCCATATTTGATGAAATTTCATTATTCCATCCAAAACTTCCGAAAGAGGAAAGTAGAACATACCTACTAGTTTCTCTTCCAGTAATAGGGGATACCTTCATGTTGAATGCAAATTTAGGGGAACTTTGTGATAGAGCCCAAAGTTCTTCTGAAGGTTCTTTTGTTGGGAAGATAGCAAGTAGTGGACTTCTAGAAGCCGTTGTGTTTCCTCCTGCTTTTCTTTGCCCTGAATTGGTGTTGGAATGTGCAAACAAATATGATGCCAAGAATAAATGTATCAAGGATGCGTTAGGAGACATCTTTGTTAAAATTAGTCGAGATACAATAATGGTAGCCCTACGAATTCCTGAGAAGGAATTATATGGACCATGGAATTATGCTAGGGTGGATTATGTGTACGAAGCAGAGAAGAAAACATATAGCTCCTTGGTAGCACAGACGTGGCTTGCAAAATGAGAGAAAGGCTGATCTAGATTGCCAAAGGCTCTGACAATTGAGCACCTCTGCAATGACATAGTTGATCTAGTATTTCTTTTAAACAGGGTGAAAGGAAACCCTCATGCATTTCATTGGGAGAACTGGATGTACTACTTTATCCAGAAAATCATAGAAGGAGATAAATTTATTCATTTGGCTGACCTGATAGCTGAGAGGCTTCATAGAGAGCTTTTAAATGTGGCAAATCTAACTGCATTTTATATGTCCTCCTATCTTGTGTATGTCTTAGCATGCTGCCAAGCTTGGGAAGGATTGCCTCATGAACTGTGGACTAATGATATGAAGATATATGACTACTTTGCATGCTCGCAGAAGGAGAATTTCTCTAGTGTATTCAAAGTTGTAAGTGATAGATTTTCAGGTAAGTTGGTTTTTGAATTAAGATGGAAAGAGAATTGTAGGCTTTCAGAGGAAGCCAAACAAGTGATTAATGTCTACAGATATCATTTTATTCAGTTTCCAAGATTCACTTACCTTAGGGTTGGAGCATTTCATGGAGAACCCTTAAGGCTTCCTAGGTTTTGTTTGGATGATATAATCTTAATGGAGCTACTCAAGTAGCTCATTCTAGTTGAGAAAAAATTTGGGATGTTGAAGAAGTCCTCAGGTGTCCTCTTCCCTATTGAGTTGGGACACTATAGGTGCAAAAGCTTTCAAAATGCGAAAGCTGTCAAAGAAGAGTTAGATGCTTATTTTTTGCAAAATTATGTTTCCAGGACTGATTTTGATTATAGAGGCTTTGCAGAAGAAAACCTAAATGTCCTAGAGACATTCATGCATGTTCCTGACTTGGAAGATTTTTGGGTCAATTGTCTTGATGAGTTGGAAGTAAGGAAAAGGCTTTGGTCTTGATTAACTTTGGAACATATCATCACTTTTAAGCTGAATATAGATACAGATGGTGTTGGAGAAGATAGTGAAGATGATGTGGTGGACTCCTAGTATTTAGAAAATATTGAATTCCTCCCAATTCTTGAGCTAGATTGGAAAGAGCTGGAAGAGGATAATTTGCAAAAAAGGATGAAAAGGGTGATGGAGAGAACCAAGGCATGGTTGGTGAAGAGAAGTACCCCTATTGCACATTTGCAATCAACAAAGAAACCAATAAAAACCAAGAAGAGGAGTTTGAACAAAAGGTCTTATGTTTTAACTAACCTAAGTGTTGATCCACCCTATGCATAAGCTGAACTTGAACTTGAATCATTTTCTTCGCAAGTTCAAGTTCAACAGCAGCCTAAACCTGAAGTTTGTACAACAAGATCAAGCCAAAGAATAAAAGAAAGAGTTCAAAGGTAGAGGGTCACTCCCAGTGTCATTGTAGACTTAGATGCACCAAGTCCTGATCCAAAGGCAAAATCAATAGAGGATCACAGCATACCCGACATGGCAGATGATCAACAAATGCAAGAAGAGATAGGGGATACCCTAAAAGATTCATTGGCTCTTTTGAACAATTATGATACTCAAAAGAAATATTTTGTTTCCTCGCCATGGTTGGAGATTTGAGTGGCCAAGAAAACAAACATTGTTCCATTATCGGTCTGCATTGACAATGTGGTGAGTAGGTACCTGGGAAAATCCTCTAAAGTGAAGAAAATGAAAATCGAGTCTAGAATTGATTATGATTCAAAAGCAGCGATCACTGGATGGCCAAAATTACAAAGCCTAAGGAAGATAAAGTTGAAGGAGAGGCTTCTATTTAGGATTTCCAAATATCCAAGGTGGATTTGGGGAAGGATACTAGAGCCACCAACATGAAATTTTTTTAAGTTTCAAACAAGAAAATTGCTAGTAGAGTCTGGAAAGACACCAAGGACAAGCAGGAAATGAAATAGGCCATGAAGAGTATCGCTTAGTATATCCATTCCATTCAAAATCCTGAGCCTTTCCCTCTAGGTGAGATGCCAGCTTCCATCGACATGAAGTCTCCTGATAATTAGATTTTTCTTGATCAGGTTCAGAGGAGCAAGGCGGTGGGTAAAGCGTTTGATGATTGGGTGGAGCATGTGAAAGCTGAAGTTGTCAAATAGTTGGGCCATATGGGTCAAACCCACATATAAGGGGATCTCCTGGTTTAAAAACTAAAAGCTAGCATCGACGAATGGGACTTGGAAAAGACCACATGGATGAAAGAGCTCCATTGGATTGAAGAAATCGAAGAATATGGCTTGCAGAATTTCCTTATAGAAAGGTCAGTTCCTGGACTTGACGACATGGTTCTTTATGTTATCAAAGAATGTATAGAATGGTGGAATGAGGCTATGGTCCTAGGAATTTCTGAGGTAAGGTATCTTATGAAGGGATTAAAAATAATTAAAGAAATTATTTCAAGTGATGTAAAATGGATCGATGAGAAGTGCCAGGGAAATCAGGAAGTGTCAGTTAAACCAATTGAACAAGTGATCAAAGGGGTAAGTTTCTAGTTTGATGAATTCAAAAAGATGAAAGCACCCACAGATGAACATTTTACAAAAGTCGCCAGGATAGAATCCATGATGATCCTTCAATGAGATCATCTAGTTATGCATGCAGGTAAAATAGCTGAGTGTAAAAAGGATAGTGAAGTCTAGAGGTAGAGGATTGATTTTCTCGATCTGCCACATCAACCAGTGATATTCACTTTCAATGCCACATTTTCAGAATGGAAGGCATCCTGACTTGCAGCCACCTCCACTCCCTAACTATCCGAGACACCTGGCGAATTCTAGAAGGCGCTTGCTCTCAGTTCAATTTTTCCTTAATGTTTTTAGCTTAGGATAATTATTAGGTCTATTGGATTTTACTTGTAAGAAGATAGTTTTACTAAGTTAGTTATTTGAGGCCTTGCGTGGCTATATATTGCAAAAAATAAATTTGATTAGGGGTTCGGCTCTCTGAGTTGGGAGAAACTATTTTCTACAAACTTAACTTCAAGTTTTATGAATACTGATATTGCATACTATATAAATATCTTATGGTATTACATATATTTTCATGCTTTTAAATGATAAATACTGTTGTTTGTCTTATGCGATTTATTTTCTTGTTGAGATAAGTTACATTCAATGAAGCTTGACTATGATCTAAATGAATTCTATGCTTAGAAGTAATATAGAGGATTGATATTAAAGTTCAGGATTAAGCAATTCAAAGTTTGAGATTGGAATAGAAGTAGATACCCACTTTAAGATTTGCACATTCTTTTCATGTTGATGAACTGAGTATTTTCCTTAAGTCTTTTCTGGTGAAAAGTGCACATGATGTTATTTTGTCTTCTATGTTAATAAGATCTCATTGAAGATCTTTTTGGAGGTAGCTGCACCTTATAATTTGCGGAGAGTGTGCTTATAGCAACTCATTTGTTAGTGCTAAGTTTTTTTTCTCTCTTTCATTCTTTAAAAGAGGTCTAAGATCAATCTAGAGAAAAGGGAAAAATTGTATGCTAACACGTAACATGCCCACCCTCAACAATAATATAATCCCTCTGCATGCACGAGCAATATAAGTCATATCCCTCTACATGCACTGGCGATAAAATATAATATAAGCCTACGGCTAGGAGGATATGTATATTTAGGTGCAGAGGGAAGAATTCTATTTAGGAAAGGCTTCTATTATATTTTGAAGGGATCTGCGTGGATCCATTTCTAGATATAGTAGTAAAGGCAATATGGAAAAGGATGGATTTTTCTAAAAACTATTGAATTATAGATAGAAAGAACCTTTCTATTCTATAGTTGGGCACCCCCGGTCTCTTTCTTCACATTGTCTTCTCGATGGGCATGGTCTTCATGGGCTTGTTGTATCTCAGTGCAAGCGAAGGAGAAGCTCATATTTTGACCCATTTAGAAAAGTAGGCCCCTTGATGAATAGTAGGGCCCTTAGTGATAGTAGAGAGGTGAACGTGCTAACCATACTTTCTAAATTCAGAAGATTACGGGGCCCTTCACTTACATTTAGGTGAGTGTTAACCTCCCACCACTAGAATTCTTCATGGGGATTTGACCATAGTCATAACTGCCCCTTAGAAGAGTAGGGCCCCATGAATGCACACTACCATTATGAAGATGAATGGGTGATAAATACTGCCCCAACTATTCTATGGAAACTATCTATAATCGGGTGGGGGCTTATCCTATATCCTTCTAATTACCACCCTAGTTTTCTCCCACCCACCACTAGAATTCCCTATGAATGCACACCCAATTCTCCCACCAACCACTAGAATTCCCCTCCCCCCATCATAGTTATAGTTTTCCGATTTACCAAGTTCAATGTCATCAATCTCATTATTACTACTGCCAATCCTACCATCTTGTATATGTGAAAAAACTCCTCCACTCACTATTTGCTCCTATATGTCCCTCCCAACCTTTCTCATCGATCAAAATGCACATGGTCAAAGTGATTTCTTTTTGGATTGTTTACTATGAACACCCGTGCATGAAAAAATATTCTTGCTGACTACCCTAGAATGTTGATTTATCAAATGGGAACTCACTACCACTATAGAGGATAGGCCTTGTCCGAGCGGAGGTGAGGCCTAGACATGTTACATATAGAATCTGGTGAGCCGGTGCATGTAGAGGGCCCCTACTATTCTCTGGCCCCCTACTATTATAAGGGTAAGGGTAAGGGGATAGTTACAATAATCTATTTTAGGGCTTCATGCTAGTAGGGTTAGTTCCCTCCCACCCAACCCTTCCCTCCTTCCTCTAACCTTCCTTCTATCCTTTGGTTTCCTTCTGGTTGTGCCAGGTAGGTTGTGTCAGCAAGGTTGTGTTGGGTAGGGATTAGAGAACGTAACCCTACATAGCCTTCCTTAGGTGTTTTGTTTGGCCTTCCTTCCATCCTCCATAGAATTGTAGGGCCTAGGGTGCACCCAGAGTCTGAGCATCAATATAGAGTTGGGTTACTCAAGCATCTATTAAGATGGGTTCAATCAGCAGGCCATCCAGAACCCCCAGAATAAATTAGTTTCTCTGGTAGCTCTCCTCACTAGTCCTCCTCATTGGAGAGATCTTGTTGGTCCTTCGAGTGAGAGGCAAGGCCACCCACTACACATCAGCCCCTCAAATATATTATTGTTCGAGATATAGTGGTGAATAGTTTAGGTCTTTGTTCACTCATATAGATTAGCTACCCTGGGAGTCCTACCCTACACCCCTGGTTTAGGGCAAGTAATGAGTTAGGATATCACATACATAATCTAGTGTTGACTATCTACGTAACATGCTAGATAAAGAAGGAAGTGGTTAGGCTCCATCCTCCAATTTGAACTAGAATTGAACTAAGGGTTGTGATGACTCAACTCATTTCACTAAGCTTCTTCTAGATGCATGCATGGTTCCTTCTGAACAACTATAATAGAACTCAAACTCACCCTACTATTCTACGGGGCCCTACTATTCTCAAATGTTATCACGTAATCTCCAAACATAGCTTATGGGAGCCCTTACAATCTATAGGTAGCTAGTGAGATGGAATCCAATGAAGGAATACCACTATAAAATGAAGGACTTTCCTAATTCAAATGGATGGAAATTATAGTTACCTAGGAGTGACTATGGGAAAGCTGACCCAAGAAAATAAAGGTAGTTAACTCGTTGTCTACTCCCTACCTCCTTGATCTCCTTGCCTCATTGATCAGTATATAATTACAATTGAGGGTACCCTATCTCTATATCAGGACCTTCTGATCAATTGAGGTGCCCTACATGTAGCCCCTAGTGTTAGATCATGCTTGATTAATTCTATTAGCCAGATAGAAGGCAGGATGGGTAGAAATTGGAGGATAGTCAAAAAGTTGTTACCAGCCCAACAAGACCAGTTTTTACAGGCCCAATGAGATAAGACAGTTGATACTGGCCCAACAAAGTAGAGATAGTTCCCCACCTTTTCCTTCTTTGAACAGCCCAACGAGACAAGAAATTTTTTACTGGCCCAACCAATAAGACAAGACATTCGATACTAGTAGGATACAAGACAATATCTATCAGTAGGATACAAGATAGTTTCTACTGGTACTGGCCCAACGCAAGACAAATAGATGTCACCTTTCCCTAGCTTCCCTTCTGAAGGTTTCGTCCCCTCTTAGGAGGTGCCCTTACCTTCATACAGTCAAGTTCTTTTAGAGAATAAGGAATTGAAGTTCTATTTCCTATTATTCAAAAGGGAGGCAAAACCAATGAGACAAGAGAGTTTATACCGGTAGGAGAAAAGAGAGTTGATACGGGACAAAGGCCCTGATTACTTACCTGCCCTTTTTTATTTCTCTTATAGATAGACAATAGGGGCCCACCCCCTAAACCCCCTTTCAACAATAGTTACCCACCCAATGAGACAACCTATCTATTTGTCTTCCCAGCTTGAGTGGGGGAACCCCCCCAACACCCCCCTCATTTTCTCTAGCTTGCCCAGCCCCCTATATTGGGGGGGCCACCCCCCAAACCCCCTTGAAACTAGTGTAGTTACCTATCTTTTTAAAGATTTATCCAAAAGGTCTGGGTGGTAACACAATGAATTATTATTCTTAGAAAGAATAGTTAGGAAATGAGCCTCCCGGTTAACATCATAACCAACAGAAGGAAATAGGGAATAAGGATAGAACAAAAATAGGGAATAAGCAAAGGATAGATGTAAGGCTAGTCGAAAGAAAGGTTGAACTGAAGGAGAGGTATGTAATGTATAGATCGGTGGGGTTTCACCTTCATGAAATGAAGTTCGGGTTCAACTCCTAGATGATCTTTTTAAATAGGCATGTAGCGAATGTGACACCTTTAGACTTCCCAAAAGGATAGTTACGTGTCACCCTTTCTAAGCAGTGGCCCATCCTCGTCAAGGGGGTGGGTTAGGGTATCGGTTCTCACTTATAAAAATTGTGGCTATACCTAGACACTAAAAGGGATAATACGGTTGAAGGGACCCACATTTTAAGGTTGTTGGGAAGTGAAGGTAGTATCTTGTTGATTGCCTTTTGGGAAAAAAAAACTCTTTATGTAGACCTAAGCTTCCCCCTCCTTAAAGTAGGGGGGTACCAGCTATACCCTAAGGGAATTGGGGCAATTAATGGACATTGGAAAACATGTTGGGGCCCTTTTGGGGAAGAAGATGTAATCTTAGAAAGATTAATGGGCATTGAAATGCCCTTTGAAAGGGTCAAATTTTTTATCTTCCCCACATGTTAAGAGCTTGAAGTGGAGTCAGGTGGTTGCTAAGAATTCGCAATGATGGATCAATCGCACCCCAAGGCATATCCAATATTGTCCTGGTTCTATCCATACACCTTGGGCATAATGTCAGGCTTCAATTAGACCTTGGGATCTTAATTAAACTCAGTGGGAGGGATTAAGTTAAGGTTGGTTTTTTTATTTCAAAGAAAATTCCAATGGGATTATATCTATCTTCTCAAAATATGATGAATAATCCAGAATAGCAGGGGCCCACCCTATAGAGAAAGGAGAGTGTAAAAGTGAAGTCATTATGGAAAGTGAACTAATTGAATGATCCATCATTTACTATTCTATTATTGCCTAATATTCGACTGAAAATGTTAGCCCAAACTTTGGAATAAGGGTTAACATAATGAGAGCAAGGTTAGCCCTTGTTTGAATGCAGTGAGAGCAAGGTTAGCATCCCTCCCTATGGAGAGATGGTGGTGGAGAAGATGGCTATGATGTTGACTCAAATATTGACTCTCATGTGAGAGATGCTAGTGAATCTATAATGAAATCTACTCTGGCTCCCCCCACTATAGATAGGCGGTCTCTATCTCCATCAACAAGAACTTGAACAAAAATTGATAGCTCCCCCCCTATAAATTCTATGGCATGGCTGGGGGATTCAATTATGGGTGGGCGGAAGGAGATGGGGTGCAAGTGGGCATGTTACTTATAGAATCATCTTCCCCCCTACAGAAGCACATATTCACACCCTGTACAATGGCATGGTAGTCTGCTATGATTTCCATGGCTTGTTCCCTTGGTAGGAGATGGGTGGGAGTATACATCATATCTCTTTGATTCACATGCTTCCTATAAGTCATGCTTCCTATGAATGATTTCCATAGAATTTAAGGGGTCGGAATGGTCTCAATCATAGCTATCCACCCCATCTAGTTCTGATTGAATAGGAGAGCCCCTACTATTCTATGTGTTTGGGTTGGTCCTGCATGTGAATAGGGGGATCTGATGATCAAGGATTCAAGTGGAAAATGGGTGGGTTTCAACTCGATCTGTGTCTACCCCTTATGAAAATTGGGGATGGTAGATTGGATGGGGAGGTGACTTTAGCAATATAACTTTAGTGAGAATGTCCTGACCACTGAATCCCCTACCCCCTACTTTAGCATGCATCTATCTGATCACCTGTTGCTCCAGATCCAATTGACGAGTGTGTGAGAGCTCATTTGAGCACATAAGCCTTATATCTGTATATAGATCATCTAGAACTTTAGTCACTTGAGAGAATCAAGAGGAACTAGGTCTCCTCCTTAGAATGGATTAAAGACCCTCTTGATTGAGGGTGGGTGCTGAAATAACCTCATTCAAGTGATCGAACTTGATTCTAGATAGGAGTTGTTCATGTCGCACCCTCCCCTACTATTCTAAAGGCTGGACGTTCCTATTGCCCAAAGAAAAGGAAGAAAACCACATCTTGGTGAAGTGCCTCTATTGGGATGAATCCCCATCCCATGAGAAGAGAACCATAAGTGATATGGGATCTGGCTATAGTTGTTGCTAGCAGGAGCACCATTCTAGCCACCTATTCTTCCTTCCCCGATTGAACTATTAATGGTAGGGCACCCTTGATTGATTGTTTGGTAGTGGATGGAGACCTAGCCCCTACTATTGAAAGGGATATTGACTCCTACCTAGGGATAGGGGATGGAGCTTAATGATAAGGAAGTAAAAAGGAGGGATGGTAACTATAATGACAAAGTGCAACCGGTGGCTTGATAGGGGTGGGCATAAAGAGAAGGGCTATGCAGGGTGTGGAGGGAGGGAATCATAGGTTGTTACATATAGAATCAATAAAAGCTTATAACTCCCCATTCCATAGTAGTTATCCCTTAGAATAGTAGGGGGGCCCAAGAGTCCCATAGGAAAGTTCAGGGTCTAGTTGAGATAGTCAACTATTGAAACTAAACCGGGTGGTTGTGTTTGATAGGTCAGGCTCCTATATATATATGGGAATGCTAAATACAGAGAGAGGCCCTATCCTATATAGAGAACTCAGGCTTGCACTCTCCTCTCTCTAGTTATGGTCCATTGGCCTACCTATAGATCCAAGGGCCCAGCTCCTAGCTCCTAGCTCTATATAGCTCTAGTCTATAGTCGACACTCTCTATGTATATAGGCAGAGATCCCAAATAGAATATATGTGTGTAGCACTAGAATGGAGAATCCATAGTTGGGGGGTTTGGGGCCTATATCTATATAGTGCAAAACTCTCCCAGGGGGGTAGAAGTTGTAGTTTGATATGCTTCTACCTTAGGTTTGGAGTCCCTTATTATATACATAGGGGCCTTAGGTTCACTTGGGCATAGATTCATCCATGACTTCTCAATCTTCATCTTTTTTATCAACTGATGCAGCCTCTATTGAACAAGGAAGGATGCAAAACTTGATCTACTACATAAACTCACTTTATTACTAGGGACGTAGCTACTGGAACAAGATCTTCAATGAATGGCTTCGGTTTGGTCCATAAACTAGCACATTCATTATTAGTTTTAGGTATATGAAATCAAATGCTACTGCTTCTATTACTGGGACCGGACATGATCTCAATCAAATGCAACTGTTAAGGGTGTTGCTTATGGTTCAATTACTTTGACTATAGCGAATACTATCTCTATTGCTGGTCCTGGCTAGGATGCTACTGGTGGTAAATCTAAAATGGACTATGGCTCTCGAAATGGGATGGATGAAATTACTAGATCAATGGTTTAAACTATTTCTATTAGAGTATCTACCTATGCTTTCATGGGTGTCATTTATGGATTTGGGATGGGAATGGGCCATGGATCTTGATCTTACAAGAATACTCTTGGTTCTAGCACATGTTGGGATGCACCCAGAACTATAAGTTGATCTTGGGTGGTGGAAATTGTCTATATAAGAAAGGTCTATAGTGTTGTGTACGATAGTTCTAGGTAGATTTGGTTAATGACTCAAGGTTTTGTCTTATACAATATTGTAAGGTAAAATGCCCATGTGGCTTTGGATATTCTAATTCTAAATATTTGTAATTCCACATTTGTGGAGATAATAAGAAGCCCACTTTTTGTTCTTGCAAATTTTTGTTGTTTCCCTATTTCTGTTATGTGTTTTTTGTATTAAGGGGAGAACCCTTCATCAAATGGTATCATAGCAGGACTTCCTGAGTGTGTAGACAGATCATTGACTGTGAGGTAGTTTGCACAAGGATCACAGTTTAGGCTTTCAGCGAGCAGTCTAAAAATGCCTCAATGAAGGGAACATGGTGGAAGAGCTGGTGGTGTGACACCTGAGGTTAGAGCACTCCAGAGACAAGTCAAAGCATTGCAAGAAGATATTCAGAGAGGAATGAATCTTAATGTCAGACACAAAAGTGAGGATTAAGCCAAAGAATAAGGAAATTCTAATCAAGAAGGAGAAGGCAAAATTTTGAACCAAGATGAAGAAAGGCTTTTTCAGGCCATTTCTAAGATCAGGAAAAGATTGAAGATTGAGGCTCCTACATTTTTAGGAAATCTTAACCTAGAGCAGTTGATCGACTGGATCAATGAATCAGAAGAATATTTTGAGTATGAAGATATCAAGGATCCTAATCGGGTCAAGTTTGTGAAGGCCAGACTGAAGGGTAATCTGAAGATCTAGTGGTAGGAGATTTAGTTGGAGTGAAATAGAAGAGGAAAGGATAAAATTACAAGATGTGATCGGATGGTGGATAGATTGAAGCAACATTTCATTCTTGTTGATTATGAGCTTAACCTATTGAAGAAAATACAAGGTTTGAAGCAAGAAGGAAGATTTATTCAAGAGTATACAGAGGAGTTCTATTGAATCCTCATTAGAATAGGCCATGCAGAAGTTAATAAGGAGAAATTTTCTCATTACCTTAATAGGTTGAGGCTGACCATTCAAGATGAGTCAATTTGGTTCGAATGAATAGTATTGAAGAGGCATACCACTTTGCACTAGAAGTAGAGGAAAAGATAAACAAGAAGTTTGAGAGAATACAAAATGGAATAGATCATGGTGGAAGATATGGTGGATGGTCATATGGAGGCCGAAATGAAGATTCAAACAAGAAGCATGAGGCTAGTAGCAGTCAAAATCAAAGAGGAAACAATTTCAATCTCTTTTATGATCAGAATAATAGAGATCAGAGAGGAAGAGGAAGAGGAAGAGGAAGAGGAAGAGGAAGAGGAAGAGGACAAGGATCTGGAAGAGGAGGCTTTTGCAGAACATGTTTTCACTATGGAGAAGAAGGTCATAGGGCATATGAATGTCCTCAATGCCAAGGAAGGATAGATAGGATAGATGAAGGCCAAGCTAGAGTTGCACATGTAGATGAAGATGCCAGATCATCATATTCTGAAGATTCTTAAAGAGGAGAAACACTAATTAACAAAAGAGTCATGCCGAGTGGTGAGAATGAACCTAAGAAAAGGAGGAGCCTATTTCACACTAGGTGCAAGTGTAAGGGTAAGTGTTGTGATGTGATTATCGATAGTGGAAGCACTAAAAATTTAGTGTTAGAGGAGATGGTCACAAAGTTGAAGCTCAAGAGATAGAAATACCCACATCCATACCGAATCGCCTAGGTGCAGGATAACCACAAGGTCATTGCTAGTAAACAGTGTCTAGTAAAGTTCAAGATTGGTGGATATCATGATGAGGTACTATGTGATATCATACCTATGGATGCATGTCATATGTTTTTTGGTAGACCATGGAAGTTTGACAGGTGTGTTGTATATGATGGTCATTTGAATACCTATTCCCTAACAAAGGATGGAGTGTGACATAAGCTAAAGCCATTGAAGGACGTAGAAGAAAAGGTATGCGGTAATGCAAAAATAATTTTTGTTGATGGAAGAAAATTCTTAGAGGGTATGAGGCATGAGAATGTGTGTTTTTATTTAATTCCAAAAGTTAGTAAAGAGGAAGTAGAAGATCTACTTGTAGAAGTTGTAGATTTTTTGAATGAGTTTTAGGATATTGTATCTGATAATGTGCCTGATGGATTACACCCAGTAAGGAAGATTAGTCATCAAATGGATTTGATTTGAGGAGCCCGTTCACCAAATAAGGTAGCACATAGAATGATACTAATAGAAAGTGAAGAGTTGAATAGACAAGTACATGAATTATTACAAAAAGGGTTGATTGAGGAGAGCCCAAGTCCATGTGTTGTACTAGTAGTATTAGCACCAAAAATAATGGAGAATAGAGGATGTGTATAGATTCAAGAGAAATAAACAAGATCACAATCAAGTATAGGTTTTCATAGCCACGAATGGATGATATTATGGACTGTTTGAGTGGGGTTGTGTATTTTTCAAATATAGATCTAAAAAGTGGATATCACCAGATTTAGATCAGAGAAAGAGATGAATGGAAGACTATTTTTCAAGAAAGGAAGGACTGCATGAGTGGTTAGTCACACCTTTTGGGCTAACCAATGCACGAAGCACTTTCATGTGGCTCATGAATGAGGTTCTGAAAGAATTTTTGGGTAAGTTTGTAATTGTTTACCTAGATGATATTTTGATCTTTAGTAAGACATTGGAGGAGCATATAATGCATATTCATATGGTGTTTGAGAAGTTAAGAAAAGATAAATTGTTGATTAATTTGACGAAGTGCAGTTTTGTGAAGAATGATTTAGTGTATTTGGGATTTTTAGTTTCAACAGAAGGATTAAAAATAGACCCAGATAAAGTGCAGGCTATCCTTGAATGGCCTACTCCACAAAGTGCTACTGAGGTAAGATCTTTTCATGGTTTGGCTAGCTTTTACAAAAAAATTATCATGAGTTTTAGCAGTATTTGTGGACCCTTGACTAAAACAATGAGAGGGGATAGAAAAGAGTATAAGTGGACTACTGGGGTAGATAAGAGTTTTAAACTATTGAAATAGAAGGTTACAGAACAACCTATTTTAGCACTTCTAGATTTTAATAAGGTGTTTCAAGTAGACTGTGATGATAGTGTTACAACAATAGGAGTTTTTATGAGCCAAGAAGGTAAGCCTATTATTTATTTCAGTGAAAATTTAAATGATGCCAAGAGAAAATATTATGTTTATGATCAAAAACTTTATGCTATAGTTCAGGCATTAAAGAAGTGGAGACACTATCTGCTTCCTAAGAAGTTTTTTTTGGATACTAATCATCAAACTTTGCAATATTTGAATAGTCAAGGAAAGTTGAATCAAAGGCATTTAAAATGGGTTGAGTTTATGTAGAGCTACACATTTTTTTTGAAACACAAGAGTGGAAAGTCTAATGGGGTTGCAGATGCTCTTAACAAAAGGAAACTATTGCTGACATAGATGAAGATTGAGGTGGTTGGGTTCAAGGAACTCAAGAGTTTGTATCCAAAGGATCTTGATTTTGGTGAAGCTGGGAAATCTTGTAAAGACCCTGTTACTCTAGACAAAATGAAGTAGTTGGATTTCATCATTTAGGATGATATTCTATTCAAAGGGAGTCAATTATGCATTCCATGAAGTTCTATGAGGGAGAATCTTATCAAGGAGAAGCATAGCGGAGGATTGGCTGGACATTTTGGTCGAGGTAGAAACCTTTCTTTGCTTAGTGAGAATTATTATTGGCCACAGTTGCAATAAGATGTCAAGAAGTTTGTATAGAGTTACAAAGTATGTCAGATGGCAAAGGGAGTAAAGTAGAATATAGGGTTGTATCAGCCATTACCTATACCAGAAAAGCCTTCGGAGGATATCAGTATGGACTTTTTTCTTGGTTTACCAAGGACTCGGCAAAGACATGATTCAATTTTTGTGGTGGTTGAAAGATTTTCAAAGATGTCACATTTCATTCCTTGCAAGAAGACTAATGACGCAGTTCATGTGGCAGAATTATTTTTCAAAGAAGTGGTGAGACTATATGGTTTGCCAAAGAGTATAGTTTTAAATCGAGACACTAAGTTTGTTGGATATTTCTGGCGCACATTATGAAAAATATTAAAAATATATTTTAAGTTCAGTTCATCACATCATCCATAGACCGATGGATAGACAAAGGTGGTGAATAGGAGTCTTGAAAATTTGCTAAGATGTTTGGTTGTAGATAATCCAATAGGATGGGATTTGATTTTACCACATAGCGGAATTTTCATACAATAAATCTTTCAACAGGAGTACTGGTAAATCACCATTCTGGATTCTATATGGAAGTAGTCCCAGAAATACATCTGAGTTGAGAAAGATAGATAAAGGAGAAATAAGTAGTGTTGAAGCTGAAGATTTTGTAGAACATTTTAAGAACATCCATGAGGAGGTGAGGAAGCACATTATCAAGATGAATGTGTCATATAAGGCTAAGGTTAGATGAGAAAAGAAGGCATAAGGAATTTCAGGTTGAGGATAAAGTCATGGTTCATTTATGGAAGGAGAGATTTCTAGTTGGTACATATAACAAGTTAAAAATGAAGAAGTTTGGGCCATGTAAGCTACTAAAGAAGCATGATTCAGGAAATACCTATGAGGTCAAGCTACCTACCGAGCTGAATATTTCACCAATATTTAACATTTCAAATATGTCAGAGTATCATGAAGGGGGTGCTAAAGCTAAGATCATAGAAGCACAATGGAGGATTCCAACAACTACTTCAGCTACCAAGGAGATTGAGGATATACTAGATAGTCATGTTGGCAGAAGCACAAGGAATGGGATATATGAAAAATATCTAGTCAAATCAAAAGGATGACCTATTGAAGATTCATCATGGCTGACAAGGGAGGAGGATAACCATCTTGGTTTTCCTCTTCACACCTGAGTCATGATAGGGTCACTTCTCAAATTACCCCAAGTGTCTGATGTAGTAGCATCATGGGTGTAAGAGCAATCTTGCATTGCCCAAAAATATTTCTAGTTTCTTTTCAATAAGGGCTATCTTGTGCAGAGCTGATATTTATGGAAACTTACTATTTTCACTAGTACATTTGAGACCTTTTTTTGATGGCCCATCATTCGAATTCTGACCGTATACCATCAATTAAGAGACACCACCTGCCATCGAAGTTTTGCAGTAAAAAAAATGAGGGCTACATTTACCTTTGTTATTATGATGACTACTATCATCTCAAAAAAGGGATACCAACATGACAAGCATACCATTAGGCCTATTTGTCATCATCACAATTTTGACATCAATCCATCATAAAAATACAAATGAAGGCTACCCATCAGAATGATGGGTAGCCGTTGTTTGTAGTTTGTTTTCCGATGAGGATGTTGTTCATGCGATGGATACCCATCAAAATTTTACGATAGATAGTCATCGCTTGTGGTTTTTTACAACATCGATGTTGTGCATGCGATAGATACCTGTCAGAAGTTTACAATAGATATCCATCGTTTATAGTTTTTTGGAAACAATGATGTTGTACATGAAATGGCTACCCATCGTAATCTTCTGATGGACAGTTGTTATTTTTAATTTTTTGGCGATGGTGATGCTATACATGTGATGGCTAGCTATCAAATGTGTCCAACAGATATCTGTATCTTTTAGGTTTTTTCATCATAGTTGCGATGGAAATAAGTATTTTTTTTATAAAAAAAAATATTTTTTGATCAAGTTGGTATTGATTCAGAACGGTGTTCTTAAAGATCTAGTTTGAGCTAGTTGCAGATCTGGTTCCAGCTGGTTGCATTACTTTTGGATCTCAATCGACTCACAAGGTGGTTTTGTGAGTCGAGGTCTTTTATTCATGCTCATGATTTGGTTATGTCATTCGGAGATGACTTTGTAGTAGATTTGGTAGTGGCTCATGGATTATTGAGTCAAGTCTAGAGACTTGGATTTGGAATGAATCTAACCAAGTCAAGATTTGTGACAACAATTTCTCCAGCACAAGAAGCTACTGTAGTGATCAGAGATGCATTCTTCCTTATGTGTTCGTGGGATATATGCGGGCATGATTGCATTTGGATCTAATTCAAGTGACTTCTTGACTTCTTTGGTCTGGATTGGATGTTCTTTGTTCCTATGGAGTGTAGTAGTGACTTGACTTGGAGTTTGAGTAGACTGTGCATTGATTGGCTTGAAGATAGAATCAAGCTACTCTTTGCATTGTTGTTGTGTTTGGGTTGTGATGGATTTCTGGGATTGTCTATCATTTTTGCCACAATTTTGAATGAGTTAGATGTGATGTTGAGAGAGAGACTTGTAGAACTTTCACATTGGAGATTCATATATCACTATGGTGTCCGTGATGACTTGGGAGAAGTCTTCTTCTTGGTGAACCAAGTTGAGAGACTTGGATTATAGAAATGGGTCATTTGATGCAACTTATGAGATATTGGATGCCTCTTCACAGTGGGTTCACGGTGTGGTCTGTGGTGTTTCTTTGTGACTGGGTTCTTGGCAAAGCTCTGTTGATTTGGTAGCCATTGAGATGGATTGATATGACTTGATCTTGGGTCAAGACTTCTTGAGGCGATTTGAAGTGATCATTTCTCCTTGAAGTGATTGATGTTTTCGATAGATAGCCATCACTTTTAGTTTTTTCATTGGTTATTCTGGTTTCTATCATAATTGCAATGACTCACACTATTTTTTAAAAAGAAATATATATTTTTCCTATGTGGATTGAGATCTTAAATTATTGAGCTTCTCTTTGTTTCCAGAATAGTTTAACATTCTCTACTTAACAGGGCCAACCATGTGAAGGTGGAAGCTCATTTGGCCCCTCCAAGGATCCTCTTATGACCCTTTACAACACTTTAAGAACTCTAATATGTATTCTTAGGGATCGTAAAGGGTCATAAAGGGTCATAAGGGGTCTTGAGATACAACAGCTGAGAAACATAAATGTAGGCATCATGGTCACAATTGTTTGGAAATACAACATAATTGAGTGGTATCCTACTAATCCTCCAGTTCCAAGTCCACACTACAGAAAACAAAACCCATAGATAAAGAATAAATCTAGAGAGAAAATGAGGAGGGCCATAATGGCCCAAATAATAGGGACCCTATATTATTTTGGTCATTATGGCCCTCCTCGGCTCTCTAAATTTATTTCTTATCTATGGGTTTTATTTCCTGTAGTGTCAACTTGGAATTGAAGGAGTGATAGTTGTGTTACATCATCTAGGTATACCATTCAATTATGTTCTGTCTCCAAAAAATTATGACCATGATGCCTATATTTATGTTTCTCAGCTCTTGTGATATCTACATTTATGTTTCTCATCTTTCATGTTTATATGCATGTCCTTTATGTTTTTGTCTTCTCTCCCTCGCATCCAAAATAAGATTTTCCCACTCTGAATCAAGAATGGACAACAAAAAAGTTTGAGTTTATCAAAATATGTCCAACCTATCTACTAGAAATTCTAAAAAAATTTGAGTATCTACAATATCCCTTTGTTAACCACATTTATGCATGTGGTCCCAACAAAGTAGTGCACAAACTACATAAAGAAGGCATCACAAAAATATGATTTCTGCTTTCACCATTGAAGCAATCTTGGTGGCACTATCTGCCTCTCGAGCCTTGCACAAGTTGCACTCATTTCCTACATCAGGTATAGATGTAGATGGGGTAGATGTAAATGTGGTTTCATTGACCTACTGAAAGTATTGACATCCACTATTTCCCTGCACTACCAAATGTGCATCAGTTCTTCATAAAATGATTAGTTGTCACATTATTTTTAAACATAAAATATAATTACGTATCCAGACCTTTTTCCTATTTGGGCAAACCCAAAATTGACACCCAGGATTACTTTTTGTGTGTGACATCTTCAACATGCATGGGCCAACACCACATTGACACATAGGCACCTTGACCAAATTCATCAACGTTATTTGGACAAATATTGCATTATCACAAATATTACATTGTCGTTATTTTCTTCATTCATGCTAATTATAATTACAATAAAAAGAAACATACTAATGTAGACTTGTATAATTATCTCACTCCATTGTAGGGAACAAAGAGAATCCCCTATGATTTAACATCATTAATGTGCAAGGAAGTAGAAAATTAGCAGAAACAAATCTCATAAGATAGTATTTAGATTAAATGCATTGATATAAAAAAATACCCTAGAAAATTATAAAGAAAGGTAATTTTATTAATCACGTCACTAATTTGTGCATGTCCAAATACTGGTGTCTTTCAAGTGATTTGATTCTTGTCATGCCCACTACAAATGAGAATAGTCTTAACTAGTGAGATTGTTTAAGCATATAGAGATTAAATACACTCTTTTAGAATGAAATTTCCCTTAAAAAAAGATCAAAGATATAAGTAGGACATATAAAATAAGGTGAATAAGAGTAGTACATATAAAAAAATTGTTAGAACATGCCAAACATCTTGCATAATTTTACATTTCATTCATGTCATTAATATTCTTCTTCTCTATCTCATCATCAAGATCATCGTCATCAACAACATCAACACCACCACTATCATCATCGTCATCATCATCATCATCATCATCATCATCATCATCATCATCATCATCATCATTATCATCATCATCATCATCATCATCATCATCATCATCATCATCATCATCATCATCATCATCATCATCATCATCATCATCATTATCATCATCAGTACCAACATCATCATCATCAGTAGCAGCATCATCGTCATCTTCTTCTTCATATTCTTCATTGAGTAGCTCTTGATTGTGATCATCATCTACATCATCTTCCACTTCTTCATCTTCCTTGGTATCTTCTTCTATCACATTATACTTTATCAGCCTTCCTCTTGGATCATGTCTAACAAAAAATGACCAACCCAGTCTATGTGGAACTTATGAGTAAAATGGTTAGTCAGTATAATACCTTAGTAACTTCAAGGATTGGAAATCCTTCCACTATGATTCTATGATTAATAGCATCAAGTATCTACTTAGAATATCATGTTGAACTTCATTTAGATTTATCAATCTAGGAGCGTAAACTTGAAATGGTGACTGCAAAGTGTATCCTCTACTTCATCTCAAAAGCCATCATTACTATAATAAAGGAATTGATGTAGGTTAGCTATGCTAGGAATTGAAATGACAACTTAACTTAGCACTTAAGGGAATGTTTCAATAGTAAACTAAAAATGCTTGAATAGTAAATCTATGTTGTAGGAAACAGTCAATGGTCCTACTACCAATGGCTCTAGGAGCAACAGGGTTAAACAACTTCAAAGAAACTTAAGACTAGATCCTACTTAAGCATGGACAGAGTTCACCTTCCATGTGGGCTCCCACGAAAGAGTGAATGGATTTAAAACTTAGAGACTATAATTAGAAGATATCATCTATTCATTCATGTAAACATCAACATAAGTACAAGATGGAATGTCAAAGTGTATTCACTTCTTTACTGGATTACAAAATAGATTCCCTAAACATCTAACTAACCAAGAATCACAAAGTCCAATTTATTTAAGAACAAATTGAAAAATAGAACTCCTAAGAACTAAGATCCTCCATTACATGGGGATAACAAATTTCAGTTACAAAAGAGACAACATCATTTATGCATGAATAAGCCGCATTCAAATTCACAAGAATATAAGAATGCTCGAGCACTGGATTCCCTCCAAAACTCTTGGTAATTGAATTGACCCGGTTTTCAATGACATCTTCAACTGATTGGAAGTAGTGGAACCATGATGAAACTTGGAAATGGTTACTCCACTTGATGAAGCCACTTTGATGTTGAGTCTTTATTACCTGTTGACTTAATCCTTCCCTGCAAGAGGTTAGCTCACCAAAACCCACAACACAAATCCAAGATAAAGATCCATAATGAGATTTCCTATTTTAGTGTATCCTCATCACATGGCTACAAGAACACTACCTATTAATGTTGAGAGGAAAGAAATACCAAATTTCATCATAATATCCACTTATATATATATATATATATATATATATATATTCAACATATTTCTTTAGTCTTAAAAGCACCAAATACACACATAGTCATACCATAGAAACATAGAAAGTCTAAATATTTTTTATGAAAACCCATGAGATACTTAAGTCTAAACCAAAAAATCGTAAACAAAATAATCCATAAACTAGGCTCATCATTGCCCCCAACTTAACTTTTTTCTGGTCCCATAGCAAACATGAAGTTCTTGAGTCTGAGTGTCATCCTATAATCTGTAGTTGTCTTCTATCCAACACCTCCTTTGGAAAACCTCTAGTAAAATCCTTGGGTATCCCTATGCCTTTCCCACCTGTCCTCTTCTCCCTATATGTCATAACTGTCCAAGCTCTTTGAATTTTCTAATAAAGGAGATATTAGCAATGGTGGCTAAAAAGTAAGTGGAATCCAAAAACTCTATCGTGTTCTCCCTAAAGAGATGTACCATGGTGCACGCCTATTCCATGCTAAAATTAAGGGGTGAATGTGGCTCCTTATCTCTTAGCTCCTTTGTTAAATTGATCCAATGCCACTAGATGGCATTGCTAGCTTCAGGCAACTCATAATTAACTAGTTGTTCATATTCATTGAATGTTGCATTCCTAAATTGATAAATGAGATTACTACCCAAATATAGGGGTACAATTCTCAACCAATCATAATAACATGTTTTTGGGTCTTTAGCTTCTGGTCTCAGATATAGGGGAATCTCTTCCTCCAATTCCCTATATAACTTAGCTTGAGATTCCTGACTGGCCTCATTCTGAATCAAAGACATAAGAGCCCTAAGCTAGATATCCCCAACATATAGTAAGGGATTCCAGACCCAATCATTTGGAACTACCAAGTTGTGGAGAAAGAATTCACACAGCAAATTCTTAATGGTTGCAGGAGAATTATTAAAAGCCTGAGAAAACTGCATAGGGTCTTGTAATTATGAGGACCTATCCTACATGACACAAGTCATTTGGTATTTCATCAATTGTTCCTTTAGGAATAGGGCATATATAGGAGAGGGGGACCTAGAGCCCATTAACTCGCGAATAAGAGATGTGACTTTACTAAGTTTCACCTGTAGTTGTTCTAATTTTTCTTCCTACACAAGAGTCTCCTAATAGTGTTGATCTATAACACTATTCAAATCTTTCCTTTCTTTATTCCATTGTTCTCTTTCTAAGACCAATTTCTTAGATAACTAAAAAATAATAGACAACAAAGACACAGAACCAGATTGATCTACCAGAGAACTGATATAAGAATTTTCTGCTGAATTAAGAATAAGAGACTTACCACTTTTGAAACTGATCCCCTTAATAGGATCTTTCCATATCACTATAGATCTCTTAGTGTCATAGCATTGCTGTGCAGCATAGGCTAATGCATCCAAACCCTCACTTAAATCCTGCTCCACTACTTTATTAACAAGATCCATATCAACATTAGGGTTTTCTTCATACAAATTCTTCTCTACTACAGGAGATAATCCTGGTTCCTCTTCTTCCATCATATTATAGAATCCTTCAGACATTTATTCATTTTCTGAGTCACTGCAACTGTCATTTGTGTGAGGACCCTTATAGGAGGAACCTCTTCTTTAGAATATATATGCCCAATCCTCAGAGCTAGAGTCATCATCAATGATTATGCATTCTTTATTTGTTTGTTTCACATGAACCTTCTCTTGGTTAACCTCATAAAACTTATCAACTGTTTCTTGCTACATATTCTTGGGTTCCTCTTCCTTTTACTTGAAGGTCTTGGGTTCAAAATTTAACCCTTCCAATGGTATATCTACAGTCTCATTTTACTTCTTTCTATTACTTCTTCTCTACAGAGTTTCTTTCTTTTTCTTCACAATTTTCCTCTTCCTAGAAGTGCTTGCAGCTATAGGAGATTGTTCCTTTGTCTACTGACTAGAATGGGGGCTATTGTTCTTTCCTTTGAACCTCTAACAAACCCTTTTCAACATAGGAGTAGACTTCTATACAGAAGTATTCTCTTCTTCCTCATTCTGAACTAACTTTGAAGTAGAGGAGTGGGGGGAACCCTCAGGATTTCTAACCCTATACTTTTTCTTAGAGGAAGGTCCTGGTCCAAGTTCTACAATAATTTTCCTAATCCCTTTGTCAGTTTGAATTTTTTTCTCAACCCTTTGCCCAAAAGGCTTTGGAGTTGGTTCTTTAAACCCTTGCAATAGAAATTCTTCCCAGGATAATTCTGAGTGTTCCCTTAAGGCCTTCTCAACTATTAACTTAATAAAATAGTGATGTGAAATAATGTTAATTTTACCCTCATGTACCAAAACAACATGCTTCTTCAAAATGTTGAACATGAAGCTGGGAACATCTGGGAACATTTATGGGTCTATTTTCATGCTATAGGTAGCTTAAAAACATGAAATGAATAGAATGCAAGTATGATTTCCATCCCTCATAAGTAATTGACAACATGAACTTCACACTACCTAAATGGTTTAGGCAATGACATTTTGTACGTACCTTTCTTCTTGTCAATTTTTAGAGGTGGGTCTGAATGCAGGGTAAACTACACCCTAGACATTGTCAGATCAAGACTTTCTACAAATTCTTCCCCTTCCTACAGAAACCCCATGACATTCTCCACCACTGCCTATGAAAATGGTACTCTTAACCCATTGACTGTGGCCACTCCTTTCAATGTGCTCAGAAATTACAACGCAACCTCATCATCCCAACCGGTGAACTTCAGGATGTAGTCAAGCCATCCTCTCACCTAAAAATATGGCCTGCAAGCTTGATCATCTAACAAGATATTGTGCACTGTGGGTTCCCTACAGTTAAGGTTGTCCCCATCTTTAGATTGTCAAATTACCCAAAATGAAGTTACAGGAAATTTTAAACACTCTAAAATAAGGCTTAGACAAGGAGTTTTTGAATTGGCTGAATTGGCAAGTTACAAGAAAATTTCAAATACATAAAGTTCTAGCATTCTTTTAGAAATGAACTCCAGTGTAAATATGAGTGCAAATCAAGAATATCTCACACATTAACTACTCATAATTACATAACTACAGACTTTGTACTTAGCACGTACTTGCCACCCTCACTTGATATGTGCAAAAAAATAACATAGAACATAGCTCTTAAAGATTGTAAAATCATGACAAGAAGTGAAAAGTACAAACAAGACAAAATAATAAAACATAAAGATTTTATGAATACGTAAGACAAAAAATGATATATAAATCCCCCCAGCTTAATTAGGCAATCGGTCCCACACTTGCGCATGTGACGAGGCATAGCTAAAAATTTGAAAAACAAATTAAGGAATAAATACCTCGGATAGTGTACGAACCTAAAATTTTGCTAAGGGCAGCGGCTATCATTATCCATGGATGGAGAAGTATGAAAATGGATGGGTGAAAGATGAGAAATAAAGTGAAATTTTATTATGGAGAAAGAACTTTCTTGAAGAAATCTTTTATTATGGGATTGATGAGAAATTTTTTAAGTGAAGAATGCAAATGAGTGGGAAGCTCATTGTCAGAGGCTGCAAGAAATATATCACCAATGGTGGAGGAGAACTGTGGTAGGAACTCTTATTTACTTTGTGGTTTGTGATAAAATTTCAACTTGTGACCATTGACTAGCAACTTGAGCCGAACAAGATCAATAGTAGAAAGTTGGACCACTCCATTGGGAAACACAACAACAATCTCATACGGGCCTAGCCAATGAGTTTGAAACTTCCCTGGATGATGTTGATATTGGGAGTCATAAAGAAGTGCACAGTCACCAATAGAAAAGACTTTATCCTTAATATACTTGTCATGCCATTGCTTTCACTATTGCTGCAGTAACTCTATATTATGCAAGGCAAATTAGTGCCATTCATAAAGTCCATTTAAACTCATAATTCATTCCTCTTTTGCTATAGTGAGATCCAAACCAAGGTCAAGAGTTTTCCTTAATGTTTTATGTTTATATTCTATAGGCATGACAACTGACTGAGCATAGACAAGCTCAAATGGAGTGAAGCCTGTTGTAGATTTCTAGGTAGTTTTGTAAGCCCAAAGTGCTTCAGGAAGTTATGTGGCCCAATCCTTCTTATGGAGTGCTATAGTCTTGGTAAGAATGTATTCCAGCTCCCTATTAGTAACCTCTACTTGGCCATTAGCTTGGGGATGATAAGGTGAGGATTTACCATGCCGAATTTTATATTCTTCCATCAAAGAAGCTATCAAATTGGAAGTAAACTGAGGACCCTAATTGGACTACAACTCCCTAGGCACACCAAATATTGTGAAAATAAACTCATAGAGGAACTTAGCAACATTTTTATCCTTAGGGTGCTTCATAGGTTTGGCCTTAGCCCATTTGGTAACATAATCAGTGCATACAAGGATATAAGACTTACCTTATGAAGTTGGCTCAATAGGACCGACAAAGTCAATCCCCCATTCATCAAATGGTGCTACAGTTACCTGTGGATATAGGGGAATCTCATCTGTCTTAGTGGGTTGTCCCATGCATTGTCATTTATCACACTTTTTGGTATACTGAGCAGCATCTTTGTGTAAACTAGGCCAGTAATATCTCATAGTTAAGATCTTGAATGTTGTTCTTTTGACAGCAAAATGATCTCCACAGGGCTCATCATGACATGCCTGTAGGATATCATATGTTTCATCTTCCCTTATGAATCTATGAGTTACTTGATCAGGACCGGTATAAAACATGAATCCAGAAATCCAAGAATAATTAAAACTTTTCTCAGCTAACAGCCTTCTTTCTTTAGCAGATAAATGAGTTGGAGTCTTACCAATGGTGAGATAATTAGGAAGGTCGGCATACCAGGGATTATGTATAGACAACAAAAAGAGGTGTTCATCAGGAAAACTATCATCTATGGCTACAAGATCATTAGGAACATGCAACTAAGAAAGGAATTCAGTGACCACATTGGCCTTACTAGTCCTATCTACTATAGTGATATCAAATTCTTGCATATGGAGCAACTAGCGAGCTAGTCTTCCATATATTGTAGGCTTATTCATCACATACTTGATAGAAGAGTGGTCAGTATGCACAAAGATCTCATAGCTGGTAATATAGTAACTAAAATTTATCTAGTGCATAGATGACTGTAAGAAGTTCTTTCTCAGTGACCATGTAGTTGAACTCTGCACCTTGCAATTTTTTATTGATAAAATAAATAGCATGTGTTCAACTGAGTCTACTTTCTAACCAAGTACAACACCAATAACATAATTTGATGTGTTTGTATGAATGTGAAAAGGCAATTCCCAATTAGGTCCTCACAAAATCGGAGCTATGGTGAGAACCTCCTTAAGCTGCGGGAAAGACTTTGTACACTCAGAGTCCCAAGTGAACTCGACATCCTTTTTCAACAAATTATACAAAGGTGTTGCAAGCTGACTGAAATCCTTTATGAATCTTTGATAATACACGGCATGTCCAAGAAAAATCCACACATCCTTCTATTTTTCTAGTGTGGATAATGTACTAATTACTTCAATCTCGGTGGGATCTACTTGAATGCCTTTGGAGGAAATTAAATGGCCTAGAACAACCCCCTTCTCCATCATCATAAAGAATTTCTCACTATTGAGAGAAAGGTTGTAATCTCAGCATCTCTAGAGAACGTTGTTCAAATTTTCCTTAGGTTCATCAAAGGTTTTTCCATAGTTAGTAAAATCATTCATGTAAATCTCCATGCAGTCAACAGATATATCAAAAAATATACTTATCATAGCTCTTTGGAAAGTGGCGAGAGCATTGCACAAACCAAAAGGTAAAAATGAATAGGAAAATGTCCCTCATGGACATATGAAATTTGTCTTCTCCTGGTCCTCAGGAGCTATTTGTATCTGATTGTAACCACTAAAGCCATCCAAGAAAGAGAAGTATTTCTTGCCATCCAGGTTATCAAGGACTTGGTCTATGAACGGCAATGAGAAGTGGTCCTTCTTAGTGGCTAATTTAAGCTCCCTGTAGTCAACAAAAACTCTCCACTTCCCTCCTTTCTTGGGTACTATAACTAGAGGTGAGACCCACTGGCTATAGGAAATGGGGTAGATGAAACAAGCATTTAACAACTTCTATAGTTTATTCTTAACTATATCCCTTAAAGCTAGATTGACCCTCCTTTGAGGTTGTTAGATAGACTTGCATTCAGGGTTAATGTAGATCCTATGAGTGCAGAGTTCAGGATAGAAGCCTTTCATGTCTTTATAGTCCTAAGAAAAAACTTATTGATGCTCTTGTAGTAGCTGCAGGACAACTTTCTATTGTGGAAGTGATAAAGCACTACTTAGATTTAATTCATGTCTTGGGCCACAAAAAGCTTGATGACCTTTTCCGCCATGGGAAGAGAGTCCATCTCATGAGGTAACAATGAGTGGAGGAGTTTTAAAGTTTCTAAATATTGAGGTACATTTGGAGGCGGTAATAGGGTTTCTAGAAGACAATCTATTTGGGAACACAGCTGAGATTGTACCCCATATTCATTCAAGATAATGGAGGAAATTATCTCATCTTCTCTCTTAGAGGCTACAAATAGTTCCTGGGATATCATCATATGCTGGCAGATGGAATTGACCTCTAGATCAACATCACCCAAATCTGGCCAGACTATTTGATCATCTTGCAATAGGGGCTGAGCAGGGGAATACAAAGTTAGGTTCTTAGTGTTGACACCATTGGATATTGTCATCTTCCCTAATAGACAAGCTATATAGGCATCTACAATAGCTAGCCATGGCTGCCCTAGAATTATTGGATAACCACCCATGTTGGCTTTAGAGGAAAGGAGAACAAAGTCAACTGGATATTCCTAAGAGTTCAATGTGATAATGACATCCTCTACCATCTCATTAGGTGTGATGGTAGAACTATCAGCAAGCTGAAGTATAGTTGGTGTCTCCCTGAGGCCGATGACATGAAATTGAGACATTTCCTCCTTTGTCATGATATTTATGGATGCACCTAAATCAACTAGAGCATTTTGGACTTGTATTATTTGAATGGTGGATATAACCATAGGGCTCCCAGGGTCAGAATACTTGGGTACAGTCATATTTTCCAATATTAGGTCAGATAACTATCCTAAGACATGTATGGTTTTAAGATCCTTTTTGTTCCTCCCTAGCTATTTTATGCAGGCCTCCTTGATGGCTTTGGTATAAGTAGGAACTTCCTTTATGGCGTCTAGCAATAGTATTTTTACTATCATCTGCTTTAGTTGATTAAGCAAGTCTATCACTACTTGGTTTTCCATAGACTGAGCTTCTTCCAACCTATGAGGAAATGGGGGCTCTTTAGCTATAGGAGAGGTAGATTTAGTTGACATATTTGTTTTCTCAGTTGAGACATCCTCAACTTCTGTTATGATAGGCTACTGAGGAGAGGCAAGGGTTGTTCCTAACCTTAAATGAATATCATTCAATGAAATAGCATAACTCTATTATTGTGCTAGTGGTTTAGCATTGTTGGGATTAGGGGTAGGTTGAGCAGGTAGATGAGTCTATTTAGGGGGAGTAGTGTTGGCTATAGGAGGGGGCATTAGAGCTTGCTGCTCAGGTGGTGGCATCAAGGCTTGCTAATTTGATTGATTCATCCAATTATGTGGTTGTTGCCACCCCTGTTGGGATTGTTTCAAGCCCTACTAAGGTTATTGCCAACCTTTGTGAGGCTATTGTCTTCTTTTTTGAGGTTGTTTCCAACCTTGCTAAGGCTATTGCCAACCTTGCTAAGGTTGTTACCAGCCTTGTTGAGGCTATTGCCAACCTTGCTGAGGTTCTTGCCAATTATTATACCCACTAAAACTACTATGCTATTGATTTTTCCATTGACTATTACTATTAAAATTTTGGAGAGGATCTTGGGGTGTACCTAGTCTGTGGACCCATGGCCTTCATTAGGAAATGTAGAGCACCTCTCTATTTTTTTTTATGGCTTTAAACTTAGTAGGCATAGGTTGTGACTCGAGGCTTCCAACAAATTTGCAATGACAATTCTTTTTATTCTCCCTACAATGCAGACAGTACTCTGCTAGCATGGCATCAACTTCATCCTTCTTTCTTCTCACCTGCATGGTGTGTAGCTGTGTAGCAACATCATTAATGATATCTTGCTTGAAGTCTGACAATAGATTTGATAGCTCTACTTTGGACACCCTCGCACCATTAGACTTATGAGGTAAGTCTCTTAGTCCTCTTCCTTTCTTGATGGTAGCTCTAGAATAGTTCAAACATATATTCTTTATTTTAGCCCATGTTTTCTAAGTAATGTCTTCTCCTACCATGAGGTCAAGAGCCTCAATGCTTCCATCATGCACACCTTTCAGAAAAAGATTCTTTTTTTATTCCACATTCAACTGGTGTTGTGTATTGCACTGCAGGTTGAACATGAACCTGGAGACATAATCTTCCAAGGTTTCATCTTCTTTCTGGGACATTTTAAAAATGCCATGCCCTTTTAAGTCTCTTCCCCTAAAATACTCTTTATACTTTGAAAGGAATATATTTCTCATTGTAGGTCAATCTACTATAGTGTTGGCACCCAAGCTCATGAACCATCTTAAAGCAGCTTCCTTTAAAGTAGAGGGAAATAACTTCATCTTGTGGGCATCAGTTGTGTAGTCATAGCTTTTGCAAAGGATGTCAAACTCAAAGAGGAATGTCTTAGGGTCCTTTGTAATGAGGCCATATAATATGGGTAATGCAAAAGTAGGTATGTTCTTCAAATTTTGGTTAACTTGTTGATTAGGAATAGGAAAAGGGAAGGTAGGCTAGGCCATTCTTGGAGGACCTTGTGGTGGTGGTTGGTAGATGATAAGAGAAAGTGGGTTATCCTAATATTCTGGGTCAGCAAATAGTTCATTCAGATGGTATGATTCTTAAAAGGTTGAAGGTGAAGGCAAGTGTTCATATGCATCCGCAAATACATTCTCAAATGGTTCTTCTTCTTGTATGTTCTCAACTTGGGGTTCCTTAAGTTCTGGGTTAAAAACATCAAATGGTTCTTCTTGGGTAATGCAAGAAAGAAATATCCCAAGATGGTCCCTATGTCTATGCATGCAAAATAATGCAAAATGTAAACTAACTTAATGACTTTAGGGTTAAACTAAATTAACACCATCCTTAACAATGGTGCCAAAAATGGTTAGTCAATATAATACCTTAGTAACTTCAAGGATTGGACATCCTTCCACAATGATTCTATGGTTAATAGCATCAAGTATCTACTTAGAATATTATGCTAAAGTTTATTTAGATTTATCAATCTAGGAGCATAAACTTCAAATAGTGACTGCAAAGTGTATGCTCTAGTTCATCTCAAAAGCCATCTTTACTAAAGCAAAGGAATTGTTGCAGGAAATCTATGCTAGGATTTAAAATGACAACTTAACTTAGCACTTAAGGGAATGCTTAAAAAAAAAACTAACAATGCTTCAATAGTAAATCTATGTTGTAGGAAACAGTCAATGGTTCTGCTACCAATGGCTGCAGGAGAAACAGTGTTAAACAACTTCAAAGAAACTTAAGACTAGATCCTACTTAAGCATGAACAGAGTTCACCTTCCACGTGGGCCCCCATGGAAGAGTGAATGGATTTAAAACTCAGAGACTGGAATCAGAAGATATCATCTATTCATTTATGTAAATATCAACATAAGTACAAGATGGAATGTCAAAGTGTATTCACTTCTTTACTAGATTAAAAAATAGATTCCTCAAACATCTAACTAACCAGGAATAAAAAATTCTAGTTTATTTAAGAACAACATGAAAAATATAATTCCTAAGAACTAGGATCCTCCATTATATGGGGATAACAACTCTCAGCTACAAAAGTGACAACATCATTTACAAAGGAATAAGCTGCATTCAAATTCACAAGAATATAGGAACGCTCGAGCACTGGATTCCCTCCAAAACTCCTAGTAATTGAATTGACCTGGTCTGCAATGGTATCTGCAACTGATTGGAAGTATTGGAACCATGATGAAACCTGGAAATGGTTACTTGACTTGATGAATCCACTTTGATCTTGAGTCTTTATTACCTATTGACTTAATCCTTCCCTACAAGAGGTTAGTGCACCAAAACTTGCAACACAAATCCAAGATAAAGATCCATAATGAGCTTTCCTATTTTAGTGTATCCTCATCACATGGCCATAAGAACACTGCTCATTAATGCAAAGAGGAAAGAAATACCAAATTTCATCATAATATCCACTTAATCTATATGTATATTCAACATATTTCTTTAGTCTTAAAAGCACCAAATACACACATAATCATAGCATTGAAACATAGAAAGTCTGAATATTGTTTATGAAAACCCATGAGATACTTAAGTCTAAACTGGAAAATCATAAACAAAACAATCCGTAAACTAGGCTCATCATAAAATACCTGCTCACATTAGCTTGGAAGAACATAGGGCTCTTCTCCAACTAGCTCAAACAACCTTGTATTAATCATTGGAAATCCATTGTCATGTTCAATAACAGTTTTATCACGATCATTTTTATTGAGTCGTAGTCTATACCATTTCACAATGAAGAGAACTAATTTAAAAGAATTAAAGTCATAGTCGAGTATATCAACCAAAACACCATAGTATTGATTTTGTGACTCTCGAGGATGTAAGTCATTCCTAGATGAAATATTAGTCACTTGGAACACTGCACTTATCCTAGAATCACAAGTTATCTTCATGTCACCCAACTTTTTGATGCAAAATTTATAACCATTGCATAACATAGCCTTGTGGTGTTTCACCTACAATAATGCCAAACATGTATAAATTATTGCATCATGAGTTGAAAAATATATAGTTGATTAATTAACAAATTTATAAGTACCTGGTGATCTCTTAAACCATATGCTAAATCTATTTTCTTTTGTGTAACATTGGGATCTTTATTATGATGAGCTTGTATAACCAATGAAGACACAAATTCCCATGTTAATCTATGACCATCATGTTGACATCATTCAATCCATACCATCATCCAATCTTGATTGTTTGCAATAAACAAATGTATTGCATCCCACTCTTTAGCAACTGTGCAAAAGTAAATAGATGACCTACAAAAGATTTATTTTGAAGATTAAGAATTAATTGACTAAAATAACATCTCATAATTTATTACCTTTCAGTTTTCTAAATCTACTGTTTCCCACCAAGTACTCCCCTTCAAATGTTTTAATAGAGTCAAGATCCAAAATGTAATCTATATGGGTCTTTGCTGGAAGATTAGGAAGATATTGAGTAATGTACACCATCGTCTAGTATACCATATATCCCTCAACCATAGAACCCTCATAAACATGCTCTTTGTCATACCAAACCCTTCAAAAATTTCAAGTGTCTCTAAGCCATCCACATTGACCTAGCATGTATAGGTCCACACAATTCAATCTCCTCAACTTGGTGTATGAGGTAGTGCTCTTGTGCATTGAAAAAAGATGAAGGTAAACACTTTTGCATTTCACAGATTAGTTGACAAATTCTTTTCTTCCAATATTTTATATCTTCTTTATGGATTTCTTTAGATGACAACTACCTACAATGGATTCAAGAAACATAAATATATAAATATGAGACTTTACAATATATTACTTGTTTGATATTATTGTTTGATATATTGAACAAATATCACTTCTTACCTCATGTATTTTCTACGATCATATATCACTTTTTTGATATTATTGTCAAAGTTATCTAGGAGATATAGGGGTAGAAAATACTACAACAATTGTCAATTGATCATTTCATACAATGAAAATTGCATGCAGTTACACAAATATATTGTAAATACAAAAGACTATGACTTACCTTGATGAAGGTATGTCAATCATGCATTTTCATCCTTGACCCAAAATCATTTTTATTTGATATGAGATTGCTTATATCCGTAGCAAATCTTGTAGGAAATTGAATTTTTCAGATGACTTCTTTTATGGTATTACTTTTTTGCTCTGCTAATAACCAAGGAAGAACACTTGCATTAATCTGCTCTCCATTGCTATTTGATTTAATAATATGTTTCATTGCATGATTGGAATCATGAATGTCACTACAAATTTTGCCAATTTTTTCTTTATCATGTCTTCCATCCAATATTTTCCATAGTGTCTCTATTACATTCTTTCTAATATGCATAGTATCAAACAAATGCACAATTTGTAGCTTCTCATAGTAGGGCAGCCTACTAAATTTTTTGGGATAACATTTTTGTCTCTTTGAAAGTTGGTCGGTGATGCCTTCACGACCTTCAAGATCATCAACTACATAATTAGCCAACAAAACACAATCAAAATATATAATTTTCAAACATCGACCATTACGTGGAATGATATTACCTCAAATTCTATTATATTTCAACTGCCATAGGTGAGGTGTCATTCTTTTCTTTCCCATTGAAAATATGTCTTTCCACACTTTGATACTTATGATTTATGGGGAAGAAGTGCCTATACTCATCAAACACCTACTTTCTTAAACTTTTGGAATGACAAGATTTCATCTTTGGACCACACAATGGACATGCAAATTTTCCCTTTGTTTGAAGACCTACAAGATAACGATACAATTGGATTAAATATGTATATTTTTAGAATTTGAATTATTGTGTACAACTAGAGTTCACCATAACATACCACATAAATGTGTCAACCCTGGAGCATCATGAATTGTCTACACAAGAATTGCATGGAATTGAAATTGTCTTTGTCCAATTAGTCTAGAGATGGCATACATAGTGAAACCATTCCATAACACCAACAACTCATTGATAAGAGGCACTATATATATATATATATATATATATATATATATATATATATATATATATATATATATATATATATATATATATATATATATATATATATATATATATATATTCATATCTTTCACTTGGTACTTACCTAGTTGAATTAACAACAACATCAGATAATTATTGTGGCCATTTCACTCCAAGAATTATAATTACATGTAGATAATTATAAAATAATAAGATACCTGGAACAATCATTTCCAGCATAATGTGCTCCCTCTTTATTGACATCAATGGAGGAAGGTTATTATTAAAAACAAAAATAGGCCACAACAAGTAAATGGATGTCATCTCTCCATGCGGATTGACACCGTCTGCTACCAGAGAAAGCTTGAGATTTAGAGGTTCTTCTTTAAAGTGTGACCACTTTTCCTATGTCTTTAAAAGATGAACCATCCACATAAATTTGAATAATGTCATCTTGACTTGTACCACATGCATGGTAATCCATAAATTGTGCCAAGTTATTGCACCTGAATAATCATTTCAGACATGAAATAATGGGGTTGTAATGAAGAACCTTGTGAGGCACCTTTTTTGTCATTTGATCATCTCGATATCTACTCGTATGGAATTTAGGGAATTCTATTGTATTTTCCTATTCTTTATGATAAATAATATGATCTTCGAAACAAGCATCTATTGCTTGATACTTCATTCCAATATGTTTCATCATGACACATAATTCTCAGTACGAGCAAGGGAGAACATTTGATGGTGGTAATAGAAACTCATCTATCAATCTGCAATAAATAATATAAGTCCTTACTATAAACAATCTTAATGGTACATGTTTCACCTTTTATAGACTATAATGACATATATGACAAAGCTTAGTATGCGTGGCATTGCTATGTTAGATAAACTATTCATAATCTTCAAATTTACCAATAATAATACAGCAGAGAGAAGAGTAGATTGGGAGCCTTTGTAAAGGGCCATGTTCTCCTTCTCAAGTAGAGGTATATCATGGATGAAATCAATGACATCCTCATCATAATCATCATTAGTAGCAGCAACAACACCAACAGCACTAGTACCAAATGTGTCCATGATTAATGCATTCATACCATCATCTTCAAATGTATTTTTTGGCGCATGATCATCATCTTCCATGGAATCATGATCTTCAACTTCAATACTCACACCTCCTTGTTCCTCTATATTCACACTGGGGAAATCGACCTATATAAAATGAGGATAATCAAACCCCCCTTCAATGTGATAATCAAATCTCCTTCCATGGTTCATATCTATATTAATTGTGAAAACAATATAACAAACAACTTACCACTAGATGATAATCAAACCCCACTTCAATGTGACCATTCTCCCTACAATGTCTCTTTGCTATTTTTATTTTCATTCTTCTTGTCTTTAAGCTGTTACAACTCTTGCATGGACAATAACATTTTTCATTGCCTTCTCTTTGAAAGTTAGACAACAATCTAGTGATTGTATCCCTATTTTGATTGAATTCCCTTGTATTATCTAACATGATCCTTAATGTGTATATCTGCAAAAAATATTGGAGATGCCTCCTTTCATTAGCTTCATGTCACCTTCTCATAGCTTCCTATGTGTTTCATCCTTCATTTATACACTTACTTCGACCAAACTTTTAATTTTCTGACACATTTCGTAAAAGGCTTTGTAAGAAACCAAGTAAGGGGTATTCTTGAGTTCAAACACATTGAGCTGCTACAACTGAATTATAAATCATGAATTCACTATAAAATTAATTCACTATAAATTAAGGGGCATTATAAATCATGACTTCTCTATAAAATTAATGTATTACTCTAGATATCATATGGAAATTTTGTCAAATGGCTGGCATGTATGTTTATTCAAATGTAATGCCTGACACCCTATTATTGATCCTCATGAATAATTATGCATGTACATAGTTAAGCCATAAACTTCTAAAAGGAACTATGCTACAGAACATGTGCACTCAGGAAAATGCACTCGGGAACATGTGCAATGTATAAACGCTGGAATCTAAATGAAGCCCTACATTTATGTCTCTATGAATTCCTGGTGAATCACTGTTGTATCTATATTTATGTCTCTATGAACACCTGGTGAATCACTATTGTGGCTGCATTTATGTCTCTATGAACACCTGGTGAATCACTGTTGTGACAGCATCATCCAAATAGTGCAACAACAACACTAGATGTTGTTGTTCCATCTAGCGTTGTTATGGCACCATTTCCAAATGATGCATCCACAACAGTAACCCACCATGCCCATCAACACAAGGCAGTCATGATCAAGCATAAGCAATTGAGAGGACATTATCAAGGTCAAATCAGAGGTCAAATTTCAATCCTTGAAATTTTATATTTGTACAATTATAAAATTTCATGCCTTAATAAAATCTTATAAAACAACATATATTGTGTGAAGTGTTTGATCTCTTTTTATTTATTTTCATGTTGATATTCACTATGTGGTACTCCCCGTTTATGATCATTTAATGAGGAAATATCTTGATGGCTCACGAGCTGCAAGCTAGGGCATCATGCATTGTTTATGCACTCACCGTTTAAGCACCTCATGTCCTTATTTGATTGGTTGGTGCTCCATTTGCTATATTGAGTTTACATCATATATTTAGTCTTAATAAATATCTTATAAAACAACATAAAAGTAACCCAAAATTACTTTGTCTTAATAAAATATTAATAAAACAATATATTTAGTCTTAATAAAATCTCATAAAACAACAAATATCATGTGAAGTGTTTGATCTTTCTTTATTTATTTTCTTGTTGATATTCAATATGTAGTACTCCCCATTTATGATATTTCATGAGGAAATATCTTGATGGCTCGCAGGTTGCAAGCTAGGGCATCATACATTGTTAATGAGCTCATTGTTTGATACTAGCATTGTTTACAACTTTTCATTTGGAATGTTTGATGAGTCACGAGCTTTGAGAGCTAGGGCATCATTGCTATTACCTTCAAGGCATTGTGTGAAGTGTTTGATCTCTCTTTATTTGTTTTTTTGTTGATATTCACTATGTGGTACTCTCCGTTTATGATCATTTCATGAGGAAATATCTTGATGGTTCACAGGCTGTAAGCTAGGGCACCATAAATTATTTATGCTCACTATCTGAGCACTGGCCAATCAAATAAGGATATCAGGTGCTCAAATAGTGAGCTCATAAACAATGCAAGATGCCCTAGCTTTCTTCTCATGAGCCATCAAGACATTTCCTCATGAAATGATCATACACGGGGAGTACCACATAGTGAATATCAATAGAAAAACAAATAAAGAGAGATCAAATACTTTACACAATATATGTTATTTTATAAGATTTTATTAAGACTAAATGTTTTGTTTTATTAAGATTTTATTGATAAAAAATATTTTGGGTTAGTTTTATGTTGTTTTATAAGATTTTATTAAAACTAAATATATGATGTAAACTTATAATTATACTTGATATATATAATACAATGGTATGTGGTAAAATCTATACATTTGCAAGATGTGATTAATTCCAGTTATATGATGTTTTGGGATTAAATTAGTGAGTTTGTATACTTTCTCCATTTTAAACTAACCTATGACTTCAAAGGAGTTATGAAATATAGTTGTAGGTAGTTATCTCTTATATAATGATGGAGGAGTGAAAGGTAATGATCAATGAGCTTGCTGCTATTAGATCATACATTAATACACTTATTGTTTTGAATTTGAGATTGGGCATCATGCAATGTTTTGTTGTCATTGAATGCTTGTTGATGTTGTGCACCATATATTGTTTTATACACTGTTTACTTCATTGAGACCATGAGCTTAGCATTTTTAATGTATTTTATGTTATTGGATCAATGCTGCCATGTTGTTGAGGCTAAAAATGCAGTGAATCACCACTGACATTCTATTTTGATAGCAGCAATATAACAAACAAAGCACCAGCCCATCAAATAGGGACGTCAGTAAGACATTTAATGCATTATTACTTCATCATGATGATAAAAATTTTATTTTCCCAAAGCACATAGAATGTGGGTAGATGCATTGAATCACCACTTCCATTCTATTTTGATGAAGAGGAACTATGTTTTAAAATTGTAAGGCATGAAATTTTATAACTGTACATATATTTTATGAGTATAACTGTACAATAGAAGAGCACCCACATTCCTTAGTTGTTATTAGTCTATGAAAGGTTTTGGTTTGCCTTTCCCAATTGAGATGTTATCCTAAGATTCAAAAGGACCAAGGTAACAATAAGTCTTGAACATAAATGCATGATTGTGGATCCTCAAGTAGGAGTTGTAGTGAAAAGGAAGAACACTTACATTGGTTTACCCACATAAGGACAATGGTTTCATTCATCTTTCTTTCAAGTGCTCTTGGGTACTTTCCTTGGCCTCTAGGCTTGGGCATCCTATAGGTGTTGAACCAAAATTACGAAGGCAATAAGGACACATAGAACAATAGGTTTGGAGACTTAGACTTATGTTCAATCCTTAGTAATGGGTTAGGGAGCTAATTACTAGATGAGTGACTACAGTACCCTAGTTTGCATTATTAGATGATCTTGTTTAATTTGTGTTCATTTCATGCAAAGATACATGTAAAGGGAAAAAAAATTCCATCTAAAGATTACATGTATATATATGAAAAATAATTTGTATATACTATACAAAGAAGATAACTTTCAAAAGAAAATGCAAGAGTACATGCATACATAAGAGGACGAACATAAATAATAAGGATGCGAGACATTGCCTGAATTGATGAATTTTTGACCTGGGTATGAATCTAGTGTGCCCCTGTCTGATCCAGAACCTATAAAGAAAAGAGAGATGGGGGTTAGATAAAAAAATATCTAAGAAATGAATGGCATCCTATTACTAATCCTCATCTATAATTATGCATGTGCATAGTCAAGCCATACACTTCTAAAAGAAAAATCATGCTACAAGACATGTGCACTTAGAAGAATGTTGCAGAAAGTAAATGGTTGTAGTTATGTCTGCATGAACACCTGGTGAGTCACTATTGATCACTCTTGGCATTCTATGTGCTTTGAGTCAATGAATTTTTTATCATCATGATGAAGTAATAATGCATTAAATGTCTTACTGATGTCCCTATTTGATTGGATGGTGCTTTGTTTGTTATATTGCTGCTGTCAAAATAGAATGATAGTGGTGATTCAATGCATCTACAGCCTCAAAAACATGGTGACATTGATCCAATAATAGAAAATACATTACAAATGCTAGGTCATGGTCTCAATGAAATAAACAGTGTATAAAACAATATATGGTGCACAACAGCAGCAAGCATGCAATGACAACAATAACATTGCATGATGCCAGAGCTCAAATTGAAAACAATAAGTGTATTAATGTATGATCTAATAGCAAAAACCTCATTGATCATTACCTTTCAATCCTCCATCATTATAGAAGAGATAAACTACCTACAACTATATTTCATAATTCCTCCTTTGAAGTATATATATATATATACATATATATATATATATATATATATATATATATATATATATATATATATATATATATATATATATATATATATATATATATATATATATCAAGTATAATTATGAGTTTACATCATATATTTAATCTTAATAAAATCTTATAAAATAACATAAAACTAACTCAAAATACTCTGTCTTAATAAAATCTTAATAAAACAATATATTTAGTCTTAATAGAATAATACACTTACTATTTTGAATTTGAGCTCAAACATCATGCAATGTTATTTCTTTCAAAATAGGAGGTGTATTAATGTATGATCTAATAGCAGAAATGTCTTGATGGCTCGTGGGTTGCAAGCTAGGGAATCATGCATTGTTTATGAGCTCATTGTTTGATCACCAACCAATCAAATAGGGACATGAGGTGCTCAAATAGTGAGCTCATAAACAATGCATGATGCCCTAGCTTGTAGCCTGCAAGTCATCAAGACATTTCCTCATGAAATAATCATAAACGGGGAGTACCACATATTGAATATCAACAACAAAACAAATAAAGAGAGATCAAACACTTCACACAATGCCTTGAAGGTAATAGAAATGATGCCCTAGTTCTCAAAGCTCGCAGGTCATCAAGCATTCCAAATGAAAAGATGTAAACAATGTCAGTATTAAACAATGAGCTCATGAACAATGTATGATGCCCTAGCTTGCAGCTCACGATCCATCAAGATATTTCCTCATGAAATGATCATAAACGGTGTGTACAACATAGTGAATATCAACCACAAAACAAATAAAGAGAGATCAAATAGTAAGTGTATTAATGTTTTAATATAAGATTTTATTAAGACTAAATATATTATTTTATGAGCTCAGTGTTTGAGCACCTCCTATCCCTATTTGATTGGTTCATGCTCTATTTGTTATATTGATGCTATTAGATCAAATAGGGACATGAGTAATAAAATAATACACTTATTGTTTTGAATTTGAGCTCATAAAGATTAAGATATCCCTATTTTATTACTGATGTCCTTATTTACATCTTTTCATCAAATGATCCAAAAACATCAAGAATGGTCCTATATGGTCGTTAATAGCCAACTTTCTGAAGAATATGAATGAATGCAAACATACATACGTAGATGAACATAAACAATGAAGATACCAAACATTGCCTAAAGTAATGAAGTGTTGACCTAGGGTTCAATCCAGTATGCTCTTGTATGATCCAAAACCTGTAGGCTAGGCAATCATGCATTATTTATGAGCTCACAGTTTGAGGACTAGCAAATCAAATAGTGAGCTCATAAACAATGTATGATGCTCTAGCTTGTAGCCTGTGAGCCATTAAGACATTTCCTCATGAAATGATCATAAATGAGAGCACCACATAGTGAATATCAACAACAAAACAAATAAAGAGAGATCAAACACTTCACACAATGTATGTTGTTTTATAAGATTTTATTATTAGACTAAATATATTGTTTTATTAAGATTTTACTAAGACAAAGTATTTTGGGTTAGTCTTATGTTGTTTCATAAGATTCTATTAAGACTAAATATATGATGTAAACTCATAATTATACTTGATATATATAATAAAATGGTATGTAGTATAATCTATATATTTGTGAGATTTGATTAATTCTAGTTATATGATGTTTTGGGATTAAATTGGTGAGTTTGTATAGTTTCTCCATTTTAAACTAACCTATGAGTTCAAAGGAGGACTTATGAAATATAGTTGTAGGTAGTTATCTCTTCTATAATGATGGAGGAGTCAAAGGTAATGATCAATGAAGTTGTTGCTATTAGATCATACATTAATACACTTACTGTTTTGATAGCAACAACATTACATGATGCCCGAGCTCAAATTAAAAAGACTAAGTGTATTATTTTATTACTGATGTCCCTATTTGATCTAATAGCAATGATATAACAAACAGATCATCGACCAATCAAATCAGGACATGAGGTGCTCAAATAGTGAGCTCATAAACAATGCATGATGCCCTAGCTTGCAGTCTCCAAGCCATCAAGACATTTATCTTGTAGCCCATGAGCCATCATGATGTTTCAGGATTAAATTGATGAGTTTGTATAGTTTCTTCATTTTAAACTAACCTATGACTTCAAAGGAGGAATTATGAAATATAGTTGTAGTTAGTTATCTCTTCTATAATGATGGAGGAGTCAAAATTAATGATCAATGAGGTTACTGCTATTAGATTATACATTAATACACTTACTATTTTGACAGCAATAATATTGCATGATGCTTGAGCTCAAAGTCAAAATAGTAAGTGTATTATTTTATTACTGATGTCCCTATTTTATTACTGATGTCAAAAAGTATAAAATTTCATGCCTTGAAATTTTATAACATAGTTCCTTAGGAACTACCATATGAAGATCAAAAGGCTCCAAGCTTCCAAATCGACCTTGAGCTTTACAACAGAAGAGCAGTGCAAAGTGGCAACTTTCCCATTTTACCACAGTTAGGGCCCTCTTTTATCATGCTTTATGAGATTTATGTTTTTATTTAAGTGAAGACAAAGATTATCTTAATTTTTTATCTTTAAATTTTATTCATTTTATAATTTTTAAAATTGAAATAAAAAATATAAACTTTTAAGAAACTTTTACATCTTTTTATCAAATGACCCAAAATCATCAAGAATTATCATATATGGTCTCTAATGTTAGGATTAACAAGGCAGAAATAACAATTATGTGCAAATATAACTAATATCAGAAAATAATAAACCACACATAATAGAACACAAGACACACAGATTTAACATGGTTCACCCAATCCCTGGGCTACGTCCACCAACAATGAGTCCAATATTATTATTATCTAGTGATTACAACCTGATTACAATCTGTAATCCCTTACAGCCCAAAAATGCCTCAAGTACTAAAATCATACATCATGAAAATCCCTAACCCTAAGCCATATTATACAATATTTTCCCACTTTAGGGTTAGAATGAGTTATAAGTATTCGGCCCAAATAACCAAAAAAGTAGTCGGCCTCAAAAAAAATTTCCTCAGGGGCTGCGCCCATGAACCCCTGCTCTTGGGGGCTACCGCCCCCAAACCCCCGCTCGAGGCCCAGCCCGGCCCCGAACCCCAGCGAGGTCAGGAGGAAAAGTGTACAGTACTTTCCTAGATAGTACTTTCCTGATTAGTCACCACAAGCTAACAATCTCCCACTTGGTGACTGATCAGTATCCACACTATACTAAAAAACCTCCCACTTGGAGACTGATCCTGTAGCAATACCGCTACCCACATGAGGCTCCCACTGGATTGAACCACCTTGGACTCAGTTGTTCCTTTATTTTGTTCAGTTTAGAAGACCAACTGAAGCTGAACATGAGTTCAACTTCTCCCTTGTTACTACCTTTGTAAACATATCTACTGGATTATCATCAGTATGAATCTTTTCCAGCCTTAACTGTCCATCATCCAAAACTGATCGAATGAAATGGTACCCGCAACTATATGTGTTTTGTCGTTGAGTGCAAAGAAGAATTCTTTGCAAGATGAATGGCACTTTGGCTATTTGTATGTAGAAAATTATCCTTTTGTGGATGTCCCAATTCTTCCATGAAGAATTGAAGCCATATCATCTCCTTGGCTGCCTCTATAGCAGCAACATACTCTACCTCTGTAGTGGATAAAGCAACCACCTTTTGTAGTCGAGAAATCCAACTCACTGCTGTCCCACCAACAGTAAATATATAACCTATAGTACTCTGCCTGCTATCTATATCTCCTGCCAAATCTGAGTCAACATAGCCTTGTACAGTAGTAGTAGAACCCCCAAAGTGTAAACACTTACTGGATGTGCCTCTCAAATATCTGAGAATCCATTTGACTGCATTCCAATGCTCAAGACCAGGGTTACTCATATAATGGCTAATGACTCCCACTGCGTGTGCAATATCTGGCCTAGTACATACCATAGCATACATTAAGCTCCCTACAGCTGAAGCATAAGGTACCTTAGACATTTTAGTCTCTTCTTTTGGTGTCTTGGGACACATATCCTTAGTCAATTTCAAATGACCAGGCAAAGGTGTGCTGACAGCTTTGGCATTTTCCATAGAGAAACATTGCAACACCTTCTCAATATAATCAGCCTGAGATAGAGACAATTTCTTATTTTTCCTATCTCTACAAATTTTCATACCAAGGATTTGTTTTTCTGCCCCCAAATCCTTCATAGCAAAATATTTTGCTAACTGTTGTTTCAACCCCTTAATGTGATTCATGTTAGACCCAGCTACAAGCATATCATCAACATATAAACATAAAATAATGTAGCTGTCATCATCCAACCTCTTAAAATAAACATAATGGTCAGAATGACACCGACTATATCCATGCCCATTCATAAAAGTGTCAAATTTAATATACCATTGCTGAGGTGCTTGCTTCAAGCCATATAAACTTTTCTGCAATCTGCACACCAAATTCTCCTCACCCTTGACCTCAAATCCTTGTGGCTGAACCATATATATTTCATGTTTCTGTGCAAATCCTTTTACGACTAATCTGGCTTTAAATCTTTTCGTACCTCCATCCTCTTCTTTGATCCTGTAAACTCATTTATTTTGTAAAGCCCTTTTACCTGCAGGTAACTTATATAAATCCCATGTCTGATTTTTTAGCAAAGAGTCTATTTCATCTGTCATTGTAGACTCCCACTGAAGCTTTGTATCCACCTGCACAGCTTCATTATAACATTCAGGTTCACCAGCATCTGTTAACAGAATAGAATACAAAGATGGAGAAAATCTTTCTGGAGGTCTACTTAGCCTTGTTGACCGTCTAACACTCACTGGGGTGTGTGGTATTTGTTGTTGCTGTTGTTGCGGAGCATAAGGAACTACTGGAACATGAACTTGTGGAGTATCATCCAGTACTACATAGTCATTTTTTTTCTTCTCATGCTGCAGCAACAGATCTTTGTACAATACTTTCTCATTGAATATGACATCCCTGCTTCTTACAATTTTATGATTTTCAAAATCCCAAAGCCTATAACCAAATTCATCAATGCCATACCCAACAAATACACATTTCTTTGACTTAGCTTCCAGCTTGGTTTTATTTTCAGAATCTATAAGTGCAAAAGCTTCACAACCAAAGGTTTTGAGAAAAGAATAACTCACCTTCTTACCACTCCATGCTTCCTCTGGAATACCACAGTCCAAAGGAGTAGAGGGGCCTCTATTGATTAAATAAATAGTAGTGTTCACTGCCTCTACCCACATATTTTTGGGCAGCCTAGCATGCAACCTCATACTCCTTGCACGCTCCATTATTGTCCTATTCATGCGTTCAGCCACTCCATTTTCTTGTGGAGTCCTTGGTATAGTTTTTTGCCTACGAATACCATTAGAGGAACAATATTCTTCAAATTCTGTGCTGCAATACTCACCACCATTATCAAATCTAAGACATTTTAACTTTTTACCAGTCTCATTCTCAACCAAGCATTTCCATTTCTTAAAAGTTTGAAATACATCAGATTTCTGTCTAAGGAAATAAATCCATACTTTTCTTGTTGCATCATCTATAAATGTAACATAATACAGAGAGCCACCAAGGGAAGATACCTGAGCTGGTCCCCATACATCTGTATGCACAAGCTCTAATCTCTCATTTTTTTTTTCCTTCCCACTCTTCACAAAACTAACTCTCTTTTGTTTTCCATAAACACAACTTTCACAGAAATCCATATTGACACATTTCAGACCAAGTAAAACTTTCTTTGAATGAAGCAATTTCATACCTTTTTCACTCATGTGCCCGAGTTTGTTGTGCCACAGTGCTGTGTCAGAATCTACAGCAACAGTTTGATGTTCTTCCTGCTCAACTGCAGCCACTATTCCTGAACATTCATTATCTTCTGAAACAATTAAAGTAGAAGGAACAGTATGACCTGTACAAAGATATAAGGTGCCTACTTTCACACCTTTTGCTACTACTAAGGAACCTTTTGAAACCTTCCAATTTTTATCATTAAAAGTAACTGTGCAACCCTCATCACCCAGTTGCCCTGCTGAAATTAAATTCCTACTCAGCCTTGGAACATGTCTTACCTCTTGTAGTAGCCAATGATTCCCATTCTGCAACTTAATCTTAATTTTTCCCTTTCCAACAATCTGACAGGGTTCATTATCTCCGAAATAAACTAGCCCAAAATCCCCTTGGACATAATCAACAAAATAACTTCTATGGGGTGTAGCATGAAATGAAGCCGCAATATCTAAAACCCATGAATCATCAATAATTTCTAAGGACAAGAGCAAAGCATCCTCCTCGGATTTGTTACTTACCACATTTGCCTCCTTGTTTCCATCATTTTTGTCTCCTTGATCTTTCTTCCGAGACCAACAATCTTTCTTCTTATGACCTGGTTTTCCATAGTACCAACAATCATTTGGCCCTTTAGATTCGGACCTCTTTCCCTTTGATTTTCCTCTTGATTTCCCACGATTTCCAAAGTTGTTTCCTCTATCTCTTGTTCTGCCTTTGCTTTCTGTGTTCAACACACTACCCGATGTGGATGCCCCTGAGCTTTTCCTACGAATTTCCTCACTCAATATAACACCAATAACATCATCATACTTTAGGGTATTAGAACCAGAAATAGAATTACTAATAGCCATTACCAAGCCATTCCAGCTTTCTGGCAAAGAACACAAAATCAAGAGAGCCCTAACCTCTTCATCAAAAGTAATTTTAACTGAGGTTAATTGACTTGAAACTGTATTAAACTCATTCAAATGATCAGTAACTGATCCACCTTCTACCATTTTCATATTAAATAAATGCTTCATAAGAAATACCTTGTTTGACGCTGAAGGCTTTTCATACAACTTCGCTAGGGTTTCCATCAGATCTTTAGCTATCTTTGCTTCAGTAATATTAAATGCCACCGATTGTGCCAGGCATAGATGAATACTCCCCAGTGCCTTCCTATCCAAAATATCCCAATCCTCCTGAGACATTGATTGCTCTTTCTTGGCTACTCCCTCTAATGGCCGCCATAGATCCTTCTGATAGAGATAATCCTCCATTTGCATCTTCCATAACTGGAAGTTCTACCCATTAAACTTATCAACCTTCAGCCTACCCTCATCTGCCATTTCTCCCACTTAACCGAGAGACTCTCCCACTAACTCGTGAGACCTGCTTCAGAGAATAGATGAAAGAACAAATGAAATAACCTCGCTTTGATACCACTTGTTAGGATTAACAAGGCAGAAATAACAATTATGTGCAAATATAACTAATATCAGAAAATAATAAACCACACAGAATAGAACACAAGACACATAGATTTAACGTGGTTCACCCAATCCCTGGGCTACGTCCACCAATAGTGAGTCCAATATTATTATTATCCATTGATTACAACCTGATTACAATCTGTAATCCCTTACAGCCCAAAAATGCCTCAAGTACTAAAATCATACATCATGAAAATCCCTAACCCTAAGCCATATTATACAATATTTTCTCGCTTTAGGGTTAGAATGAGTTATAAGTAGTTGGCCTCAAAAACCCCGGCGAGGTCAGGAGGAAAAGTGTACAGTACTTTCCTAGATAGTACTTTCCTGATTAGTCACCACAAGCTAACATCTAATAGCCAACTTTCAGAAGAATATGAATGAATGAAAACATACATAAGTGGATGATCATAAATAATGAAGGTATGAGACATTACCAAAAGTAATGAAGTCTTGACCTGAGGTTCAATCCAGTATGCTCTAGTATGATCCAAAACCTACAAGGAAGGAAAAGATGGGGTTAGATCCGAAGGATCTAAGAAATATCTGGCACCCTATTACTGATCCTCATCTACAATTATGCATGTGCATAGTCAATTCATACACTTCTAAAATGAACTATGCCATAGAACATGTGCATGCAGTGAGTAAATCAAGACCAAAATGGAGAAAAAGGTATGATGTCAAATTTGTTATCAAGAAACACCTCACGGGCTATGAGTCAACATGGTATATATGTTGTTTATACAAGATCAGTAAAAGGACATCTATACCCTCAACAACATGGCAACATTGATCTAATAACAAAAAATACATTACAAATGTCAAGCTCACAGTCTCAATGATATAAACAGCGTATAAAACAATATATGGTGCACCACAACAACAAGCATGCAATGACAACAATAACATTGGATGATGCCCAAGCTCAAATTCAAAATACTAAGTGTATTAATTTATGATCTAATAGCAGTGACCTCATTGATCATTACCTTTCACTCCATCATTATAGAAGAGATAACTACCTGCAACTATATTTCATAATTCCTCCTTTGAGGTCATAGGTTAGTTTAAAATGGAGAAAGTATAAAAACTCACCAATGAAATCTCAAAACATCATATAACTAGAATTAATCACATCTCACAAATGTATAGATTATACTGCATATATATATCCGGTATAATTATGAGTTTACATCATATATTTAGTCTTAATAAAATCTTATAAAATAACATAAAACTAACCCAAAATACTTTGTCTAAATAAAATCTTTAAAAAATAATATATTTAGTCTTAATAAAATTTTATAAAATAAAAAGGCGTTGTGTGAAGTGTTTGATCTCTCTTTATTTTTTTTATTGTTGATGTTCACTATGTGGTACTCCCCATTTATGATCATTTCATGAGGAAATGTCTTGATGGCTCGCGGGTTGCAAGCTAGGGCATCATGCATTGTTTATGAGCTCATAGTTTGAGAACCTCATGTCCCTCATAATCAAATAGGGACATGAGGTGCTTAAACAATGAGCTCATAAACAATGTATGATGTCCTAGCTTGCAGCCCGCAAGCCATCAAGATATTTCCTCATGAAATGATCATAGATGGGGAGTATCACATAGTGAATATCAATAGCAAAACAAACAAAGAGAGATCAAACACTTCACACAATGCCTTGAAGGTAATAGCAATGATGCCCTAGCTCTAAAAGCTCATGGGTCATTGAGCATTCCAAATGCTAAGATGTAAATAATGCACTATTAACATTCATATTGTGCCATTAAATCAACAAATACCATCAAAATAAAATTGAGTTAATGAGAAGACAAAGCTCTAATGCCTACCTCAAGTGCTAGTGTCCACTTCCCACACATTGTCGGTCTCTTCACGCATGTCAAACTCAAATGCCCTCTTCGTGCCACGTAAAAGTGTAGTGTCATCTTCACGGAAACTCTTTGAATTATACACAAAATTACAAATGACACTTTTTTTTTTCTTTTTTTTTGGTTTATAACCAAGCGGGTGTCACAATTACAATGACATCATCGCTATTATGACACTGTCAGGGGCACTTGCAAAAAACAACACAAAAAACAAATACAAATGGTAGTGGTGTCACAAAATTGCATTGAAATTCGACCCCAAATGTTGTAGTGTTTTGGTAAGTTGGTCATACAATCTTATAATGTTTTGATTTCATAGGTGGACGTTCATCCTACTCATATCAGCCTACCAGTTGAGTTTCATTGCCATATTATCTATCTCATTGAATTTATTGAGGTTTTTGGGTATGAAATGTTTGAGCTCAATTTTGAAGGCCTTAGAGGCTCTAGATCATGATCGACCCTCGACTGATTGGAGTTTGTGCAGGTCAAGAACTGTAGATCAGGTCTTGCCATTTCTAAAAAGTGGTTATAATAGAAAAATGGAGATATGGCTAGAAAGTTATGGCCTCTAGAATTTGGGGTACCTAAAAATATATTTTGTAATTATTTGGAGCCAACCCTATGTAAAACAGAAAGTAAATAAAATAATTCTTAGGGAAGTTGGCCTTAAAGGCTAAATTTTTGGAACCTTCTTGGGCAGTGGAAATTTCCTATATAAGAAAGGTCCCTAGTGTTGTCTAGGGCAATTTTGGGTAGATGTGGGTAATGATTCGAGGTTTTTCCTATAGAATATTGTAAGGAAAAATGCCCATGTGGCTTTGCATATTGTAATTCTAAATATTTTTAATTCTAGATTTGTAGAGATAATAAGAAGCCCACTTTCTATTCTAGCAAATTGTTGTTGTTTCTCTATTTATATTATGTGTTTTTTGTATTAAGGGGAGCACACTTCATCACCTCCACCCCTACATAGGAAGGAGTCCAATTTTAGGGAAAGGCATGCCTTCGACTTTGGGCCTATAAGATAGCGGGTTAGAACTAATAACCTATTGGTGCATGTAGAGGGAGACACTAGTTCAGTAGCTTTGATGGAAGAGATGCTAGGTCGAGATGGCCTACAGGTATGTATTTGGATTCTATAGTTGGTAACTTATGTTTTATGAGATCAAGGCACTTTTCCTACTGATTCAATAAAAAATAAAATCTTAAACAAAGTATTATTGTAATGTGATAAGTTATTTTCTCTGAGATCAAGGCAGCGATTTTCCTACTGATTCAATAAAAAACAAAATCTTAAACAAAGCATCTGTCAAATATATGATTCATAATAATCTTTAACAAAATCTCATTTTTTTTTAGTAACAACTCCAAAGTGCATTGATTAATAATGAGGTTGTGTTAAATTTCATTATTAATAGTCTTTCACAAAAGTTTTATTTTTCCAATAACAAGTACAAACTGTGTTAAAAGCTCTATTTGTTTTAAGCTCTATTTTTTATATAACAAGTACAAATTGTGATTCAATAAAAACAAACTCTTTCAAAAACATGACTCATAATAATCTTTAACAAAATTGTGAGGCCTCACCCTGAGCCTATCATAGCCATTTAGTTCTGCTTATGAGATAGACATATTTTATGATTATATTTTGATGTTATGGATTTTACCGATACTCTATGTTGTGGTTTTATCACTTTAGCAGTTGGTACACATTATATTATGTTTTGGATGATGATTACTGAGACATCAGTTAGATATTTACATGTGTGTTTTAATTCTATTTTATGAATGATTATGGTGATGAAGTTTAATTGCAGTTTAAATTATATATGAATGCGATGATTATGATTCAAGTTTAATTTAGTGATGAATTATATATATACTTGATGAGATTTATGTTACTTAAAAATGAATGATTATGCCATGTGAGACTTTGATTTAATTATGAATGATTGCTTGAGAATAATTTGATTATTAATGTTATGAATTTACATGTTTCATTTCCTTGGACTACTGATATTGGACTTGAGTGTGTAGGAAAATAGGCCATGGAAAATTTGGGGAATCATCACAGAGACTTTAATGTGAAAATCAGTTTGAGCCAAGGTTGCTTCTAGTGAGAAGGCAAACCTGTTGTAATGTATTTTATTTGTAATAGTATGTTGCAAGAATGTAATTGTATTTATGTTAATTATAAATGTTTTTATTTTGTGGAGAATTCCCAAGTGGATATGCCACATGGCTTGTGACATGTCTCTTTATGTTTGTGTCACTTGACACATGTGTGTAGTAGTGGCCATGACATGTCCACTTGGGGATTGGTTGAACACCAACCTAGGAAGGTACCCTTTAGGATCGCCATGAAGACCACTTGGTTAGAGAGCTTGAAGTTATGTCTTATCCTTTAATTTCGAATTTGAACTTGTCATGCACTTTTGGAAGGTTAAAAAGGCACCTAGGGGAGAGTTTTAGCCATTTTTAGTTGCCCCACTTGTTATACCATAGGGTAAGGGTCATTTTTCACCATAGGATAACCCTTGGTTGACCAAATGACCCATCCAAAAGTTGGTTTACCAAGATGGACGAAAATCAACTTTTGGGACCAAGTTTTGGAAAGATCACCACCCACTAAGAAAGAAGTCTTCTTTCCACCTTTTTAGCTTACCATTGTAAGAGACCAAAATTGGAAACCTTGTAAGGGCCTTAGGGAAGAGCACCCAATAGGAATGAAGCCTTATCCATAGGAGAGTGTGTAGAGGCCTTTTTAGAGGGAACTCTTCTTTTGGAAGAGTTTGACACCCACTCTCTAGTTTTGGAGACTCAACTAGTTTGGAGAACTTTGGAAAGTGGATAGCTCTTCATCAACTTTCTTCCTTTAGCTTGGAGCAAGGTTGGTGGCATTCTTCACTTATTCTTTTTAGTTTCCTTTTCATGTTGAGAGAAAGAGCTCTCTTGTATGTTAGTTGTTGTATGCATACTGTAGATTTTGTTTCTTGTAGTGTATGTGTTGTGAGCTTGTATGTTGTGGTAATGGAGGTTTTGTGATTCATGTGTTTATATAGTGTTATTATTGAAAGTGTAGTCTTTATGTAAGCTATGAGAATCATGAGCTTGTTGTGTTCATGATTTCATAGCATTGTAAATGTGAAGTCTCTTTTGTTTCTTGAAGTTTTCTTAAATGTGTTGTAGTATTTTGTTGAGGGAGTTCTCAAGGCCATACTCACCCTTGGGAGGAAAGAGTAGCCTTGAGGGTGAAGGGATTGTTGGGACATTCAAGAGTGTAGATTCTCTCCTTGGATAGGAGAGGGATGAACATGGATGTATGGGCTCCATGCAACCATCTCTATTTTATGCTTTGTATTTTGGGGGTCATAAGGAGTTTGTGGAATTGTGTTTGTGGAGGAAGATATTTGATGAGGAAGCCAAGTGATGGCTTAGCTCTCATCAAGAGATGTGCCTTCTCCTCTTGGATTTGGTTCCACCTTCACCCTATTTGGATCATTTATCTTGACTCTTTGTGATAACCTTGGAAGGGAGTTTTCCTTGTAAATTTTGTTTATGTTGTTGTGTTGTGGTTTGCATGAATGTTTCCCTTATCTTTGTGATGGTTCCCCTAGCTCAGGGGTGGCTTCATAGAAGCCTAGGTTGGGAGGTGAGCACTCCTTGGCCTATGGATTTTGTATTGCAGGGATTTGGAGCGTTGAAGCATTCATGTTGATGTTGGGACTCTTGAAGAATTTGATGTTGTTTTCTCATTTTGAGTTGTATCAATCTTGTATTGTGTAAAAAGTCTTTGTAAGGATATATTGAGATATCCATGAGTTTATTATATTTTTTAATGGAGTTATCACTCCAAGCCTTGTGTTTGTATCAAGTGGTGTTGTATCAAGTTGAAGAAACGAATAACTTTCCTTTGATAGATTTATGGTTATATGAAAATATAGTATATTGTTCAAGGAAATTTTGTGTATTCATGTTTTATACAATGAGAAATGAGATTGTATTAATGATTATTACTTTTCCTTGAGTTCTTTGAAATGGTCATTGAGAAATATTAATGTAGGTGTTGTTGTTATTGTATCATGAATATATGTTAGGAAAATTATAAGTAGGAAGGAAAAAAAATTAATGTAGTATCAATATTGACCATGCATAGATTTCATAAGATTAAAATGATAGTAGTGTGAAAGAAATGGTGTATAAGTATTCTCTATAAATTATGTTATTGCAAACTCAATGTTAGTTGTTTAAAAAAAAAATCTATGTTGAGAAACTTAGTAAATTATCTTGGTTACTTTCCACATCAATTAGTATTTTAGAATTCATTCTATCATTGATCCTAAACTATATCCATTTCTACCTATGAGATCAACAAACTAGAAAAGAATAGAAAATTAATGGAGAAGGAAGAAAACAAAACAAGCAAAAATCAAGTGAAAAGTTATAAGAGAAAAGTGAAAAAGAGACCTACAGGTCTCTGGAAAATGTATGGGAAAAATTCCCATACATTTTCCAAACACACAGTCAATAAAAAAATATTAAATTCCAGCCATTTGTCCTTTTGACAAATAGGTTCATTTTAAAATCAATACTCCCCATTTTCCTTCCTTCAATGTTCTTGGAGGTGGGACCCATTTGGGTCTCCACCTAAACAATAAAAAAATAAAACTATATTTTATTATAAAAAAAATTACATGCTCTCAAAAGTACGCATGTACTAGTCAAAGGAATGAATTTATATAAATAAATTTATTAACAAAAAAGAGGGTTTAATGAAAAAAAATTTAATCTAAAATTTTTTTTTATATGAATTAAGGGGGGGGGTTGTAGGGGACCCACCCCCTGTCCCCCCTGCCATGGTAGGGGACCTACCGCATCAACTACCTACTGCACACGACAGGTAGGGCCTGCCCATAGCAGTCCTTACTGTCGTGCCACAGTGGTCCCCGCAGGGACTCGAAACAAAGGGGTCAAGCCCCATCTAATGCAATAACATTATTTTATAATAAATTTCATTTTTATTTTATATATAATATTTATTTATAATAAGATTAATATTAATAATTAATATTATATTAATTAGTATTCTTTTATAATATTAATTTATATATATATATATATATATATTAATTAATTAATATAAATTTATTTAATTTTATTATTATTTTTATTTAATTATTATATATTATATATTATTTAATAATAATACTGTTATTTAATATAAATAATATTTATCATTTTATTTATTATTTATATTATTTAATATTATTAATATTAATTAATCTATAATATTTAATCATTTTATTTATTATTATTTAATATATTAAATTAATAATATATATTATAGTTATTCTTTTAGAGTTACATTTAATGATTATGTTAATTAATACATAATATTAATTAATATAATTATCATTTATTAGAATAAGAAAATTTGTTGGGAGTAAGTTTTCTAATGATAGAGTATTATGGGATTAAATTATTGAAAATTTCAAGTTAAATTGAAATCTAAATCTTATGATCAAATAAACTTGTATAGCTATGAATTAGCTAAATATATTTCTTGATTTATTAACACAATGTTTAAATAAATGAATCCTATCGCATCATTGTAGTATTGCGTTCTCATTTGGCTCAAATAATCATTACTAGTATAACTAAAAATTATAGTTGGTACCATCAAGAAATGAACTTAGATGTTAGTTGACTTTGATTACAATTTCGCTACCTAGATATCATTCCATGATAGAACTAAGTAAACTTGTAACTTGAATCACTACGTTGCAAAAGGAATTAATGATTTCAACCCCTAACAAACCTTTGTTCTAGTCAACTATTAAACCGCCACATAAACTTAGTCATAAACTTTTACCTTTAAAAAAAATTGGTGTGTTTTTAGACAGATTTTTTGGGCATGACAAAAATTTATTTTTGAGTAACATTTGCAATAATGAGCTTGTGTTAAATTTCATTATTAATAGTCATTTTTTTAGTAACAAATGCAAATTGCATTGATTAATAATGAGGTTGTGTTAAATTTCATTATTAATAGTCTTTCACAAAAGTTTTATTTTTCCAATAACAAGTACAAACTATGTTAAAAGATCTATTTTTTATATAACAAGTAAAAATTGTGATTCAATAAAAACAATCTCTGTCAAAAATATGATTCATAATAATCTTTAACAAAATCTATTTTGAGTAACATCTGCAATAATGAGCTTGTGTTAAATTTCATTGTTAATAGTCTTTGACAAAAGCTCTATTTTTTTAATAACAAGTACAAATTATGTTTTTGGTTGTTGTTGTAGAGTTCTTAGTTCTTCGATAGTAATGAAGTATCTCATTTATAATCTTTTCATTTGCTCCTAGTAAGCTTTTCATGTGCTCCTAGTAAAGTGTATTTGCATTGAATGTGAATGTACAAACTATCAATATAATAATTTCTATGTATTTCAATTGAGAATGAAGGGGTTGAAAATTAATTTGATGAAGGGAAATGTATATTGAAGAAATTTGAGAATGATACAATGCAATCTACTAATATCTTGATAAAGGTAAATGTATCATTGAAAATATTTGAGAATTATTGAATAACGTCAAGGAAGGATATATGTTGGAAAATAATGATGGGTATATCTCAAGAGCTTACTTGAAACACACACCCTCACTGAGGTTTATTGACTATGTTCTTATGACCAAAAGAAATTGAATCAATTAAGATAATTTAAATGTGGGATGAATATATAATTTATGATGACCAAAAGAGAATGAAGGAGTTGACAAATAATTTGTTTAAGGGAAATGTATATTGAAGAAATTCAAGAATTATACCTTGATAAAGGTAAATGCATCATTGAAAATATTTGAGAATTATTGATTAATGTCAAGGATATATGTTGGAACATAATGATGGGTATATCTCAAGAGCTTACTTGAAACACACACCCTCATTGAGGTTTATTGACTACGTTCTTATCATGACCAAAACAAATTGAATCAATTAACATAATTTAAATTTGGGATGAATATATAATTTATGATGACCAAAAGAAATTGAATCAGTTAAGACAATTTAAATGTGGGATGAATATATAATTGATGAATAATTGGCTTAGATATGTCCTTATATAAAGATCTCATATGAGCACATGAATAATTGCCTCAGATATGTCCTTGTAGAAAGAGCTCATATGAGCACAAAAAGTTGAACTATTAGGAAAATTAGAAAGAGCTTATATGACCACAAAAAGTTCAACTATTAATTTCTTTTTGAATGTGGTATGAATATATGAACAATGTTATACATGGTACTATGGTTTACATTCACATTATTGCAAATTCCCAAAGGAGCATAAAAGATCATTTCTAAAATACAAGAAAAAAATTGGAACGTAAAGATGGGTATATCTCAAGAGCTTACTTGAAACACACACCCTCATTGAGATTTATTTGAACTATATATTAGAAAAATTAGAAAGAGCTTATATGACCACAAAAAATTCAACTATTAAATTTTTTTGAATGTGGTATGAATATATGAACAATGCTATAAATGGTGCTATGGTTTACATTCACATTATTGCAAATTCCCAAAGGAGCATAAAACATAATTTCTAAAATAGAAGAAAAAAAATTGGAACGTAATGATGGGTATATCTCAAGAGCCCTCATTAAGGTTTATTGACTATGTTCTTATTGTACACACTAGAATGTGCACTTCTCTAAGTCTTTGCTTCCAAGGGAATCCATGAATGGGAAACCTTGAAAAATGACCTAGAGCTCCCTAGGCATGGAGTGCAAGGATATTAAGTGTGCTCTCAGCTAGAGCTATTTAAGCCTATGACCTTTCTAGTAAACCATGCAATGAGAGATTCAATGGAGACAAGGCAAGAATGCCAATATCCTCAAGAATAAATATTAGAATGAAATGAAACTATGATAGAAATGAAAATGCAAGCTAAGCTATGAAAATAAAGATGCAAGAGTCACAATCCAAGCTAATTAATCTATGTGAACTAATCTAGAGCATAGAAATGAAGCTAATCTATGAAAGCATAAATATGAAACTATGATGCAAGGAATGGAAGATGAATGCAAGAATATCTTCAAAAAGCTCCAAAGTCTCCAAGAAATCCTACAACATAAGCTTAGTATTCAAAACATGGATTCTAAAATGAGAAGAGAGCTCTCCTTTTATAAGAAATGAGAAAGAATGAACCATGGACATTAAGAGGCAAAATATTTAATCAACGGTGGAGCTTGAAAGAGGAGCAATCCATGTGCACAAATATCCTCCAATGGGAAAATAAGAGTTGAATTTTGTGTCCATATGAGACAAAAAGCTCTTTTTCTCCTTTTTATAAAATAGGAATAATGCTTTATTTGTGCAAGTTAGGATAAGAGGAAAAGTGGCAGCTTTTTATTTAATAAAAGAGGAGGAAATTCCTTTTAAATAAATAAAGACTTAGGATAAGATGGTTAGCCCATAGAATAAAAACAAATAAATGATAGAACTAGGATTTGATCAAGAATAAGCAATTGATGATTTTAGCAAATAATGCTAGAAAGGGGCTAATAGTCTAGATGACCATTTTTAGATGATTACATTTGCCCCTCTTTGACTAATGTATGATCGATCTGGGAACACATTACGTCAAAGAATAGATCAGCCAAGAAGGCAATAGATAGAGATCTAACTCCAAAGAATGAAGTGCACAGAGAGAGAGAGAAAAATCCTACATGGTCAGCCTGGTAGCGATAGTACTGAACACTTAGAAAAGAGATGGATAGTATCAAAACTCAAGATGCAAACTAACATGTCAAGCACAAAGATAGATTGATCAGAGAAAATGAAATGGTTAAGCATATGCTCTAGAGAATAGCCAATAGGATATGATGTGTCTGCCCCCTCAGGATCGAAAATGAAATTAGGTAGAGGGAAGGAAAAAGCAAGGGCAACATGATAAAATCACTAGAAACCATAATTGAATATATGAAGAAGGATAGGATAACTATCAAGTAGTGAAGATATGCCCCAGTTGACTAGGTCTGACTGAGAAAGATATAGGATAAAGACAAAGTCAAAACCTTAGAGAGATGAAGTGAAGGAAAGGAATGAAAGACTAGGAGGTTGAGAGAGATGGAGATGAAGAAATGAAGATGCCCCAGTGAAGATCAAAGGACTAGGCCTCAAATGGTCATCCAACTACGCAGAAGGAGGAGAAATGCAATTTTGATGATCAAGGTGAACTCGGATTTCAGTTTTGATCCTATAATGAAGATAAAATGATGTGATATGAAAGACAAGTGAAAGACATGATTGAGAAGAAGAAAAAGGTGAGTGTAATTGACCGACAAGTCCATGAAAGATGAAAGGAGAGCTCTCTCCATATGCAAGATGCAAAACTAACTAACATGAACCTAAAAATGCAAGCTATTATGAAAAGTGGTTTACTTGCAAGGTCACAAAGCTATTAGACTCTAATATTCATCATTGAGCATTATTGGTAGCTTTGCAAGATCATACAATACACACTAGTATAACTATGTGGATCTAAATATGATCTATATCAGATAGGAATGTGGAAATCCCACCTACACACTAAAGACATATAAGTCAAGATAACTAGTGCAATGAGATTCCCTAAGTTTGATATAGCAAGATTATGCTCACATCAAGACTCAAGAAAGTCAAGATGACTATAAGCATGCACTTGCGGAAAAAATAGTCAAGTATAATACCTTCTAGATCCTAGAGTCAAGTGGAACAAGCATAAATGCTCATGACAACCAAGATCAACAAAATATACCTACAAGTAGAAAGAAAATAAAACATGTCCTCATGCCCCAGTCTTCTAGCTCAGCATCATCGAAAACTATTAGGGATAGAACACTCATCAAAGAAATCACCATAGACAGCACACAAACAAATAAAGAAAATTTCAGCAAGTCAAGTGTTTAAGTGCCTATGTGTAGGTCATAGAGTCAAACTTTGAGTATCGCATCTACTAATGAGAAATATTGCATCATTCAAGACTACGGATAGGATATCTGATAAGTGTTGAGAAACACTCGATGCTAGGAAAGTGTTGAAAAACACAATTGGGCTGGTGTTGAAAAACACCGTTGGAACTAAGAGGCCCAAGAAACCTGAACGCACAAAGAGACCCAAGATAAGATAGAAAAATGTATGCCCCCTAGACTAAGACAAGAGTCAATTCCAGGCTAGGAGAGGCAAAGCGGAAAGTGGAGTGGAGGATCACCATGCAAGACTGATAGACATAGGTGCAAGGGTCTCAAGCAGCTCCTGTTTCTAGGTTTTCACCAAGGCACTTTTTCTATTTTTTTTTGAATTTTTTGAATTTTTTTATTTTTGTTGGTGAGACATGAAAGTGCCTATTACTAGGTTTTCACTAGGATGCTCTTTTTTTTCAGTACTTTATATGCTTTTTAGGATTTTTTAGCATCATATATGAATTTTTTTTGGAATTTTTTCAGGATCAATAAGTATGTACAAAGAGCTCAAGAACCTTAGGCATAGAACTTCTTCAGATGTAGAACATTGATAGGCTCGGTAAGCTCTTCTCCCTTGGGTGTAGATAGTTGATAGGATTTGGACCCAAATGTTGTTGTGATAATATAAGGTCCTAACCAATTTGGCTCAAACTTGCCTTTCTGCTCTATATTCTATTGATTTTTGGGATTTTCTCTAAGAACTAGTTCACCTACTTGGAACTCTCTAGGATGAACTTTCTTATTGTAAGTAGTAGAAATTATCTTCTGATAAGTGTGCATGTTATCAAAAGTGGCCTTGCAGCGTTCTTCCAACATGGTAAGCTCATGCACTCTCATGACCCTTTGGTCTTCATCAGTAATCAAACCATGGAGAGAGACTCTCAGTGAAGGTATTTCAACCTCTAATGGTAAGACAGCCTCAGAACCATTGACCAAGGAAAAGTGTGTTGCACTTGTAGGAGTGCGGATAGAAGTTCTGTAAGCCCATAGTGTAGGATTGATCTGCAGATGCCAATCCTTGCCTAATTTGTGCACTGTTCTATGGAGAATTTTTGGCAATGTTTTGTTTGAGGCCTCAGCTTGGCTGTTCCCTTGAGGGTAGTAGACAAAAGACCAATGTTGTTTGATTTTGAAATTTTTGCACAAGTGCTTCAGGTCTTTGTTCTTAAATTGGCCACCATTATCTGTGACTATGGAGGAAGCAATACCATAGCGGAAAATGATGTGATTCAAAATAAACAAGGCAACATGTTTTCCTATAGCTGCAGACAGTGGGACAGCTTCAACCCATTTAGTGAAATAATCAGTAGTTGTAATAATGAACTTATGCCCACTCGAAGAACTAGGATAAATTTTTCCTACCAAGTCAAAGGCCCATTGCTGAAATGGCCAGTAAGTAATAGAGGGGATGAGCTCACATCCAGGAGCATGAATGAGATTCCCATGTAATTGACAATTCTTGCATGACTTGGCATATCGAATAGCATCAGCTTACATAGTAGGCCAATAGTAGCCATCCCTAAGCAATTTTTGAGCTAGTGCAAGACCATTAGAGTTTGACCCACATATACTATCATGAACTTCAACTAGCGCCTTTTCTAACTCCTCTATTTCTAGACACCTAAGGAGAGTTCCATCTAGATGCTTCCTATACAAGTTACCAAAGATGAGGGTAAAGTGTGAGGCATTATGGATGAGTTGGTGCTTCTCATTGCACATTATATTTTCATGGATAACTTGATCTCAGAGATAGGAAAAGATGGTGGCATAATGGGAGGAGTCATGACTGACCATGGTGTAAGTGACATAGTCATCAGGGGAATTGTAGGCAAGGTAGCACAATTCTTCCACCAGGAAATCAAAGCATGGTTGGTGCTCTTCCAGTTGCAGAATGGATGCCAAAGTAGCCATGGCATCAATAGCCAGCTCTAGGAATTTGTTGGAATGTGATAGAGGTAAAATAATTCCTGAGTGACTCTATCATCCTCTTGTAGGGAATCAACTTGTCATCTTTGGTTTGGTAATCATCATTTACTTGGTTTATGACAAGTTGGGAATCTCCAAAAATATGCAACTCAAAAATCCTCCATTCAAGGACAAGCTTAACACCATTCAGCAAGGCTTCATATTCAGCTATGTTATTGGTGCATGGAAAGAGAAGTTTGTATGATTTAGGAATGGTGTATCCGTGAGGGGTAACAAATAGGATTCCAGCACCAGCACCATTCTATGTGTGAGAACCATCAAAAAACATTTTCCATGTATGCCCTATGATATTCATGATTGAGGCATTTGGGAAATCTATCTGGAGAGGAGCATTATCAATCATGGGAAACTCAGCCAATTCATCAACAATTGTTTGCCCTTTAATGGCTTTTCTCTCAATATACTGAATGTCAAATTTTGAAAGAATCAGTATCCACTTGGCAAGGCATCCAATAAGTGAAACTTTACTTAGGAGATATTTTAAAGGATCAATTTTAGCAACTAGCTATGTAGTATGTGCAAGCATGTAATGTCTGAGTTTTTGAGATGCAAACACCACAACTAAGAAAACCTTTTCAATACTGGTGTAATTGAGTTCATAAGTGACCAGAGTGTGGCTGATATAATAAATAGCTCATTCTTTTCCCTTATCATCATGTTGTGCAAGGAGAGCCCCTAAGGAATTTTCTATAGCAGAAATGTATAATATCAAGGGTTTCCCTTGAATAGGTGGCATAAGAATAGGAGGTCATGCTAGGTAATCCTTGAGCTAGTCCAGGTTCTTTTGACACTCCTCATTCCATATACAAGTAGCTCCTTTATGCAAATTTTGATTGAATGGTTGAGCTCTGTCAGCTAGCTGAGAAATGAACCGTCTAATAGATTGTAGATAGCCCTGGAGACCCCTTAATTGTTTGATGTTGTAAGGAGGTGGCATCTCCATGATAGCTTGCACCTTTTCTGGGTCTACTTCTATCCTTTTACTAATATTATGTATCCTAGCAGTTTCCTAGAAGTGACACAAAAAGAACATTTCTTAGGATTTAATCTAAGCTAAAATCATTCCATGCGGTCTAATATCAAACTCAAATTAGACAAATGAGTGCTTCTTTGTTGTGATTTGGAAAGCGTGTCATCAACATAGGCCTCCATGTTTTTGTGCATCATATCATGAAAGATGGTAGTCATGGCTCTTTGATAGGTTGCACCAGCATTTTTAAGCCTGAACGGCATGACATTCCAGCAAAAGGTACCCAATGCACATGTGAAGGTTGTCTTCTCTTGGTCTTTAGGGGTGATCTTGATCTAGTTATATCTGGAGAAGCCATCCATAATGGAATACATTTCATAGCCCGCCGTCATGTCCACTATCATGTCAATGTTTGGAAGTGGAAAATCATCCTTAGGGCATGCTTTATTCAGATCTTGGAAATCAGTGCATACATGAATGGACTTGTCATGTTTCGAAATAGGGACAATGTTAGAAATCCACTTGGTGTAGTCAATAGCTTTGATAAAGTTGGCTTTTAGGATCTTCTCAAGTTCATCCTTAACCAGTAATGCCACATGGGGATGCATCTTTGTCAGTTTTTGTTTGATAGGTTTTACCTCTGGAGAAATAGAGAGATGATGCATAATAAGCTCAGTATCTAAACTTGGCATGTCTAAGTATGTCCATGCAAAATTGATCTTTTTCTCTTGAAATAATGTAGCAAATTGTTCTTTTTCTTTTGCTGAGAGAGACTGAGCCACATGTATGATTTTAGGAGATTCCTCTATTCCCAAGTTCATGAGTTGTGTAGGTTCTATTAGAACTGAAGACCTTTCTTGAAAATAGCTTGGCAGACTACCAAGTACCTCATCCTCGAGCACCTCGACGAGGTTTTCACCCTTAGATACATCTTTATTTTTACTATTTTGAGGTTCAAATACCACCATAATGTGGTTTTCACCATCCGACCATTGCATTTTTCTTTTAATTTTATGACTGAGGTACTTGATATCTAATTCAGTCATGTTTGTTGCTGGTTTGCTGGTGGAAGAAGTAACAGGTTCAATGGCATTGGGGTAGCAGGCGATCTCATAGTCATTTTGAAAGGAAGGCAATATTGGTCTTTGATCTTGGGCAAACCAATCTATGAGATTTGAATGCATGAGGGAAAGCAAAATGATAGGTTCAAGGTGATTGATGTGGGGGATATCATCTCTGGTGACAAGAGAAGTTGAGCCTACAGAGTAGGCTCCAAAAGTGTCAAGATATAGATTTGACATAGAAGAACCAGCATGGTCCACTAAAGCAATACATGGATTGAATTCGGAAGACCCTACGCAAGACTCATCAACTATGTTGAGTTGGTCACTATAGGTATGAATCACATCAACGTCCATATCTACTGTAGGAGATCCATCTAAGAGAGTGTCCCATTCATACTCATTTGAATCAGTCATGGAACTTCTACTAGGATGTTTGCACCAAGAAGGCTTAGGATGCCTAGAAGTAGAGGTGTTCATTTCATTATTCGTGAGATCTCCTCTTTCTATCAATCATGTAATATTTCTACGTTGTCTATCAAATCTCAATGACTCATTAGGCACAAAATTTATGGATGTGGCGGCTTCAACTGTATCATTAGTAGGCATGCATTCTCCTCCCCAAAGAAGTGAAGTAGAAGGAAGACAGTCTTCCATTTGGGCCATAGTGCATAGTGGTGATTCCTTGACGTCTGGATCTGAGTCACTAAGCACAAGAGCATTTCTAGAATATTTAGGGATGTCATTGTCAACACCATATCCTAGACCTGTGGTATCCTTAGAAGGCCGACCATCAGTATAACTCAAAGGTTCAACAAGAGCATGCCCATTGTTATTTAAAGGTCTATGACCTTGATAGCCCATTTTTTGAAAAAATTTATAGCCTTTACCATAGCGTTTAGGAGAAATGGGAGTAGCAACTATCATGTTGTCTTCTTCTTCTCTATAAATCCACTCCCTAACAACTTTTTCTTCTTTTTTAGCTTCTAAGGGTATGGATGATTGAACAAATGTACCAAAAACTATCATGGCAGAAGCGGAGGGCTTTGTCTTGTCTAGAGGTCTACCATAGGACTTAGGATAGGTAGGCATAGAAACAATGGAGTCCAATGTATATTCCCCCATACCAATACTCATCATCTTTAATTTTTGTTCAGTAGCAATAAGGGATGCATTATGATCATGAGAAGGTTTTTTGTGAGGAACAAGCATCTCAACAATAGTTACAGTATTGATAGCGATAGCATTGTCCCCAAGAATAACAATCTCAGCTCCTTTGTGTGGAAACTTGAGACATTGATGATAAGTGGAAGGGATAGCTTGCATTTCTTGGATACAAGGTTGACCCAAAAGAATGTTATATGCAAGTGGGATGTCCAACACTTCGAAAACAATATATTTCATGATAGGGCCCACTCAGATAGGTAGCACAGCAAGACCTTTGTAAGATCTTTCCACTTCATTATATGCTTTTATGGTAATCTTTCACCTGGGATCTATAGCTAATTCAGACAATCCCAACTGTTGCACCACATGGAAAGAAACAATATTTAACCCAGCACCATTGTCTATCAGGACTTAGCGGACTCGGGTATGGTAGATGATAACTTCAATATGTAAAGCTAGATTATGAGGGTGACTAAGGGATGTGTCATCTTCTGCAGAAAAGGATAGGTAGTGGGAAGACATGATGTGGTTGACAATAGCCTAGAATCGATCTAGATCAATATCATTGGGAACATTTTCTATATGAAGAGCTTTCTCAAGGATCTCTTTGTGCAAAGGAGATAGCTCAAGCAACTCAAACATGGATATTTGAGTAGGTGTCCATTGTGATTGGTGCACAAGGTCATAGCTAGAAAAAACTGAAGGAACCACTTGTTTGGAAGAAGAAGCTTGCTTGGGATAATGCGCGGTTTTAAGGACAATTTTGGGTTGCCCCCTAGTAACAGCATTCAGTGTCTCACTTTGGGAAGATGAACCATTTAGTGTTTGCAAGACCAACTTTGGTGTACCATGATTGGTGTTATTATCATCTTGAGATCTCACCATAAGAACATTCTCAATAGGCTCTATCATGTTGATCATAGGTGAATCAGGAGTATATCTATACTTGATCTTTGCATCATGATTCTTCATATTTTCTTGAGAGGATTTTGCTTTCTCATACTTAGGTAGAGGAGTCTTGAAAGCTTTGTGATCATAATTTTTAACTAGGCCATCTATGAGCATTTTGCCTCCATCAATAAGATCTTGAATGGCATCTTTAAGCTTAAAACAATTGTCTATCTTATGTCCCTTATTCCTTTGATAATGGCTGAAATGATCTTCTCTCCACCAATCAGGCTTAACTAGTGGATCATAGGGATGAGAATTGTCAAGAAACATAAGATACTTGTTGGAAACTAGAGTCTTAAGAATCACATTGTATGGTTCGGCCAACTTAGTGTAGACTTGTCATTGAAATGTCCTTTTTGGCTTGTCTGCATGTTGAGGCTTAGGAGCACTGTGAGCATTGGTAGCCTCTTATTGTTTTTCTACGTATATAGCATTAGAGAGGTTGAAAGTAGGATATTTGGCTTTTGGGACATCCACAACACCATCATTAACAACATACTTTTTTTTGTTCCAAGGTTTGATTTTGTCCTTGACATTGCCCCTAGTATCTTTATTAATAACAATATCCCCCTTTCTTATGGCCACATCTTCAATCTGATATATGCACTTTCAACCATGTCATTGAAAGAGGAGAATAGTTGTTTCCTTATATCATAATATAGTTCTGGCACAAGACTATTGATGAAAATGTCAATCTTTTCTCATTCGTCTAGCTGTCAAGGATATCGAGAATACAATGACCTCCAACATTGTAAGTAAGTGGCAAATGGCTCACCTTGATTTTTCTTTAGAGCACTGAGATCTATCATGGTGATAGGCTATTGGATGTTGTATGAATAATGCTGGGTGAAGCACCTAACTAACTCATCCAAATTTTTAAGAGGTGGTGTCGACTTTGCGAACCATTCTAGAGCTTGTCCTCTTAAACTTCTAGGGAACAATCTCAGAAGAAATGTGTCTTCATGAAGGAAGTCCATGCTAAGACCATAAAAGTGATACACATGGTCATGGGGGTCACCATTTCCATCATACTTGTCATATTTGGGAACCTCAATATCCCTAGGAAATGGGACCATGTATAGACTCCTATCAAAAGGAAGAGCACAAATAGATTCTACGAAAGAAACCTTTGGGGGTTCCTTCTCTATTGCAAGTTGAGCAAGACATTGGTTTTTTCATTGCAATTAATCCCTAAGGATTTCCACTTTAGTTGGTACTCTTTCTTGAACAATCTAGCATACATCATAGCTAGGAGGGAGCTTGTATCCCATAAAAGTCATGTATTGAAAGTATTGATCTCCATTTCACTCTATAAGTTTAAGCATCATACGTTGGGAGGATTCATCTTGTTCAAATCTCATAAGCTCTTCACTAGAAACCTCATCATTGGCTTCTTCCTCATGCTGAGAGGGAGGAGGTCTAGGAGGTGAAGAAGGAGCAACAAAAGTCTGTCTTGGAGGAGATATTGGTGGCGTGTTCTTTCCATAGTTACCCAAAGTACCAAAAGGAGGGGGTCTATATTCGTAGCCACTAATCTTAGGTTGTTCTTGAGACATCCCCTTCATATCCATGCACCTAGTAGCATCCATTTTGTCTAAATGCACTTGGTTTTCCTTATGTTCAAAATGTTCTTGCAAACAGTGGAACTTTTCTTGTTCACTCAGAGTGAGTGAGACACTATCTGTGCTTTTGGAGGTCTTGAATGTGGAAAAAAGGAAGTCTCATTTGTACCACGGGGTGACCTTAGAATCCTCAGATTGGTTAGGACTAGAACTGTCATTTCTATTTGGCGCTTATGAGCATCTGGTTGGAGAAGATAACTATGTATAATTGAATGGAGGGTGACTCTCCTGCTCAAATTGAGATCGAGTTGTAACTGGCATGAAAAGAATTGTTGGTTGACTAATGGAATGACACAAAGTTTTTCAGATATTGAGATAAGAAAAGCTAATGAAGATCACTTGTCAAAGTAGAACAATAGAGATGGCTTGTCAAAGGTGCTCAAGAACTTATAGGAATCAATTGACTCAAGCTGAGAGGTGAGCAAGAAGCTTGATTAGCAAGTAGCTATAGAGGTAACCGTGGTATGACAAGTGATCAAGAGTAGCATTTGTTAGGCTCAAACCCAATAGTTTTAGCTCATTTTTTTCAATCTAGAACAAACCTAAGTATGGAGATAAAAAACTAGCTTCAGGTAAGAACATAAAAAGACACTCTGCAATAGGTTAAAATTCAAGTTTAATAGCTCCAGATTGCAACAGCAGTAGGATAGTGGAATAACTCAGGACTCTTGATTGAGGGTGTGCGATGATGTTTTAGTATCGTATGACTCTTGACTAGTGAACGTGAAAAACTCAGTTTTGAAAGCAGTTTGGTCAATGTTGTAAGTTTTCAGTACAATTTCTTGGCTTCAAGCATAGTAATATCAGGAAATAGACAAGTTTGCAAATAGTAGGTGATCAAACATGTCATAAAACACTTGTGTAAGAGCAAAAGCAACCTTGCCAAGACAAGCAATTGTGATATCAAAACGAAAAAAATCTATGAGCACTACCATGATGTTTTATGTTCGAGAACATTTTCATGGGTAGATCACAACGAGAACACTTCAAGCACTTACTACCTAGAAGGACAAAGGATCAATACTTAGCAACTAGGCCCACACTTGATGTCCCATCACCTCACACAAAGTAGTTTCCCACAATAGATGTTGGCTTTGTCATCAAGGTGTCAATGACACAACCAAGGGAACACAGATGGTTAGTAATCTTGGGGTGATTTGGGTTAGCCCACTAGGATCAATCCTTGCACCAAGATGCTAAGCGAAAAAATAGGGTGGCCTCTATCTATGGTTCTTAGTAAGGGCTTCCATTTTTAATACTCCTCTTGCTCCCCGAAGGGACTCCTTACCTTGCGACAAGTAACGGACCTTGCGGGCACAAGAGTACCTTAAGCATTCTTGCTCAACATTTTTCTCATGGTCACAATCTCACAAGTACTCACATTAAGTGATGACAAGTACTACATCTACCAAGGTTTTGTGTCCTTGATAGCCTTGAGTTTATAGCAGGTCGGAATAGCTTGGTATTAGCTTGTCCCCACTTGGGTCATTCCTCTTGATTGCTCAAGAGTAGGCCCACTAAAGGATTCTAGAACTAAACAAAGAATGGATTAATCTTTGAGGTTCAAGATTTCTAGTTCACCTCAAGGGTGAAGAGCATACTCTCCTAGCTCAAAAATCTCTCCCAAACACACCAAGAAAAGTTTAATTACCCTCTTGCTTTCAAAATCTAGAAGTGGCTCAAGATTTATGGTTCACCACAAGGGTGAAGAGCATACTCTCCTACCACCAAAAGACTCCTACAACAAGATATTAAGTGCCTAATAAATGAAACAACTAGTATATACCGCACTTAAAAGGAAAACAATTAAACAAGCACTTGATTGGTTTTTATGCTTTGGGCAGCCCTGCAAAAACCATTAGTAGCCCTTGTGCATTTGGAGCTTTGACATGCATTCTTTTAAGAAAATATTTGAAGCAATGAGAGCACCTAAAAGCACAACTTGTTAGCTTCATAATGGTTAGCACATAAAAAATTAGATAATCTGCAAGTAAAATAGCTAATCAAACAGAAAAATTTGAAAATGAAACCAGCATGGTTTGATTAAGCTCGGAAAGAGCTTTCCAACGATATATCACACTTCAATTTTTAATACCGTATGCAAAAATTTCTCGAAAATGGGTGCCAATTTTTTGGAGTAGGAAAATTTCTGAAAATGCCAAAATTTTCAAAAAAGTAGGAAAACTAAAAACAGCAAGCAAAACTGACAAATCTGGAATTTTGGTCTCTATCTGTCGTAGAATTTTGCATGAGACAGTACACAGGGCCACGTGAGAAATTACCAAACTATGCATGAGAAATCACAAGCCCACATGGGAACGTATGACGGCTCGTGCAAGAAAGCACAAGGGTTCGCATGAGAAAGTGCAGAGGCCCGTGCGATAAAATACTTCATTGCGTGCAGAAGTGCTAGAAAAAACAAATGTTTGCATGATACTAGAATGTGCACTTCTCTAATTCTTTGCTTCCAAGGGAATCCATGAATGGGAAACCTTGAAAAATGACCTAGAGCTCCCTAGACATGGAGTGCAAGGATATTAAGTGTGCTCTCAGCTAGAGCTATTTAAGCCTATAACCTTGCTAGTAAACCATGCAATGGGAGATTCAATAGAGACAAGGGCAAGAATGCCAATATCCTCAAGAATCAATATGAGAATGAAATGCAACTATGCTATAAATGAAAATGCAAGCTAAGCTATGAAAAGAAAGATGCGAGAGTTACAATCCAAGCTAATTAATCTATGTGAACTAATCTAGAGCATAGAAATAAAGCTAATCTATGAAAGCATAAATATGAAACTATGATGCAAGGAATGGAAGATGAATGCAAGAATGTCTTCAAAAAGCTCCAAAGTCTCCAAGCAATCCTGTAGCGTAAGGTTAGTATTCAAAAGATGGATTCTAAAATGGGAAGAGAGCTCTCCTTTTATAAGAAATGAGAAAGAATGGACCATGGAGATTAAGAGGCAAAAGATTTGATCAATGGTGGAGCTTAAAAGAGGAGCAATCCATGTGCACAAATATCCTCCAATGGGAAAATAAGAGTTGACTTTTGTGTCCATATGAGACAAAAAGTGCCTTTTCTCCTTTTTATAAAATAGGAATAATGCTTTATTTGTGCAACTTAGGATAAGAGGAAAAGTGGGAGCTTTTTATTTAATAAAAGAGGAGGAAATTCCTTTTAAATAAATAAATACTTAGGATAACATGGTTAGCCCATAGAATAAAATCAAATAAATGATAGAACTAGGATTTGATCAAGAATAAGCAATTGATGATTTTAGCAAATAATGCTAGAAAGGGGCTAATAGTCTAGATGACCATTTTTAGATGATTACACTTATGACCAAAAGAAATTGAATCAATTAAGACAATTTAAATGTGGGAAGAATCTATAGCTTATGAATAATTGGCTGTGATATGTCCTTGTAGAAAGAGCTCATATGAGCACAAGAAGTTGAACTATTAGAAAAATTAGAAAGAACTTATATGACCACAAAAATTTCAACTATTAATTTTTTTTGAATGTGGTATGAATATATGAACAATGCTATACATGGTGCTATGGTTTTACATTCACATTATAGAAAATTCTCAAAGGAGCATAAAAGATAATTTCTAAAATACAAGGAAAAAAAACCTATTAAATGTTCATAGAATGTGTGCTCTTATGGTTCTCATAAGTTTATCAAAAGAGGGACACAATATATGATAAAAATAGTGACAAAATAGAATAAAATTTGAGAGTTTGTTGTTTGCATTCAAGAAACTACCAATATCCTTTGTGTGTGGAGTGTGAACAATTCGGAGCTATTCTTGGTTGGAGGAAAACATGAAAAAAAAAGGCTCCATTATCTTACCTTGCAAACAAATAGGCTATGTCAGTGGTTTATTAAGGTAAATAGAGTACAGATGAGAACTAATCATGGACGACTACAAGTTATTCTAGAAATTAATCTTCAAGAGCAAGAAACATGCATTGAGAAATTTCAATTGAAAGATCAAGATTAATTTGCTTTTAATAACAAATTCTAATGCATATTAATAACAAATTCAATAAGGAAAAAATGCAAAATTCAATATGGAATATGGTAATTTAGTGTATTTAGAAGGGTGGATTAAGGGGACTAAGAGGATGATTTAAAGGGGCAAAGTAAGGGGATATGGTTAAGGGGAATATTCTTAGTTGAAAGAAAAGCTATTTAAATAAAAATAGACTTATAGCTCATGTCTCCATGCATTTAATATTCCCTGGTCATTCCAAATACAAGAATTCATGTTCACAACAATCATTCATAACACTCAAAACTATTTAATTGTGTCCTCACGAGGACATTTTACCTTACACCACATTTTGTCCTCGACAAATTTATTTTGCACAAGTTTATTTCAATCGAATAAATGCCACCACGTAGTGGATAGCAATTTCAGGAATTGATTTTCTCTAACTATTTGGAGAGAACATTTTGTACACAAACATTTAGTTTGTCTAAACCACAACATTGTACCAAAATTCCATACATTTATTGTTTCTTACATTTCTCCAAACTCTATAATCTAGTTAGATTCTTGAATATTTGCACTATTTGTGTTAGTTTTGTGGAGAGAAAGCTTTTCATTTCACCTTATTAATTAATATTTATTTTCTCAAGAATGCTTAGGTTAATAAATATTTATTTAATCGGTAGTTGTTGACAACCAATTCAGTTTTGGTTCTTGAGTGCATTTTTATCTCAGCCATTGATTTTTCAGTGAGGGTAGTATAAAAGGGGGCCTATGGGGCATTTCAAAAATATCAAGTTGTGAATAAATCATTTGCAATGAAAAAAAATGTATTTGCAGTGATAGAAAATACACTTGTAGTGGGAGCAAGGGCACAATGATAGCGCTGGCATAGCAGTGGGGGATATTAGCAGGAGATATTAGGAGTTTATCGGAGTTGTGCCAGAAAGAGGAAAGGAATATTTTGTGTAACTCTTATATTGCTGAAGATTAATATATTTTCCATCTGTAGAACTGGTTTTCTCCTATTCATTTTTCCAGGGACAAGTTTGTCTGAAAATATTGTGTCATCATGTTCAAATTTATTTTCGCATTTATTTTTGTGAAGTTGCAATTGTGTTGTTATTCAATATTTGGTTGTGAATTAGTTTTTAATAGTTAAATAATCTTTCAAGATAAGAGATTCACAATCAACAAAATTGCAATAGTTAATTTTCACATATTATTAGAGAAAAGTTGAGGGTAGAAATGGTTTATCCTAGGAAAGGAAAGATTTTGAGACACCTAGTTGACCCCTTTGGAATTATTATTCTTTTATCCCTTGAGATGGCTTCAACTAGTTTGAGAGATCAGAACAAATTGGATGGTGTCTCAAATTTTGGTGTGTGGAAGGCCATAATTTATTTTGTGTTGGAAGAGAATGGTATCAAGGATTATGTTACTAGTGTTGTAGCTATACCTATAGATGCAACACAACTTGAAACATACAAGAAGGATGATGCCAAGGTGAGGAGGATAATCCTTGATGGTATTGTTACCCAAATTTTCCTATCTTATACAAATTTGGCTAAAATCTATCCCCAGGTCCTTGTTTTAACCCTACCAAGCATCCTTGAAAATTTCATGGCTTCATTGCAACCCCTCTGGCCTCTGCAATCCTTTTAATCCTCAGGTCTACAGGTCAAAAAATTCATAAAAGTAGCCGTTATAAGTAAAAAACCCTAGAGAACCCCCTTTGGCCTATTATATTCTTCATTACCTTTTTGGCCACTTAAAACTTTCATTTTACATGTGCGCAATTAAATCCTTTAGTCGCCAAATCTCTTATTCTTGGCAGTGTTAACCCTAACACTGAGCGATCTGGTGAGCAGTTACCATTTGAGTTTGCGGTCTCTACTTAGTAGCTAAAGTCAAGATTCTAGATCTAATGGTTGTCGCATGATCTCATGGCCTCAAAAGATTCCATGAGATCTTGCGACGACCGTCGATCTTCCTGTCTACAGAGTTTGTTTGTCAATGGGTCCTGCCACGTAGTCTGAGTTGTACACTTTTCATTGGTTAAAGACTTGTGATTCGACACCATGTTAGCATGGGCCCGACGGTTGTCAGTTGACAATGATCTAATGGCTAGCGCATGATCTAAAGGAGCTTTTCTGACACATGAGATCATGCGCCCACCATTGATCTTACTTTATCTTTGGGCTCTATCAACTGGGTCCTCGATTTATGACGTGCTCGTTCATTATTGGTTGGCTAGATGATAGTTTGGATGTGTCAGTGGGACCATGTCAGGGATCTGCAGATGTGTCAGAAAGGAAAAGATCTATGGTGGTCGTATGATCTCATAGAATCTCCTGACCCTATAAGATCATGCGACAACCATCCGATGAGAATCTCAGAAGGTCGTGGGTCTGCATTGTCAGATGGGCTAATGTGTAAAGCTTTTGATCGGTCGTGATCTGGTGATGTGGAAATCTGTCAGTGGGGCTGAGTATCCTAGAGAGATGGTAGAGAAGAAAGATCTATGGTGGTCGCATGATTGCATGGAATCTTTTGAGCCCATGCGATCATGCGACCACTATCCGATGCAGGGTCCAGGTTCCTTTGACTTCTGAGGTGTCGGTATTCTCCAACGTGCTCATTTTCTATTGGGCACTACTGACGACATGGTCTTTTGACATTTCAAGGGGCCTATGACTATTGTAAATTTGATATGAGCCACCCAATCTTCTAGGAAATAATAGGATCGACGATCACTTTTTAAACCAAATCCGGCTAGCCATTATATTTCAAATTTAAATATCTCTGCAAAAGGGTTTTGCCAGCATTTGATCCAGCAAGATATGAATGATAGAGGTAGCTCAGAATAAATTTTTTAGGACATTTGTAATTGGGAGGTTGATGATAAAGGTCTGGGCAGGCCATCTTCAGTTGATTCTTGTCTTTGTGAGGTACCATTTTAGCATTCATGGCGGGCCTGTTGCAGAAAAGTTGATTAATCCAGGTTGCTTGTCCGCAGGTTGATTTCAGTATAGGGATGGACACACAAAGACATATATGATCAGTTGAGATATTTTCATGAACATTTATGATCAAAATTGACAGCTAGGGTTTGATTATTGTATTGTAAAATCTGTAACCCTAGTTAGGTTTTTCTCCCGCTTGTTTAGAGATGTATATATGGTATTTTTTGGAGCTTTTGAGCTCAGAGTTGGAAAATTTTAAAAGAATTTCACTTTTCTTAAGGATCATATGTGGTATATCATTTCTACCCTCTGGCTTATACAGTTGTAAATCTTTTGTTGATAATTCAAATATTGTAGAGGTATTTTGTGATAATTCTTCATGTCCCTATACTTCCTTGTCTGAATCATCTCTTAATGAATTGAAGTCTATGCATGCTTTCAATGACAATTTAAGGTTCCTGATCCCTCTTGATTTTTGTAATTGTATGTGTTACTATGTTTGATCTGATTTAGATGTTTTTGTGGGTATACTTTAGCCCCCTAATAGTCTTGTCTCAATCCTACACCAAGTTGCAAAAGTGAATGTCTGTTTGCAGGTCATAGGTTGTGTCTTATGTTCAGGCCCTCCTATGAAACACTTATGCAAGCCTATTCAGTAAGTTGTGACCTACTAGACCTAAGCCTTTCATTGATTCTACCCCTCTATGTTGCAATTCATACCCTAATTTTAGTGTATCACCTAGTAGGTAGTTTGCTTTCAAGTCATTTCCCTTTCCAAGCATTCCTTCTATCCCTTTCCCTCAAAGATTTACTTTTCATGTCTAGAACCAAATTAAGGTGATTATCCAAGAGGAACCAGCCTAGAACCTAGAGGTCTCATCTTAGTTAGCTTAGGTCCCACACCTGGAGATGATTCCCATGTTATACTAAGTTTTCAAGACTATGAGAGCTTGAAACAAGGGTGAAAACTTAGTGTATAACAATTCTGGCACACACGGTGGGACTACAAAAGTTCATTGTAGAAGATATGCTATCTCTGATATGCTGATAGCATGTTGTAGACCTAGAAGAGGTCATTTTTCTGCATATCTGGCAACTCTGGAAAGTCTACTGGTTTCAAAGATCAAGTGTTGGTATGTTTCAAATCTTTCATATTCAAATTCCAGCTAATTGCATGAGTAGACATGTCAATTTATTATGAATAGTCAGGTTACTCACCATCCTATTATGAGAATAATGCTCAATGGGCTAGTCATCAGCCTTATCAAAGCCACCTAAAGCCTACTTTTATCCCAAGCTTCCATACAATACAAGGCTGTCATTATATCCAGCATGCCCCAAATGATTTTGCCCTTGTGCAAGATTATGAAAGGGCCCTCCAACAAGATGGATCATGGGCACAAAGGGCACAATAACAAATACAAAGCTAGCTACCTCATCATGCTTACCACCCACCCCCCCCCCCCCTTCTTAGCCTAATTAGCAATAGACTCAAAGCTTAGACTTCATAAAAGAGCAAGACAAGACAAAGAATCTACTACTTGATTTGATTAAGCAAGTGTCTGAGATCAGAGAGCAGTAGGAAATGGAAGTTCAGAGTTATGAGCAAGGGTTCATCCCTTACCAAGCGATAGAGACTCTTGTTGATGAGCAACAAATAAAAAAATTCCAAGAAGAGATCAGACACCGAGCTGACATTGAGACAACAAGGTTGAGATCACAAATTGCTCAACAAGAGGCTCCTAAACCTAAAATTCCAACCTGGAAGGCCCATTTTTCTATGCCTTCTATGTCCCCCTCTAAGCCCCCTCAATTTCATATCCCAAGTTTTAAGGCAAAAAATTCCTTCCAAGAGCCTATACTTGAGATGCAGCCTACCACTCTGCAAGAACAACCTATTCAAGAAAAAAATTTATCCCAAGAGGCCCCTCTGGTCTCTCAAGATGATGAAGTATTGTGGATTACCCAATGAACTCTGCCTCCTAGCTGTCAGATGCTAGATCTTTTCAAAGATACTAGTCTAGTGTTTGAGAAAGGACCTATGGTAAATGAACTTTCATGTGATGAGGAGGAGAGGAAATCTAAGGTATCAATCCAGAGTGATGATTATGGTAAAGTGGGACAACAAGGTGAGGAGGTAGAGATTGATGCTTAGCCTAAACTCTTGGTTGATTTGTTTGATGAGATTCCCCTCTTTGCTAATGATGAAGAAGAGACCATGCCACTACCTATGGCTGAAGGTCAATCAGAACAAAGAGTCCACCATCGGCAAGAGGTTGATATAGAGGGGGATGTTATGCTATTATTTGATAAACTACCTAGTTTTGTTGAGCAAGATGATAAAGATATGATCATAGCGACCTCTGTGAAGTTGCAGCAGCTAGAACAGATTGATCATGATGATATGTTGGTTCATGAGCTTGATCTTATCTTTGAGGAGACTTCCCAATGTATAGAGGATAACCAAAGCCTTGGGGAGGATTTTTTGGGGCACATCATAGGAGGCTTGTGTATGGAGCCTGATTGTAAAGAGCCAGTCATTCCTGGGGATCTTCAGGATATTGACAACTTTAATGAGCTCTTGGCTTGTTTAAAAGAGGGGGATGATAGTCCCCTGTCCATAGATGATGAGTTGACATGGCTATCCATGATGGAGGGCAACCATGAAGATAAAGAAGAAGCCATCAAGGAAAGTCCTACCTTCAGACTTTCAAGAGGCTACCCCATCAAATACTTGGCATAGAAGGAGTTTACCGAGGTCCCTCCATATGATCAATCAGAGGAAGGTAAACTTGATCCTATTTTTGAAGAGGTAGTTAATAATTATTTGATAAATTTTTGTGTGCCTCATATCTTTGTAGCTATCCTCATGTGCCCAATGCAAAATATCCTAATAAGGAAAGGTAGCTATTTTTCACAACTAGTGAGTGGTTTTGTTTGACCAGGTTTCTGTAGCTGGTTAGTTTAGGATAGGTTAGGTTTTCCTACTTTTTGTCCCTATTTTCTAGCTTAGTTCTCTATTTTCCAAGAAGTGCTCAAGCACATTTTTGTTCCAGGTCTACCTCTCTGTCAGAAGTTTTATGCTCAGAAATGACCCCATGCCCAATGGATTTGTCAAGGCAACTGATCCAATGTCTAGCAGGCTGAAATCCAGCAGAAATCACCAAAATGTTACCCAATTTTTCTTGTCTTATACAAATTTGGCTAAAATCTATCCCCAAGTCCCTATTTTAACCCTACCAAGCATCCCTAAAAATTTCATGGCTTCATTGCAAGCCCTCTGGCCTCTACAATCCTTTTAACCCTGAGGTCTGCAAGTCAAAAAATTCATAAAAGTAGCCATTATAAGAAAAAAACCCTAGAAAACCTCCTTTGGCCTGTTATATTTCTTCATTACCTTTTCGGCCACTTAAAACTTTCATTCTGCATGTGCGCAATTAAATCCTTCAGTCACCAAATCTCTTATTCCTGGCGGTCTCAACCCTAACACTTAGCAATCTGGCGAGCGGTTACCATTTGAGTTGGCGGTCTCTGCTTAGTAGCTAAAGTCAAGATTCTAGATCTGACAGTTGTCGCATGATCTCATGGCCTCAAAAGATTCCATGAGATCTTGTGATGACTATCAATCTTCCTATCTGTAGAGTTTGTTTGTCAATGGCACCTGCCACGTAGTTCGAGTTGTACACTTTTCATTGGTTAAAGACATGTGATTCGATGCCATGTCAGCACTAGCTTGATGATTGTCAGTCAATGATGATCTAATGGCTGGCACATGATCTAAAGGAGATTTTCTGACACATGAGATCATGTGCCCACTGTTAATCTTACTTTATCTCCGGGCTCTGTTAGGTGGGTCCTCAGTTTCTGACATGCTCATTTGTTATTGGTTGGCCAAATGATAGCTTGGATGTGTTAGTGGGACCGTGTCAGGGATCTATAGATGTGTCAAAAATGCAAAGATCTATAGTGGTCATATGATCTCACAGAATCTCTTGACCCTATGAGATCATGCGACAACCATCCCATGAGAATCTCAGAAGGTTGTGGGTCCACATTGTCAGATGGGCTGATGTGTAAAGCTTTTGATTGGTCACAATCTAGTGATGTGGAAATCTATTAGTGGGGCTGAGTATCCTAGTAAGATGGTAGGGAAGAAAGATCTACGGTGGTCGCGTGATTGCATGGAATCTTTTGAGCCCATGTGATAATGTGACCACCATCTGATACAGGGTCCAGGTTCCTTTGACTTCTGAGGTGTCAGTCTTCTCTGACGTGCTCATTTTCTATTGGGTGTTGCTGATGACATGGTCTTTTGACTTTTCAAGGGGCCCGTGACTATTTTAAAATTGATATGAGCCACCCAATCTGCCAGGAAATAACAAGATCGATGATCACATTTTAAACCAAATTCGGCTAGCCATTATATTTCAAATTTAAATATCTCTATAGAAGGATTTTGCCAGGATTTGATCTAGCAGGATATGAATGACAAAAGTAGTTTAGAATAAATTCTTCAGGACATTTGCAGTTGGGAGGTTGATGATAAAGGTCTAGGCAGGCTATCTTCAGTCGATTCTTGTGCTTGTGAGGTACAATTTTAGTATTCATGGCGGGCCTATTGCAGAAAATTTGATTGATCCAAGTTGCTTCTTCGCAGGTTGATTTCAGTATAGGGATGGACATGCAAAGATATATCTGATCGGTTGAGATATTTTCATGAACATTTATGATCAGAATTGAAAGCTAGGGTTTGATTATTGTATTGTAAAATCTGTAACCCTAGTTAGGTTTTGCTCCCGCTTGTTTAGAGGAGATGTATATATGGTATTTTTTGGAGCTTTTGAGCTCAGAGTTGGACAATTTTAAAAGAATTTCACTTTTCTTAAGGGTCATCTATGGTATCATTTCTACCCTCTGGCTTATACAGTTGTAAATCTTTCATTGATAATTCAAATATTGCAAAGGTATTTTGTGACAATCCTTCATGTCCCTATACTTCCTTGTCTGAATCATCTCTTAATGAATTGAAGTCTATGCATGTTTTCAATGACAATTTAGGGTTCCTGATCCCTCTTTCTTTCTGTAATTGTGTGTGTTACTATGTTTGATCTAATTTAGATGTTTTTGTCAGTATACTTCAGCCCCCTAATAGTCTTGTCTCAATCCTACACCGAGTTGTAGAAGTGAATGTCTATTTGCAGGTCATAGGTTGTGTCTTATGTTCAGGCCCTCCTATGAAACACTTATGCAAGCCTATTTAGTAAGTTGTGACCTAATAGACCTAATCCTTTCATTGATTCTATCCATCTATGTTGCAATTCATACCCTAATTTTGGTGTATCACCTAGTAGGTAGTTTGCTTTCAAGTCATTTCCCTTTCCAAGCATTCCTTCTATCCCTTTCCCTCAAAGATTTACTTTTCATGTCTAGAAGCAAATTAAGGTGATTATCCAAGAGGAACCAACTTAGAACTTGGATGTCTCATCTCAGTTAGCATAGGTCCCACACCTGGAGATGATTCCCATGTTATACTAAGTTATCAAGACTATGAGAGCTTGAAACAAGGGTGAAAACTTAGTGTATAATAGGTATCAAGGATCATATTTTTCTGGACATGTATCAGAGTTAGATATAGGGAAGAAGATGTGGGATGCCATTTTGAATCTATACCAAAATGTGACCACTAATAGGAAGATGATTCTCAGAGATAAGTTGAAGAATACTCGAATGAATAAGGGAGAAGATGAGACAAGTTACCTCACAACGCTTATACTTGTCAAGGATGAGTTAGTAGCTATTGGAGATAGCCCTAATGATGATGAGCTAGTGAGAATAGCCCTAAATGGGTTTACTAAGTAGTGGGGTGTCTTTGTTCAAGTTATTAGTGGATGAGACACCTTACCTAGTTGCCATCAGCTATGGAGTGATTTCACTCAGGAGGAGTTTCAACTAAGTCTTGTCAATGGGGCCAATAAGACTCAACAAAGTGAGGAGGAACAAGAACACATTACCCAAGTGGGAAAAGGGAAAGCCAAGAAGGGGTTTAGCAAAGGATCTAATTTTGAAAGTGAGAAGAAGAAGAAGGACCTATCAAAGATCAAGTGTTGGGAAAGGGACCAGTACCAAGTACCCATATTTCTATGGGAAACTTGTCCAAACTCAATTCAGTTGGGAAAGGGACTATTTAGTTTTAGAGGGAGAATGGGAAGATTATTCCCCTTCATGATGTGTTGCATGTTTCAGGCTTAGGTATGAGTTTGATTTCTATATCTATTCTTTAGGATAGGGGGTATAATGTACTCTTTAAAGGGGAGCATGTGTTGATCAAGCACAAGGAGTGGAAATCACTCATAACCATTGGAGTTAGGAGTGGTTCACCTTTATAGGCTATAGATTGATACTCCTAAGGAACTCATGAGAAATTTTAGTCCTAGAGATCTTGGAGAGCTTTGGCATAGGAGGATGGGCCATATTCATCATGGAGCACTTAAATTGCTTCATGAGACAATGATAGGTGTTCCATAAGTGAGCACAGAACATGATGATGTGTGTAAGGGATATGTGTTGGGGAAGTTTGCAAAAGAACCTTTTCCAAGGAGTGACACTAGATCTAAAGGTGTTCTTGATCTAGTACCTTTAGATCTTTGATGGTCCTCATAAGTTTATCAAAAGAGGGACACAATATATGATAAAAATAGTGACAAAACAGAATAAAATTTGAGAGTTTGTTGTTTGCATTCAAGCAACTACCAATATCCTTTGTGTGTGGAGTGTGAACAATTTAGAGCTATTCTTAGTTGGAAGAAAACATGAAAAAAAAGGCTCCATTATCTTACCTCGCAAACAAATAGGCTATGTCAGTGGTTTATTAAGGTAAATAGACTAGATATGAGAACTACTCATGGATGACTACAAGTTATTGTAGAAATGAATCTTCAAGAGAAAGAAACATGCATTGAGAAATTTTAATTGAAAAATTGAGATTAATTTGCTTTTAATAACAAATTCTGATGCATATTCCATTTCTAAAAGATCGAGATTAATTTGCATTTAATAATAAATTTTGATGCATATTCCATTTTTTTTTGTCTTAAAAGCAAATTCAATATGGAAAAAATGCAAAATTCAATATGGAATAAGGTAATTTAGTTTATTTAGAAGGGTGGATTAAGGGGACTAAGAGGATGATTTAAAGGGGCAAAGTAAGGGGATTTGGCTAAGGGGAATATTCTTAGTTGAAAGAAAAGCTATTTAAATAAAAATAGACTTATAGCTCATGTCTCCATGCATTTAATATTCCCTAGTCATTCCAAATACAAGAATTCATGTTCACAACAATCATTCATAACACTGAAAACTATTTAATTGTGTCCTTACGAGGACATTTTACCTTACACCACATTTTGTCCTGGATAAATTTATTTTGCACAAGTTTATTTCAATCGAATAAATGCCACCACGTAGTGGACATCAATTTCAAGAATTGATTTGCTCTAACTATTTCGAGAGAACATTTTGTACACAAATGTTTAGTTTGGGTAAACCACAACATTGTACCAAAATTCCATACATTTATTTTAAATTCCATACATTTATTGTTTCCTACATTTCTCCAAACTCTATAATCTAGCTAGATTCTTGAATATTGGCACTATTTGTGTTAGTTTTGTAGAGAGAAAGCTTTTCATTTGCCCTTATTAATTAATATTTATTTTCTTGAGAATGCTTAGGTTAATAAATATTTATTTAATTGGTAGTTGTTGACAACCAGTTCAGTTTTGGTTGTTGAGTGCCTTTTTATCTGAGCCATTAATTGAGATCAATCTCAACCATTGATTTTTCAGCAAGGGTAGTATAAAAGGGGGGCTAAGGGGCATTCAAAAAATATCAAGTTGTGAAGAAATCATTTGTAGTGAAAGAAAATGTATTTGCAATGATAGAAAATGTATTTGCAGTGATAGAAAATATTCTTGCAGTGGGAGCAAGGGTGTAGTGATAGCATTGGGATAGCAGTGGGGGATATTAGCAGGAGATATTAGGAGTTTATCAGAGTTGTGCCAGAAAGAGGCAAAGAATCTTTTGTGTAACTCTTATATTGCTGAAGATTAATATATTTTCATCTGTAGAACTAGTTTTCCCTTAGGGGTTTTTTTAGGGACAATTTTGTCCGAAAATATTGTGTCATCGTGTTCAAATTTATTTCCGCATTTATTTTTGTGAAGTTGCAATTGTGTTGTTATTCAATATTTGGATGTGAATTATTTTTTAACAGTTAAATAATCTTTCAAGATAAGAGATTAACAATCAGTGAAATTGCAATAGTTAATTTTCACATATTATTAGAGAAAAGTTGAGGGTAGAAATGGTTTATCCTAGGAAAGGAAAGATTTTGAGACACCTAGTTGATCCCTTTGGAATTATTATTCTTTTATCCCTTGAGATGGCTTCAACTGGTTTGATAGATCAAAACAGATTGGATGGTGTCTCAAATTTTGGTGTGTGGAAGGTGTTGGTGTCCAAAATGACGCTTATGCTCTAACAAGCTACTAGTATACCCCCAGAGGATTTTAGGAATGGTTAGCTCCAAAATGGAAAGAGGCCTTAGGGTAACTGGACCAAATCTAGGGACAAGACTACCCTCTTCTGCTTCTGGCTCTGCAAAACCAAGGCGGGTGCACCTAACCTAATATAAAATAAACTTCATACACCAAGAACTAGGTTCATATAGCAGATGAGTGGATAGCAAGAAAGTACTAAATTTTAACCATACACTCATTGACTCTCCATTGCTATGGGGTAGGACCTTAAACAACCAAATACTAAAAATCTAGGGAATGGTTCTTAATTTATGTTTGAATCATAACAATAGCAATCAGTATCTGTTGATAAAGAGATAATCATTTAGGCCAGTGCCTCATCCATTGGGAAAGATCTCCTAGAACATGACTGCTACACACACCAGACAATAGCTGAGATTCCAAGCCATAAACACATCTATAATCTCCCTTACTACTTATATGAAATCCTCACATAGAAAAGAGATAGACCTATGTCTCAACTAAAGCATAATTTAATCTAATCCTTGATTAGAACTAAAGAATGAAGACACATACACAAACAAGTATGCAATGAACTAGAAAGTTCAAAATCTATCTGCAATGACACAAAGGAGAGATAAGGATCATATATTTGCATTAAGTGTGAAGAATCTTTAAGTGTAAACAATTAAAATAGAGGAGTCAAGCTTGCAAATTATAGCTTAGACCTACAACTTTCTCTCTGTCATCAACAAAAAACCAATTGCCAAAATGTTACAATCCTGATTGGGCAGAAAACTCACAAACTCCCAATGCTACCAAATGATCATTAAAATCCCTTTATGCCAGGGTTACAATGCAAGCATACAATCATTTGAAATTTCAAAATCACCTAACCCCACCAAGAAATAAACACCAGAAAAGACAGGGGTCGAGCCACGGCAAGAAGCTCAAACAGTCAAAACCATTCAACTGCAAACACCTCTCGAGCCAAGACCACATGACACCAGGTACAACATCACCTCTACAAACAATCACCAAGCACCTTGGACCACACTGCAAATGCCTCTCACCAAACAGGGTCAAATCTGCATTCAATTTCATAAATTTGGTACTCCCTGTCTCTCAGAAAACTTAGAAAATCAAACTCAAACTACAATGGCTACCTTGCATTTGGCAGGAAATAAGCCTTTAACCATTTTGCTCTTAGCCATGCAACTGCGCAGTCATCAATTCTCACCACCATAGGGAACGGGCCTCAAATAAAATCTTGGTCACATGATCACATAACCCAAAAATGGGTTATGCGAACATGCGACACCCGCTAACCATCTGCCTACACATAACCACCAGATGTTCAAACCGCTACCACAATAGGGTTTGTCACATGTTTTCAAGTCATGGAAATGGCCCATGCAAACATGCGGCAAACCACTACCATGCACCCACCTGCCATCAAAACACCGCCGAGAAATCCAAGCCCGGGCCCACGTTCAAAACTTAACATCCCGCCAGCGCTGACCAATCGGAGACTGCCATGATCTCACCCACCACCAAGCCCACCAAATAGCCAGATGGGCCCCAAGGACATGTGGCACCCTATCATATGATCGCATAGCCTAGAAATGGGCTATACGGACATGCGACAGCCCGCCAACCTTAACCGACGCAACCGCCACGGCCACTGCAACCGGCAGCATAACCCTTAGGAAAACCACAACTGCACCCGCACTACCAAGGACACATGGTACCCTGTCACATGATCGTATAGCCCGAAAGTGGGCTATGCGAACATGCGACTAACCGCTAGCAATCACTACCAACTACCAAACACGCTCGGGCACACCAAACTACAACAGACCCCACTCCTAACTCCACAACTACGATGCCACCTAGAACAAGGACACTCGTCGACCGGTCACATGATCGCATAGCCTAAGAATGGGCTATGAAATCATGCGACAGCCAACCAAAAGCTACCACGTCACCACATCCGCTAGCGGGCCCAAAGTGAACAAATCGTCGGCACCAAATCGGATGATGGGCGCATGATCGCATGGGTAAAGAATATTCCATGCGATCATATGCTGACCGTAGATCTTCAATCTCTAACCCCATAATTTTGTACCTACGTGCTAAGAAAAGAAGACCACCATGCAACCGAACAGAAACTGGGACCCACCATTTTGCGATCACGCGACTACAGGAAACTAACTGCCCGCGTGATCGTGAGATGCTAGCAGATAACTGCCAGATATTTGGAGATCATGTGACTAAAGAGAAAAAGACCGCCCACCAGGTCACTGAAAGTTAGTTGATAACCACCGAGGATAAAGAGATTGCGTGACAACACAGTCGCCAAGTCATAGAATAAAAGCTTAACCACCAGCCAGGATGAACAACAGGAAGAACCGGACCCACACGGACAGCTAGCAAGCGATTGCATGATCACATGTCAGAGAAGTATGACATACGGCCATGCGACAGCCAATCAGAGAAGAGCCATTGAAAACTAGGCCCACCACCCATCGCACCTACGCAATTCGAGAAAACACCAGCAAATAGGGAAATAGTGTAGGGCTGAAAACACGCAATGTTTTCGATGGAAGAGGACCGAAAACACACAAAGTTTCTGACATGTCAATAGATAAGTGTACAAAGTAGGAAGCACAAGGTTGAAAACAATGTAGGTTATCGGTAAAAGATCAAAAACACACAAACCGAAAGCATCATGGACTTTCGAAAACACTGTGGGTTTTCGACACTGTGGCAGATTTTAAAGAAATTTGCTCCCGCGGACCTTAGAAAATGAAAATCTTTCTGGGTTTTGCAAAGTAAGAGACGCGACATGGGCTGAAGCAAGGTGACAACACTGAAAAGCACGGGTAGGACACTTAACAAAATCATGCAAGGGAGAGGTAAATTTTACAAGATTTTGCAATGACTGGAAAAATGGCCTAACAGAAGGCCATAATTTCTTTAGTGTTGGAAGAAAATGGTATCAAGGATTATGTTACCAGTGTTGTAGATATACCTACAAATGCAACACAACTTGAAACATACAAGACGGATGATGCCAAGGTGAGGAGGATAATCCTTGATGGTATCAAGGATCATATTGTTCTGGACATATATCAGAGTTAGACATAGGGAAGAAGATGTGGGATGCCATTTTGAATCTATACCAGAATGTGACCACTAATAGGAAGATGATTCTCAGAGATAAGTTGAAGAATACCTGAATGAATAAGGGAGAAGATGTGACAAGTTACCTCACAAGGCTTATACTTGTCAAGGATGAGTTAGCCGCTATTGGAGATAGCCCTAATGATGATGAGCTAGTGAGAATAGCCCTAAATGGGTTTACTAAGCAATGGGGTGTCTTTGTTCAAGTTTTTAGTGGATGATACACCTTACCTAGTTGGGATCAGCTATGGAGTGATTTCACTTAGGAGGAGTTTCAACTAAGTCTTGTCAATGGGGCCAATAAGACTCAATAAAGTGAGGTGGAACAAGAGCACATTACCCTAGTGGGAAAAGGGAAAGCCAAGAAGGGGTTTAGGAAAGGATCTAATTCCCAAAGTGAGAAGAAGAAGGACCTGTCAAAGATCAAGTGTTGGGAAAGGAACCAGTACCCAGTACCCAAATTTCTATGGGAAACTTGTCCAAACTCAATTTAGTTGGGAAAGGGACTATTTAGTTTCAAAGGGAGAATGGGAAGATTATTCCCCTTCATGATGTGTTGCATGTGTCAGGCTTAGGTATGAATTTGATTTCTATATCTATTCTTCAGGATAGGAGGTATAATGTACTCTTTAAAGGGGACCACATGTTGATCAAGCACAAGGAGTGGAAATAACTCATAACCATTGGAGTTAGGAGTGGTTCACCTTTATAGGCTATAGATTGATACTCCTAAGGCACTCATGAGAAATTGTAGTCCTAGAGATCTTGGAGAGCTTTGGCATAGGAGGATGGGCCATATTCATCATGGAGCACTTAAATTGCTTCATGAGACAATGATAGGTGTTCCATAAGTGAGCACAGAACATGATGATGTGTGTAAGGGATATGTGTTGGGAAAGTTTGCAAAAGCACCTTTTCCAAGGAGTGACACTAGATTTAAAGGTGTTCTTGATCTAGTACCTTTAGATGTTTTTGGACCGATGTCAACAAAATCTCTCAGAGGCTATGAGTACTATGTTACTTTTATTGATGATTTCTCCAGGAAGACTTGGATATACTTCTTGAAGACCAAGGATGAGGTTTTCAATCGATTCCAAGAGTTCAAGACTCTTGTGGAGAAATCGACAGGAAGGAAGATAAAGGTTCTTTGATTAGACAATGGAGTGGAGTACAAAGGAAATGAATTCCAGGAGTTCTATAACAAAGAAGGAATCAAGAGAGACTGGACTGTTCCTTACAATCCACAATAGAATGAAGTTTCTGAGAGGAAGAACCATTCTATATCAGAGGCAGCAAGGGCTATGCTACATGATCGAGACATGCCCCGCTACTTATGGGAAGAAGTGTTTAGTACAATAGTCTACATTCAAAATAGAGTTCCACATAAGGTACTAGGGAAGATGAGACTAGAGGAAGCTTTCAAAGGTAAGAAGCCTAATGTTAGTCATTTTAGAATATTTGGTAGTTTGTCATATTGTTATATTCCAAGTGATACTCGTACCAAGTTAGATCAGATTGAAGAGAGGGGGAACTTTGTTGGGTACAGTGAAACCTCAAAGGCATATAGGATTTTTATTCCAGGGACTAGTAGAATTATAGTTAGATGTGATATCAAGTTCATGGAGGACAAGGCATTTAGGAGGTCCAAAAATTTGCAAGCGGATGATCAGAGTGAGTAGCCAACAGAAGCTCCAAGGATAACTTTGCCAAGTCAAGGGCATCAAAGTCCAAGTACAGTTACTAGTATGAGAATAGACACAGGTGGTGGAGATTCACAAAATATGGAGCAATCAATGTAGGAGGATGTGCATCAAGAAGACATAGAGGTTGATATTCCATCCTCTATAGTTGGTAGTGGAAACCATGAGGTTCAAGAGACTCAAAAGGATACTCAGGAGATTTTGGGAGCCCCTAGGAAGAGTACGAGATAGAGTAGACAGCCAGCTAAGTTCAATGATTATGTGGCTTTAGTTAATCAGTTGGTAGATAGTGAGCCCTCCAGTTATCAGGAGGGTGGACAACATCAGGTGTGGTAAGATGCGATGGTTGAGGAATATACCTCAATAATGCAGAATGATATGTGGGAGATAGTGCCTAGACCAATAGATAGGCCAGTGGTTAGATCATGCTAGATCTACAAGATCAAGTACATTGTAGATGGTAGCATCGAGAAATACAAGGCAAGGTTCCTGGCAAAGGGGTTCTCTTAGAAGGAAGGAATAGACTATGAGGAGACATTTTCTCCAGTGGCCAAGTATACTTCTATTCGAGTTGTGATCTCATTTGCAGCACAGATGGGATGGCAAATCCATCAAATGGATGTCAATACAACATTCCTTAATGGTGAATTGAAGGAGGAGGTATACATAGAGCAACCGGAAGGCTTTGTAGCACACAACAAAGAAACCCACGTGTGTAGATTGAAGAGAGCTTTGTACAGACTCAAGCAGGCTCCCAGAGCTTGGTATGAGTGCATTAATACATAATTGCAGGAAATGGGCTTTGTGAAGAGTGAGGCAGATGCTAACCTCTACTACTTGGTGGTTGGGGGTGAGGTTCTCATTCTTGTTCTATATGTGGATGACTTGTTTCTAACAAGTTCACTAGGGCTCATAGAGGAGTGTAGGAAGGGACCTTGCAGCTAAGTTTGAGATGAAGGATTTGGGACTTATGCACTACTTTCTAGGCATGGAGGTGTGGTAGATAGATGGAGAGATTTTCCTTGGGCACAGGAAATATTGTATTGAAATCTTGAAGAGATTCAGGATGGAAGATTGCAAAGCCATGTATTCACCTATGATCATGAACTGGAGGAAGGTAGACACTTCAAAGGAAAAAGATGTAGATCCCACCTTATACAAATAGTTGATTGGTTCGCTTATGTATTTAGTCAACACCAGGCCAGACATAGATTTTATAGTAAACTCTCTTAGTCAATTCATGGTTAAGCCAAAGAGAGTGCATTGGATAGGAGCTAAGCATGTCTTGTGTTACTTGCATGGTAGAGTTGAGTATGGGATCAAATATGTTCAAAGTAAAAATATCATGTTGATGGGCTATATTGACACAGATTGGGTAGGCAGTACAATAGACAAAAGGAGCACTTCAGGGTGTTGTTTTAGTTTAGGATCAGGAGTTGTTTCTTGGTTCTGTAGGAAGCATAAGTATGTGGCTCTGAGTTCAGCAAGATAAAAATACATAGTAGCATGGTGACATGTGAAGCTATATGGCTTCAAAATTTATTAGTAGCCTTGTTTGGTCAGAGATTTGAGACTACTATGATACACTGTGACAATCAGAGTTGCATCAAGTTGTCTAAGAATCTAGTGTTTCATGACAGGTCTAAACATATAGACATCAGATATCACTTCATCAGAGATTGTGTACAGAGAGGGATTGTTCAGCTACAGTACATACCTACAGAGGAGCAAGTAGCATACATTCTGACGAAGGCATTGGGGAATGCAAAATTTATCTTCTTTACAAATAAGTTGGGTGTCATGCAGAATAGCTTCCTCGCTAAGAGGGAGTGTTAGTTTTGTAGAGAGAAAGCTTTTCATTTGCCCTTATTAATTAATATTTGTTTTCTCAAGAATGCTTAGGTTAATAAATATTTATTTAATTGGTAGTTGTTGACAACCAATTCAGTTTTGGTTGTTGAATCTCAACCATTAATTGAGATCAATTTCGGATGTTGATTTTTCAGAGAGAGTAGTATAAAAGGGGGGCTAGAGGGCATTTGAAAAATATCAAGTTGTAAAGAAATCATTTGCAGTGAAAGCAAATGTATTTGCAGTGAAAGCAAATGTATTTACAGTGATAGCAAATATTCTTGTAGTGGAAGCAAGGGCACAGTAATAGCGCTGGGATAGCAGTGAGGGATATCAACGGGAGATATTAGGAGTTTATTCATAGTTCTGCCAGAAAGAGGTAAGGAATCTTTTGTAACTCTTATATTGTTCAAGATTAATATATTTTCCATCTGTAGAACTGGTTTTCCCTTAGCAATTTTTTCAGGGATAATTTTGTCCAAAAATATTGTGTCATCGTGTTCAAATTTATTTCCGCATTTATTTTTGTGTTGTTATTCAATATTTGAGTGTGAATTAGTTTTTGACAGTTAAATAATCTTTCAAGATATGAGATTAACAATTAGTGATTACAATAATTAATTTTCACAATTTTTTTTATTTGCATAGAGTGTAAGGGATTTTATTTCTCCCCTGATTTAGAGCTAGGTATATTAGCTACAATTGTGTTGTTATTCAATATTTGGCTGTGAATTAGTTTTTGACAGTAAAATAATCTTTCAAGATAAGAAATTAACAATCAGTGATTGCAATAGTTAATTTTCATATTTGTTTTATTTGCATAGATACGTGTGTAAGGGATTTTATTTCCCCCTGATTTAGGGGTAGGTATATTATTTTCCTCTGCAAAATGCTAATGCTTACCATATTCAAAAAAGAAGATTTAAAATATTATTTAGACTAAATATGTATAGAACTATAATCCTTTAGAATATTAACCCTGTAATCAATGAACAAGAGCGGAGCATTAGAGATATAATTAATGAAATATGTTGAGTAGGAGTGGAATGCAGAGATGAGATAAGCTGGTGATGGTCATTCTAACTGTATTCATAGCTGCCCACAAGGGAGCTATCAGCAGGTTCATTAGATGGATTGGCAAAGAATTTTACAGGTTCATTTGGTTGCGTACAAAACTCTTCTTAGAAAAGCATTGTAAAACTTTACTCACAATAGTTTCCGACAATAATAATAAGAGAGCAGATGCCGAGTGATCTCTTAAGCTCATCAGAGTTGCCCACTTGGTAAACATGCAATAGAGATTATACTTCATACATCAAAACCACATCTTGTTGAAAGAGCCTATATGTAAAATTATATGGTCAGTTTGTAGAGATTTCTCATAGATCAATAGCACATATATTAAATTATGTCCGCTATCATAAGTAGAGGTAAGCAATCATCCATATCTTGTTGTTCATGAAGAAAATCCACCCTAACTTCAATTTCTTTTTTTATACTGAATAATCAACGAACTGTCATTTGTAGCGAATTTTAACAAACAGCTGATTTGAAGATTGTGTTTCCAAACAATCATAAAACCAATTATTTGCTTTAAACCATTTGATAAACATTCCTAGAAATTCATAGGTCTGTAACCATTTCTCTAACCATCATTTGATAAACTTCTTTCCTTGAAATTCATAAGTGTGTAACAATTTCTCTAACTATGGTAAAGGTACCTGAAAAATTATGGAAAAGGTGTTAGGCTCACCTTCAAAATGTCCAAACAAAACCATCCTACAGCAATAAAGCATTCAGTTTTTATATTTGAAAAAATGAAATTAAGTCAAAGCAATGCACTCAATTACAAAGTACTATTTCTACTTCTTTTACATGATGCTTGCAAAACATAAAAAATGCAATAGTCAATGTTGACCAGACTAGCGCTTGAACCAGATGGGTTGCAATGGTGTAGCCGATAGCAACGTATAGTTGAACATGTTTAAATATAATACTGAAAAAATGAAAATAAAAAAAACATTATATCCTACGACTTTCATTCTAATTATCCTTTAGACTGAATTGCAACTTATTCTCATACGTCTCTTTCACAAATGACTGGAAAATACTTAAGACTAAATTATTATTATTATAATGCAATGCCTTTTAAGCACAAGTGGAATTTCCAAAGTAGATATCATATGTGCTTAATTTGAAGTCCAAGTGCACACTACAAAGAGGGCAAAATGTGAAGCTTTGCGAGTACTGTAGCAACTATTGTAAAAGGCCATAAATGGAGTGTTTTCCATCCAACGCCAATGTTATAAAAGTTTTTCTGCTGTCGGAAAAATAGACGGGTTATTTTTGGACGGAGTAAGGAACTCGGCTAATTAACGCTCGGCCGGATGCATGAGATGTTTAAAGCCTATCGGCTAAGTAACGTTTGGGCAAAAACATCCCTTTTCTTTACACTAATATACACCCTTTTTTAAAGGATAATACACATCCATACAACTGTGCATCCATACAACTGTGTATAATGACTGATATCTGATTTCTAATGTACAGTGTAATGAGATGTGTCCGCTAACAAAAACCTAGCCTTTATTACTAAAAATTTAGTTCTTAAAAGTTTTTAAAATAATAATAATTCCAATCAATATGAAATAATATTCCCTCACCTCTTTTTTTTCAAATATTTTTTATAGACACTACAAAGTTGCAAAACACAATGCAACACCTTATTACGCCGAGAGTTACGCCGTAAGCTTACAATGGCAGCGGACCCAGTCTCTATAGGAGGCCAGCGAATGTGGCCAGCGAATGTAAGAAAAAAGAACTCGTTTGCATTCCCTTCTACCTGTCCAATAAACACACGCGGCAGTGAATGACAATGAACAGTCTCCACTGGCAAACATAACGGCTACACACGCGGCAGTCAATGACAATGAACGGTCTGCGGTGGCAAAGATAATTGGCAGTTTGAGTGGTGAATGGAAACAAAAGATGAAGCGATTACATTTCAAGCGATTAGTTTCATACCATTTTAAAAAGCCCTCATAGTGTTTTTCTCCTCATTTGGTAGAAATACTCTTCTGCATTCTACCCTTCTGGATTTGGCTGCTAGCGTAGGCAATATTTCTTTCATTAAAGAGATCCTTTGAACTCCCTTTGTGAAGGCTATCGATGCCCGAGGAAATACTGCTTTGTTCTTAGGGAATTTATCTGATGTCGCAAGGGCTAACTACTCGGACAAGAAGATAGTGATGTAGATGTCTTCGAAAATCTTGGAGAATAGGCTCTTGTCAATGTTTACAAGAGCGGCGACCTACAAATGCTATAGGAACTTTGATTTTCAACATTCCAGGTATACTAAACTTCATTAGGAGGAGGCTCAGGAAGATGATACCCAGACCATAGAACATCAGATTTTCTTGAGCATGGTATAACATACATAGATCTGGGGAGGTGCACATGAGCAATACTCTGTGCATGGTGGGTACGCTGGACATATTATAATCATTAAAAATTTTATTACCATCTTGTGGGTTTACAGAACAAAAGTGCAGTCTCAATTATGTGTACTCCATCGATTCAATCCTTTTTCTTTCAATTAGAATATTTGTGATTCTTACAAGATTTTCCTATATAATGGTTTTCCTGTTCTTAGCTACCATAAGAACATAAATTTTAGTTATGCATAAAAAATACCAAGCGCTTTGGAGAGATCAAAAGGGATTTGCAAAATGATCGCTTTTAGCTATATTTGGAATGCTTTTTATATGGGAATCTATTGTGTCTTTATTTTGACGCTTGCATGCAATTTCACGCCACTACCCACGACCTCACCTTCAATGTATTGCAGGTGTTATAGATTCTCCTCTGTTTTTTGTTTCTTAAATTTAAAGCACTGCTACATGTAGTAATAGTTGATTTAAGTGCTAGACATATTAATAGTTTTATACATACAACCTTAAATCGTGAATTAACCAGCTTCCTTTTCTTGCTTAAAATTGATCCAGCAACATGCTCATTCCATTGTGAAAATTAATCATGGAAATTTTAAGAGTAGTTGTTTAAAGATGCAACCTTTCTCTGGAAGCTTCAAAATTAATATCAATTGTTATTATTACACTTAAAGTTATTCCAAAAACCTGGAAAACATTTTCCTGTGTAAACTCCATTTCCATTGAATTCTCCTTGCACTTGTAAACTCTTTTTGAACTTGCTTTCCTACTTGCTTAGCTTCATGAGGAGATGAATATAAGATGCCATTTGCAGAATTCCATTCATTAACACAGTACTGATTATTCACTAACACAGTACTGATTAAGAAAATAGAATCTATGGATATCAACATTTTAACTCGCAATATTTCTAATACCCTGCTCTTCCAAGAGCATGTAAAAAAAATGATCAAAATAAAACTAAGATTTAGATTGCATCCAAGACATAATCAACATCAGAAAATTATAAAAGAAGAATTCGAAATTGAAAGCTAAATCATAACCTTTTGGGGCTACAAATGTATTGCCTATAGATAAAAAATTAATATACTTTCTGCCAAATGAGCAAAACCAAACTGAAATTTTCATTCATGAAGCACAGTTTAATCTCCTTAAGCTGCATTTAAAATGAGAAAATATGAAAACATTGAATGGATATAAAACAAAGCTTTTCAATATAAACAATATGAAAAAAGTAAGAAATAAAATATAGTTCAATTATAGAATTTAGAATGATTTGTATGCAAAAACTAAACAAAATAGAAATATTTTATAAAATATCTACAAAAATATAGAAAGATTCTATTGAAATCTAGATTTTAGTTCTAACTTTATTTTAAAATTGTTAATTCATTTAAATATTTTAAAAAATAAATTTAGTTTAATTAGGGAATTTAAATTGATTTGTATGTAACATAAATGTTTAAATGATTAGAAAAATAAACAAAGATTCTATTAATATAAATTCTATTTTAAAATGAAGCAACAATTAATTTTAGAATATTTTAAAACTACTTCTAACCCCTACAAAATATAAGTTTAACTTCAATTAAGAATTCATGAATAATATATTTTATATAAATTTATTATATTGAATATAATTTATTATATTCAATATAATTTATTATATTGAATTTTAAAATATATAAAGATTAACAATGTCTAGAATATACATATAAGTTTTTATTGAGAATGATAAATAGATAAATATCTTAAAATTAATAAAATATATGAGTTAGGAAAGGGTTAGGTTTAAATAAATTAATCTTTGAATAATCTTAGTGTTAGGCTTTACTAAGGGTTATCTTCAAGATTAGTGTTCATATTAGATAATGGTTTATTAATGGTTAAGATTAGAGTTTAATTAAATTGAAACTAGGGTCAAATTAGGATAATGATCATGTCTAGAATTTAGTTATTATTAGAGTCGGGGTTCAATTAGATTTGAAAGAGATATCTTTAGTTATAATTTAATCATGGTTTGTATTTATATTAGTTAAGCTTCAAATAAAGTTGGGGTTAGGATTCAATTAGGGTTAGGGTTTCCTCATGGATTTAATTAGGGTTATAGTTTGATTAGGGTCATAGAGAAACTATTGAATTATGGATAGGATTAGGGTTTAGGATTAAATTATATCAAGAGCTCAATTAGGGATATATAATAAATATGCAAATAGGTTAATGTTAAGGTTAAATGAGTTAATTGTAAAAAGGTTAGGGTTATCTTTAATATTAATGATCAGTTGTGGTTAGGATTGTAAGGATTAATATTAGAATCTAATTAAATTTAAAATGAGGGTTTAATTAGAGTGAGAACTATTCACCATAATCATAAACCCTAGCCATAACTTTGATATAAACCCTAACCCTAACCATAATCCTAACCATGATAAAAACCTTAACCGTAAACATAACCCAAAATCCAACTCTAATCTTGACCAAGATGTCTACCTTCACCATGATGTAAGCTTTAATCCTAATCCTAATTGCTAAACATTAATCCTAAATGCTAAACCCTAATCATAAATTTTAAACCCTAATATTAAATGATAAACCTTAATCCTAAATGTGTAAGCCTAAATACTAAATTCTAACCTGAACCACAATCTTAAATGCTAAATCCTAATTGTTAAAAAATAATACTAAATGCTAAAGTTAAATCTAAAATACTAAACCCTAAATCCCAACCTAAACAATAATCCTAAATATTAAACCCTGACTATAAATGTTAAAACCTAATTCTTAGAAAAGATTCCTAATTGTAAATGCTGAATCATAATCATAACTCTAATTGTAAATGCTAAAACCTTATCCTAAATGCTAAACCCTAATCCTAATCCCAAATGTTAAACCCTAATTTAAGTTTAACATTTAGGATTCCTTTTTAGCAATTAGGGTTTACCATTTAGGATTAAGAGTTCTTATTAGGATTAGGGTTAGGGTGTGGGTTTACATCATTATTAGTGTTATGGTAAGGATTAGGATTTGTAAATTTAGGGCTAGGATTTAGAATTAGGGCTCATTTATAGTAAGGATTAGGATTTGTAAATTTTTCCCTAATACAAACCCTAACCTTATGCATAACACTAATAATTATATAAACACATACCCTAACCCTAATCCTGATCATAACCCTTAATCCTAAATGTTAAACCCTTATTCTAAATGCTAAACAATAATACTAAATGCTAAAGTGAAATCTAAAATACTAAACCCTAAATCCTAACCTAAACCTAATTAAAATCCTAACCTAAACCTAATTACAAATATTAAACTCTGATTATAAATACTAAACCTTATTGTAAATGTTAAATCATAATCCTAGCCCTAATTGTAAATGCTAAACCCTCATCCTAAATGCTAAACTCTAATCCTAATCCTGGGCTAATTGTAAATGCTAAACCCTCATCCTAAATGCTAAACTCTAATCCTAATCCTAAATGGTAAACCCTAATCTTAAATGTTAAACGTTGATTTAAGTTTAACATTTTGGATTATTGTTTATCAATTAAGGTTTAGCATTTAGGATCAAGGTTTAGAAATTAGGATTACAGATTATGATTATGGTTAGGGTTAGGATATCCATTTACATCATTATTAGTGTTATGGTTATGGTTAGGGTTAGGATTTGTATTAGGGCTAAGATTTAGGATTAGGGATTATCATTTATAGTTATAATTAGTATTATGGCTTAGCATTTATAATTAGGGTTTAGTATTTAACATTGTGGTTTAAGTAAGGATTTAGGATTTACGGTTGTGCATTTAGGATTAGGGTTTATCATTTAATATTATGGTTTGACATTTACGATCATAGGGTTTAACATTTGGGATTATGGTTAGGTTAAGATTTAGGGATGATCATTTAGATTAGAGTTTAGCACTTAGGATTAGTTTTTAACAATAACAATTAGGATTTAGTATTTAGGAATATGGGTTAGTATTAAGGATTAGGATTTAGGGTTATGGTTAGGATTAGGGTTACTTTACATCATGGTTATTATTATGGTTAGGGCTAGGGTTCAAGTATTAGACTTAGGATTAGTTTTTAACAATAACAATTAGGATTTAGTATTTAGGAATATGGGTTAGTATTAAGGATTAGGATTTAGGGTTATGGTTAGGATTAGGGTTACTTTACATCATGGTTATTATTATGGTTAGGGCTAGGGTTCAAGTATTAGACTTAGGATTTAGAGTAACATTTAGGATTAACTATTTAACCATAATTATAATCCTAACCCTAACTCTAATCATAACCATGATGTAAAGACTACTCATTACTACAATATTAACCATAATCCTAAACCCTAGCCCTACTCATAAATGTTAAATCCTAATCCTTAATGCTAATTCATATTCCTAAATACTAAACACTAACTATAATCCTAATTGTTAAAGAATAATCCTAAACCATAATCCTAAATGCTAAAACCTATCATAAATGATAAACCCTAATATAAATGATAAATCCTAATATTTAATGATAAACCCTAATCCTAACCATAACCATAACCATAACCCTACATCTTAAATGTTAAAATCTATTCATAAATGCTTAACCCCAATCCTAATCTTATTACTAAACCCTAATCCTAAATGCATAACCCTAAATCCTAAATCCTAAGAAAGACCACAATCTTAAATGCAAAGCCCTAATTGTAAATGCTAAATCCTAATTGTAAATGCTAAGCCATAATCCTAACTGTAACTGTAAAATCTAAACCCTAATCCTAAATGTTAACCTAACTATACAACTGACCTAAAACTTAAACATGATGTAAACCATAACCTCAACCCTAAACCCTAATCTTAATCCCTACTGTATCCATAACCTAAACCTTAACCCTAACCCTAACACTAAACCATAACCCTAACTATTTCTCTAACCTAATAATGATGCTAAACCTAACTTTATGACTAACCCAAACCCTAATCATGACGTAAACCTATGACTAACCCAAACCCTAATCATGACGTAAACCCTCACCTGAACTCTAAAACCCTTATCATAGAGTATGAATTAGTGTTATTAACATACCCAACATATACTCTATCAAATTTTATTGTATTAACATACTCAACATATAAGACTAAATCTTAACACTAAACCCTAATCCTAATCCTAATGCTACCTCTGACCCTAATATAATTCTCACACTGATATTAAACCCTAACCATGACCATAAACACTAAATCCTAACCCTAACCTTAATTATAATCATGACCCTAACATAATTCTCACACCGATATTAAACCCCAACCCTGATTGTAAACCCAACCTTAACACTAAACCCTAACGCTAATCAAAATAAAGAATCTAAAAAAAACATAACCCTAATGCTAATCCTAACTGTGATATAAACCTTAACCTTCAATATGAACCCTAATTGTAACCCTAATCAGTTTAATTTATTCAATGTTTTATGCGCGCTACGACTGCTACTAGCTAATATATACTCTATATACAATACACCGAGATGTATCGAGGTGTTTAATTTTTTCATCATTCACCTTTAATGATAATTAAAGTTGAAAAAAGTCAACGCCTCAATACATCTCGGTGTATTATATATAGAGTATATATTAGCTAGTTCTACCCCGACCCTAACATAATTCTCACACTGATATTAAACCCTAACCATGACCATAAACACTAAATCTTAACACTAAATCCTAAGCCTAACCCTAATTCTAATTGTGACCCTAACATAATTCTCACACTGATATTAAACCCTAACCCTGATTGTAAACCCAACCTTAACACTAAACCCTAACGCTAATCAAAATAAAGAATCTAAAAAAACCTAACCCTAATGCTAATCCTAACCGTGATATAAACCTTAACCTTCAATATGAACCCTAATTATAACCCTAATCAGTTTAATTTATTCAATGTTTTATGCGCGCTGCTAGCTAATATATACTCTATATATAATACACCAAGATGTATCGATGTTTTATGCATCGATGTTTTATGCACGCTGCTAGCTAATATATACTCTATATATAATACACCAAGATGTATCGATATCGAGGCGTTTAATTTTTTCATCATTCACCTTTAATGATAATTAAACTTGAAAAAATTCAATGCCTCAATACATCTCAGCATATTATATATAGAGTATATATTAGCTAGTTAAATTGATAAAAATATTTAATATAAATAATTGTGACAATAAACCGTCATAAAAAAATGTAAATCTTATGGAGGAGAGTTAAAAAAAATATGTATTACTAATTAAATTGATAAAAATATTTAATATAAAATAATTGTGACAATAAACCGTCATAAAAAAAAATTATATGCCAGTTTTAGCCATCACAAACGTAATTCTTATGGAGGAGAGTTAAAATAAAATAAAATAAAAACTTCTTCACCATTTTTCATATTTTGTGCTTGAAAACCACAAAAGCTTTATAAAAATCACTGTGTTTTTTGTGAATCTGATAAAAAAAAGCAAGAGTTTTTTATTTTTCTTTTTATTTTTTTATTTTTGTTTCTTCTTTGATGGGTTTTGTAGGGAGCTTAGCTGCCGCAACGTCTAAATCGTAAGTCTAAATCGTCAGTCTAAAGCGTAAACTAAAACGTATATCTTACCAAAGGGTACACTTAGTTTTTTTTTCAAACTTCCCTTATATATCAAACCAAACCAATGGGGACACTTAGTTTTTTGTTCAAACTTCTCACTTAGTTTTTTTTTCAAACTTTTCGGAACTTCCCTTATATATTTTAAGTTTTAGTTTACGATTTAGCCAATACCAAAGCATTGTAGGCTGTTCTTTTTTCAAACTTTTCTGAACTTCCATTATATATTTTAAGTTTTAGTTTACGATTTAGCCAATACCAAAGCATTGCAGGCTGTTCTAACACTGTAACGCTTTCTCCTTCATTAAGGGTTTCCTCGAGTCTCCTTTTAACTTGAGATTTACATACTATTGTCCAAAGTAAGGACAACGTTTAAACAACAAACTAACTGTCCCCCTTGGTTTTCTTTATATAACTTTTTACAAACTTTTGAAAAAAAACTAAGTGTTTCCCGTTGGTATGGTTAACGAAAAAAATGCAATGAGTACTTTTTTTTAAATTAATAACTATTATAAATAGAGCATTTTGGGTGGTGCATAAATAGTAAACTAAAATGTAAAATATATAAGGGAAGTTTGAAAAAAACTAATTGTCCCCCTTGGTAAGATATACATGTTTTAATTTACGATTTAGACGTTGCCCTCCATAGACAATGATTATGATCACATGGTTTAAATTCATGTGGGTTAGGATGAGCAATAAATTCCTCAAGTCAAGAAAGTTTTGTAGGAGGTTGTGAACAAAAGCATGCATGTTAAAAGATCTCCTCTACATGGTCTAGTAGAGGGTATGAATTGACAGATTAAATATTTAAAAAAATCATATGACAGGTAGGGGTAACCGTCAAATTCCAGGCCTAGTCTATACATTGTGGTGCAACATAGACAATAGGCAATAGTCTTCCTTGTAGAGGTCGGCCCTGAAATTTGATGGTCGTAAAAAGTAAAATAAAAACTAATTTGGTCAAAAAATTTCACCATCTGTTCCTCATATTTTGTGGAAACAAGAATTTTGATTTTTTTTTTTTTTTTTCTTTCTTTGGTACGTTTTGTAAGGAGCTTAGCCGCTGCCGTAAGATTCGGTAAACTAAGTCTCTTCTTGATAAGATTCAGGTTAATGACTGGATAGACGTCTCCATGACCCTAGCTATCAAGCCAACTAAACCTCATGCTATATGAAGACAATTGGAAAAATAGTGTTCCTCTGATAAGACATGCTTTTTAGTTTGCTATTTAGATGTTTCCCAAAGCAGCACAGGCTAGGCTGTTTTAACACTGTAACCCTTTTTCCTTCATTAAGGGTTGCCTCAAGTCTCCTTTTAACTTGAAATTTGTCTACTATTGTCCAAAAGTAACGACAACGTCTAAAGAGCAAACTAAAATCCATATCTTACCAAGGGGGACACTTCGTATTTTTCTCCAAACTCTCTTTATACATTATTACGTTTTAGTTGGCTATTTAGCCACTACCTAAAGTAACTAGACCAGACAACTAACGCACTTGTACCATTTTTTTTTTTAAACTCTCCTTATTAAAACTTAAGTTTCTGATGGCTGCATAGACACTCGCATATCTACTATCTAATAGGGGAAAAATGTGAACTTCTATGTATCAAGCATGCATTTCAGCTTTGTTCATATTTAATTGTATAAAGAGATTTTACAGAGATGTGAAAATGTTTGATATTTCTACTATAATATTTATTAAAATTGATTGATCAACCCATAAAACTGTTCTTCCAATTCTGTGGAGGATCTTCGGTGCCCCTGCAGCCCTTGTTTACATAGCATTAGTTTGGACGTATGCAATGTTACAATCTCTTCTAGAGTGGGTCCTAAGTTTGAACAAAATTTACAAATTTATCCATTAAATCTCCCATGAAGGAGGAGGAATGTTTGGGACGGTTGGTCCGATGACTAATGTTAGAAACAGACAAGTATTATAGGATTTCCCTTCTTATTTTTTAATCTGAATGGAATGTGCTGATCTATTCTCGGTTAAATCTGTGAAGAACACTGGTAGATTCCATTGTATAAATTGAATTGGATTAGAATTTCTTCACAGCAGTTTTCTTCAGAACATAAAAGAAAATCGCAAAGGCAATGAAATTATTTTGTGTGGTTATATATATAAAACATTCATAGAAAGAGATGCAAATTCAGTTGCCAAAAGAATCTTGTTTGCAGATAAACACAAACCACGGTTAACCCGATGCTACACTAATGTGTGTAGAACAAAACAGTCAGTTCACATATATACAGATCATTACAGGCTGTTGTAACACCGCAATGCATTTTCCTTCATAAGGGTTGGCTCACAGTCTCCTTTTAACTGGAAATTTATATATTATTGTCCAACGTAACTAGAACAGAAATTTATTTTTTCTTTTCCTCCTTAAGATCGCACATCTCACTGAAATATCTCATTTGTGAAGAATGAAATGCAGATCATATTCTCTAAATGAATAGCATAGCTTGCAGGAAAAACCCATTTATAAAACACTTCAAAAAAAGGCTTCACCTTTGTAAAACACTGTGTTACCTAAGAGAGAACCCATTTGCAAAACAAAGTGTATAAGACAGCGTAGGATGAATTTGTTTGAACACTAAAAAGCTTCATAGCCTAAGCAAGGACTCAAACGTATCCTTACCTGTCACAGATGCTTGGTGCCGCCCACCTTTTATTGAGCTCGAAAACAAAGTACCCCTACCATTTCTTTACCATGCAGAAATCATTCACAACTCCTATTTCCTTTATTACAGAGTTGGAACAAGTTATTAGGTGGCGATAGAGAATAGAAAGAGAGGTGGCAAATGAAGGCAAAGGCACGTACAGAATATTGCATTGGGCAATGGCAACGTAGCAACACTGTAGGCGGGCTCTCCGAAAAAAGTAGTCACCCTCTCTAAGCATCGGAATGTGTGAGAAAGATTTTATTGTCTACAATGGAGGATCGATATTTTATGATCTGTCAATGCAAAACTTTGCTTGCTGAGCACACGTCATTTTCCAAGTGGCATGTCTGTGGCAACTTCAACATGGATGAGTCCCTAGGGTAAAGTTAGGTTGACACCAATGCATTCATCCTGGACACACCATTTCAACTATTGATTGTCAACAAACTTGTTAAAGATGAACGGGAAAATGAATCATCATGAACTAGGCTAAAATAAACTTGTTGAGGGCTTACTAATAAATTAACCTGAAAATTACTTTCTAGTCCTTCGCTTTTTCAGATTTAGATGACATTGATGACTTGTATGTCTGCCTAGGGTTTGTAAAAGGTCAAACAATAACGATTTGTGTATTGGCCTAGGGTTTGTAAAAGTTCAACAGAACGCCTGTAATCTACATAGAGTTACGGTTTTATTATCCGCCTTCCTTTGCCATGGACATCTATTTTAATTTTTTTCTTCGAAGCTTCAAATAATTCAATTATGAGTTAAATAGCTTTACGTGATTGATTTTCCTTTATTGTTACAGTTTTGACATTTACGCCAGCTGATGTGGTTGAGTTTAAGGGTGTACCATAGAGTACGAGGGAAGATTGTTGTTGAACTTCGTTTCTAGACTGGACCCAATTGGAAAGATCCATAAGAAAAATACCGTAGAATAGTTGAATTTTTAAATGCTGACTGAAAATCTTCAAATTCGGGCTACAACTATTAATCTAAAAGGGGCATCACAAATGCTATTCCAGCTTCAGATTTAGTAAAAATTAAATCAAAGATTGTTTTCCTCAAATATAATGAATTTGATTTCTTATTCAAGCAGGGACAGAGCATGTTTTTAGTTTAATTTTTATTACTCAGGATGCATTTCTTAACTGGTATATAAGAATATATGCATTTCTTAACTAGTATATGAGAATATGTTGAACTACAATAGTTATGTTATTTTTATGGCAAACAATGCTATTTGTAGTTTAATTCAAATCTTAACCTGAATCTTGATCCGTTGTGAAAGTGTTATAACTTTGCATGATTGACACCAAAATTATTCCTCAATGTTGAGGTCAAAAGTAGTAGTTTAGTGCAATCATGATGGCTGATAAGGTTCGATGTAACTAGAAGGAATTAATAAGAATTCAAATTTTCCAAAGAGTTCCTTATCTTTATTTTTACAATGTACAAAACTTTTTGCAAGCTACAAAGATGAGGAGCAATTGTCTTCCTTTAAGTTCTGCTTGAAAGATTTTAAATTTGATTTGTTATTTGCATTTTATTGGGAAGAGTTACTTCTGTTTGTATGATTTAGACTGATTTAGTGAATTTTAGTTTAGATATATACAATGCATCTATTATTTGTGCATTTGGCTAGAAGAAAAAGCTTATGGGTGCTTACAGCCTTGACTGGTTTGAATAAGGTTTTGAAATTTGTTGGATGTTAGACTTTTTGAGTATGCGCATTGTTATATCCTTATTACTTACGAATTAATTTAGGTTTTTTATTTTATATTGGTTGTAAATTATCCAAATTAGGCACTATGATTTCACTGGAGAGTCTGTTGCCTATGCGTTTAAAAGCCTTTTTGATACTTTAAATCTAGTTGCATCATTTTCAAATATATTAGATCTGCATGCATTCTTTGAGTTGTATAAACAAATTAACAATCTTAACTTTTAGTAAACATATTTTCCATGCTTGTTTACCAAACAAGCATTTGATCTAAGGAAATTATACTCTCCGTAATACTTTCAAATTCCTCCACTAAATTTAAAACAAGGGTGCAGATACAATGATAACAATTATTGATGTCACTGCTATATTTTTAAGTAACTTTCCTATCTCCCGAACTTTTAAATAACTTTTCTGTCTCCCAAACCATCCTGCCTGCACTTGGCAGGAACTATGATGCAATGCAGCTCTTGATCTTATTTGTCTACTATGAACAATAGGCCTTCATTCTTCCTAATTCTAATACCACTAAATTTTATGTTATCATAGCATAGTTCGGTCATTTCTAAAGTCACATTAATTCTTAATTTATGAGAATCTCATAAACATAATTCTCTCATGCATTACATTTTATATGGGGAGGATTAATCTTATTTTCAAAATCACTCTATTAATTAAAATATTGCTAGTGCAATCCCTTGCACCGCCATCTTTGTACATTGGTTTGACAAGCAATTTTCATGGATTTATAACTCTACAAAATTTATAATTTTCAAAAAATTGAGATGCATTTAATCTTCAACTACGAATCTAGCCTTGCAAACTCTGACACTAGATTAAAGTTCTAGATTTATACCTAGCCAAAGGAATTGAAGATCAAACTTAAGGTATGACATAAAAATTTATTGTCAATAACTTGAGTGTTTGAAACTCGCATATCCATGCTTTTAGAACCTATAGGAAGGTTTCATTCTCTACCAAATGTGTCTTAAACTTCCTTAGATCATTACAAGATAATGTTTCAAGCTTGATAAGGCTAATTAAAGTATTATACTAGGCTCCTGATATATCTTGATGTTGTTCCTACCCAACTTAGATAGGTAATTGGCTCTACTTGTCATACTCAACTCACTCTTGAGAACTTGCATGATATGAGTTGGCCATGGACAATGATAAGGGTTCAAGATTAAACATGAATATCCATATATATCAATTTCTCCAAGGTACCTCATATGGGTGGACATTCTTTGGTCATTAATCAACTTTGATAATATTCATATTGTACCTATAAAACTTTGCATTACAATACAGAAGAAGCTCTTCATGGAGTACGGACCTCAACATAAGAAATCATTAATTTTCTTGCCAAGTTGCATATGAAATGTATGCATCTTGAATTAGAGATAAAGAATATTTTTCTGGTTCTTCACCTCATAGATAGAGGAGAGTGCATCTGTGGTTGCCCTTGATTTTTCAAATCTAAAAATTATGGTTGGACCTCGTAAAAAATATTGTCTAACAGATTTTCCCTATACTTAAGTATGATAATTTGACTCTATCCCTCTATATAGAAGTACAAATCTATAGCAACAATTGGGTAAATCACAAATGATTTCCCTCTAATTTTTTAAAGTTATAGCTCTATTGAATAATTTTCATTGAATAAACTAAATCTAACCATTTTCATATACATTTAACCAAAAAGTATAAAGGATTTAACTGATATCCACTCCATCATCATGTAATGAATATGAAATATATATTTACTTAAATATTTAACTCACAAAATTCATAGATTTCATGTACTATAAATCTTATGCATTCAACATTTTCAATAGAGTGTTAAATGACCACAAGAAATAGATTGTTAAACGACCACAAGGCACATAGGGATATAATCTAAATAAAGATAGATTTCATCCATTCAAAATAAAATTATAACAGAAGTCTTATTTCAAAACACTTTCAAATGCATAAGTCTGAAAATCATTGAAATGGTATCTATATTTTCATTCAAAGATCAAAAGTATCTTCAAAAAACATCACCAAAAATAACATAATTGTCTGTAATAAAAATTGCAACCCTTTGGGCAATATTATGAACACATATATAGTCTCTTACATAACCAAAAATTTGACTCTAGAGATCAATTAACCTGAGTCCAGAGTAACATAACTTAGAAATTGCCTAAATTAACTAACACAGGGGACCACTAAACACCTATGCAATCAAACAAGAGAATGTGGTAATGTGGATATGGATGGGATGTCATTCCTGATCCCCTAGATTGAGCTTGCTGAACTAGAGGGGTACACATCTCCTTCCACTCTTTGTAGGAGTTAATGAATTCTTTAATTATCTACTTCCACTCTTCATAGGAGTTAATGGATTCTTCAATTGTCTAGACATTTGGAATGTTTATGTGGGCTATTCGTTGTTTCCTCACTTCCCTTTCCTTCTTAATCTCCACAATTTTTGTCACTTTCATCAGTAGATGGCTTGAACACACATATAGTAGGACCTCTATCTATGCCACTTTTGAGAAATCCTCCACCACCAAATCCTTCACTTGTTTTAACTCTTAAATATCTCCTTTTAGTGTCTTCAACAAAGCATCCATCACTCTCTGTATTTTCTTCAACTACCTTTTATCTTTCTCATCTTTCCATGACCTGCTCAACATTCTTTTAATAAAAAAATTGAAATGATAGTTATCTACATCTCTAGACGCCACCCCAAGATTTACCTTTTCCACTTTAAAATAAATAGCACTAGGCTCTTCAACCTCATCTTTAGTGAGTGATTTTTCTACCTCTGTGAACCAGTTCCCTATTTTGGGTTCCACCTCCATCCTTGAAGGGACCTTCAATTTCTTAGATTTGGTGGTCTTGCCCAAACATTTACTAACCATGTCATCTAATGGCAAGGAATTTAATGTTCCTTTTCTTTCTCACTAAGACTTCCAGCCATTTGGGAGTGGTGATGGGAATTTATTTGTTGGAAGAAGGCTAGTTAGGAGTAGGATTGACAATAGCCAATGATTCTACAAAATCAATAGTGTCATCAAGGTCAAAGCTGGCCTCTGGTTGATAATTGGTATCCATCTTAGGAAAATCAATTTCTTGATTATCCATCTCCTTTTCAACCTCCTCTTTTGAAACTAGATCAATAATTGTTTCTTTAATGGTTTTCCACTTTTCCCTACTCTTTGACCTAAATCTAGTTATATGAATACGGGAAGTGTCCACTAGGATACCTTTAGACTTTTTAGTGTTGGACAATTTCTTGGCCTTAGCCTTGGATTTACTTGCATCAAAAATTTGACCACTTTCATCAACAAAAGAAACATGAGGTTTTTTCTCTTTAGAATATTTCATATCTTTCTTTCTACTAACTAGAGTTTTTTCATATCTTTATTCCTTCAACCATTTATCAGTTCTTTATATGACATGAAATGTTCTTGAGCATTTTTACTTTATCCTTTTCTGGCCCTATATAATCAACTTATGGGACTGGTATAAGCTTAATTTGATCATAAATGGGATCCATCAAGAATTTTTCATCCTCTTTAATTCATCTAACATCCATCTTCAATCCCATACAAATGATTTTTTGTATGGTAAATCTTCTCCATAGTCTTCTTATAACTCTTTCTTTGTAAAACTGGTAGTTAAACTTCTTTAGGTCCAATTCTAAATTAGGACCATTCAAAAAATACTTGCACTCACAAAACCCCAATTCTATTAGAAAGGAAATACTTGGGTAATCTTACAGGTTCACCTTCAACTCCACCTACCTTAATATATGTGAAATGAGGGAACTGCATGTAATAGCTATCATAAATACTTACCAATTGCATGGCCTCCTCATACATTCTTTTACTTAAATTTCTTGCTAGTCCATGAGCTAACCTACTAGTAAATACATCATTTACTCTCATATAATTCTTGCAACACCTTTTCCTCTACAAGTTGGAATAATATTCATAAATATTAATGCCATCTTTGAACGGCTCATTGTGAAAGCCCGTCCATTCTCTTTTGCAAGACAATAAATAGAATAAATATGTTAGTCATGTCAAACCCCTAATATAAAAAATGAACATGTTGGAAACTACAATTGAAACAATTGTTATATTTTCATTGATGTCAAACCTTAACTGGTAAGACAATTTCTATCCAGTAGAGTACCATATCTTTTGATTGATGAAGAGGATTTCAAAAGAGGGGATAACAAGAGGACCTAAGGAAAGGTTGAGTTATGTGATACTACAATGGGAACTTGATTAGTTGGTACATTGGCAAGGTAATATGTTGTTTATCTTTAACACTAAGCAAAGAAGTCAATAGATTTGAAGCATAGGCTTAACTAAGAGAAAGAGAAGAAATTCAATTTAAGCCAAGTGTTACTAGTGTCGACCGAGCATTGGTATAAGCTGGGTAAATTTTAGTGTCGATTGAGCATCAGTAATTATCAAGTATCAGAGAATTAACCGAGCAAAGACAATGTTTTCTGAGTAGAATAGTTTTTAGCGATGATCGAGTTATTCGGTGATGACCGAGTAGATGGATACAGTATTGACCAAGTGTCAATATTTTATAGTTATAAAAGAATTGAGAATCCCATTCGACATAGTTGAATTCTTTGGATATGTAAAATGTTTTGATATTAAAGATGATTGACCTTGAGAATTTAATGCATGGTAAACCATTTTCTTATGGATTCAAGGAGAATTTTGGAGAAGTATCTAGAAGGATAAGGAGGAGAACAAAATGATGGAAGGATTTGATGAACCTGACCTAAACCAAAGATCTATACAAGAGATTAAGCGAAAAAAGATTAATCTACGTAATCAAAGAGGTATAAGAATGACCTAATCATGGATTATGCATGAGTGTGGAAAAGAGGTTGGTGTTATTGACTAGGGAACCTAAGATGAAGGCTAAGAAGAGTTGTGAAGAGCTAAACAGAGTTGAGGTGATTGCTTGAACAGATTTTTGAGAAGATTAGAGATGGAGATGGTAATGAAGGGCAGCCAGTAAATCATCATATGAGCGTATTGGATGTGTATTTGCAAAGTGAGTTGTATATTTCAGATTAGAACCTACTATTACTTTCTAAACATTGTATTAGTTAAAATCATTTAATCAAGGTTGACCTAATAATCATTTTGTAAACCCTTTAATCAAGGTGACATTCTAATGGAATGTTCTTAAGCCCTCTAACTGGGCCACTCTTAACAGGGTGATTAATTCCTTTAACAAGGTCACACCTAACAATTTGTATTGTAAACCTTTAACAGGGTTGGCTTCTCATAGAGCTCACTTCAGAAGAGTGAAAATTTGGCAACATGTTACTAGTGGGTTTTACCATGTTGGGTTTCTACATTAAAATCTAGTGTCATACTTGTGTGAATGTTATTTGATGTGTTATGTTGTTAAAAGTTTTATATTCTACAAGTTGATTAGTTTTGGATAGTGGACTGCAATTTTTATGTTGATGATATATTCTATAGAGATCAGGGGAATTGTTGAATAGATCTAAGTTTGTTGAAGAGTTTAAACTTGCAATTGGTACATCTGGCCTTGAGAATAACTGGTTCACCCCCCCCTCAGTTATTCTAAAATCATTCTAACAATTGGTATTAGATTTGTTGGTGCTTGTAAGGAGAAATTTTAAAGGTACTTGAAGCTAATGATCAAGGTGTAAAAAAAGGAGGTACCAAAGCTAAACAAGGAGAACTTCCCTACATGGAAGAGTTTAATGAAATTGCATCTAGCTAGAATTGGCAATTTAGAGAAATAATTTGTGGAAAATGATTATGTACCAGTTGCTGCACCTATGACAACCGAGGAGATGAAGGAAAAACAAGAACACAACCAGGTAATATTGGAAATTGCATCAGCCTAAGTTATCATGAATTTGAAGACATCAAGGACTATACAAATGCTAAGCAAATATGGGACACACTTACAACTATCTATGGTGCCTGGACACAAATGTGATGAGAGCCAAATCTGAAAATTTGAGAGGTAAGTTTGATTAAATGAAAATTTTAGAAGGTAAAAACATTGTTCAATATTGTAGCAGAGTTAAAGAGGTATTGAATTCTATTAGAGGAGCTAATGGAAACATTGATGATGATACTATCATTAGAAAAGTTTTGAGAACCCTACTTCCTATCAATGCTATTAGATTTTTTGTTATACAAGAATCAAGGTGTACTCCTAGTAACATCCTAACTTTGGAAGCTCTTGTTGGTAGGATTACTGCTTTTGAGCTGTCAAATTTTGATAATTTCACTACTCATAATGTTGAATCTGCATTCAAGTCTCAAATAGTTCTTCACAAGTCTAAGAAAGGAAAAGAAAGATGTGTGAATAGTGACAGTGACACTTTTGATGATGATCTAGATGATCTTGAGGCACTTATGGCTAGAACTCTACTAAGAGGAAAAGGAAAATTCAAAGGTAAACTTCCTATAATTTTCTTTTCATGTAACAAAGTTGGCCATATTGAAGAAAGATGCCCTAATAGGAATGATAGAGATGAAAGAAGGGAAAGAAAGTATAAAGACAAAAGGAATGACAAAGATCACATAAGGTATAAGGACTACAAAGATAAAGGTAAGAAGTCTTGTTATATTGCTGAAAAATAAACTAACAGTGAAACTAGTGAATTCGATGATTGTGATATAGAAGTTGTTTATGTTGCTATGAAAGATGATTCTAATGAAGTTGAGAAAATTGCACTTATTTCATATGTGAGTAAAGGTGATAAATGGATTATTGAAAGTAGTTTCTCACATCATATGACTGGTGATAAAAGTAAGTTTGAAATCTTAAATCATTACAAAGGTAGAATTCTTAAGTTTGGTAATGATGAACCATGCCCTATGAAGGGAAAATGATCAATAATATTAACTAATAAGATCAGATGTGATAATTCTTGTTGGGTTGAAGATCTTAACTATAATTTTTTAAGTGTTGCATAGCTGAACAATATTGGTTACCGAGTTGTGTTTCATCACAAGAAGGCTAAAATATTTGATGTAATAGGTGAACTAATTGGAAGTGGAGAATAGACAAGAGGTAATTTATTCTATCTAGAGCTATTTGAAGAAACATGTTATTTTACACAATTTGATGATGTATGGTTATGGCATAATTGGGTCTGTCATGTGAAATTTGACAATTTGGTAAATATTAGTAAGATGAAGAAAGTTAGAGGATTACCAAAATTGAAGAAACCTAATAATGTGATGTGTAAACAATGTCAATTGGGAAAAATGAAAAAGTCTAATTTCAAGAGAAAGATATATACTTCTGATAATATTTTGGAATTGGTTCATACTAAGCTTTGTGGACCAATTGGTGTGAAAAGTTACTACGGTGATAAATATTTCATTTTGTTTGTTGATGAATATTCTAGACTAATGACTGATGTTTCAGAAAGACAAATCTAATGTCTTTTAGTTGTTTAATTTGTATTTGGCAAAATTTGAGAAATAAATAGGTAAAAGCTTGAAATATCTGAGATTTGACAGAGGAGGAGAGTTCATATCAAATGAGTTCAACATATTCTGCAATAATAAAGGAATAAAGAGACAAATGTATGCACCAAGGACACCTCCATAGAATGGTATATCAAAGAAAAGAAATAGATCAATTATGGATTGTGCTAGAACATTGATGATAGAGAAGAATGTTGTACAAAAATACTAGAGACAAGTTGTAAGTACAACTATTTATAACTTAAACTGAGTACAAATCAAGAAAGGTACAAATGCTACACCTTTTGAATTATGGGATGGTTATGCACCTAATATGAAATAATTTAAAGTCTTTAGAAGAAAATGTTATATATTGAAGGAGAATAGGAATGGAAAAATTGATGCTAAAAGTGATGAAGCCATATTCCTAGGATATTCCACTAAGAGAAAAGCTTACAAGTGTTTGAATTCTAACACTAACAAAGTTGTGGAAAGTGAAAATGTTAGAGTTAATGAATAGGTAGAAAAGAATGAAGCTAAGTGAAAACAAGAACCTGAAGTTTATAGATCTTTTCTATACATGGAAGAAGGAGAAGCCAGTAATATACTTGATTAAGAAAAAAAATATTTCGAGCAACAACATGAAGATGCCGAGTCACAACAAGAAAATGTCGAGCATCGGGAGGATTCTATTGAGCAATCAGAAGAAGAGGCAGAGAATCTACAAGATGAACTTGAAGATCAAGAAGAAGAAGAAAAGAGATCTGAGCCTACATTAGCACAGTATGTGAGAAGACATCATAAGGAAGAATAAATCATTGCAGATAAAGAATCTAGACTCATGATAATGAGTAAATTGAAAGATCAAACATGTTGGTTATGTGAGCTTGAGCCTAAGACATTGAAAGATGCCTTGGAAAATGAAGATTGGATTCAAGCCATGACTAAACTAATTGAACAAATAAAAAAGAACAAAATCTGGACACTAGTACTAAGACCAGAAGACAAGAATGTTATTGGAACAAAGTGGGTGTTTAGAAATAAGCTAAATGAACATGGATAAGTCACTAGGAACAAAGCTATATTGGTATGCAAGGGATATGCACATGAATAAGACATTGATTATGGGGAGACATTTTCCCCAGTTGCAAGATTGGAAGGAGTGAGAACTCTACTTGCATATGCAACTTTTAAAGGATTCAAAGTGTATCAAATGGATGTCAAATCTGCAAGCAAGAAGAACATGGTTTGTAAACTACACAAGGCACTGTATGGATTGAAACAAGCCCCTAGATCATGGTTGAGAGATTGTACAACTACTTGATAAAGATTGGATTTGTAAGAATAAATGATAACAACAATTTGTATTTGAAGACTAAAAAAGGTAAAGGGATATTGTTAGCTGAAATATTTGTTGATGATATCATATTTGGAGGACAAGATGCCCTATGTCAAACATTCTCAAATGAGATGCAAACTGAATTTGAATTGTCTATGTTTGGTGAGATCAAATTCCTTGTTGGTTTACAAGTTTATCAGATGAAGAAAGGTATCCATATTACACAATCTAAGAATGACAAGAAGGTACTGAAAACTTTTGGTATGGATGATTCTAGACTAGTAAGTACACCTATGGCTACTAGAAAAAATCTATCAATGAATGATGATATAGCTGAAGTGAATCAAACCTTGTGCAGGTCTATGATTGGAAAGTTACAATGTGTTGTCCATAGTGGACTATATATTGCCTTAGAAGTTGGGATTATTGCAAGATTTTCTACAAATCCTAAGGAGAATCACATTATGGCTTGAAAAGGATATTGACATATCTAAAGGGAACAAAGGATGATGGATTGTATTAAAAGAAGAATGACAAGTCTGACTGAAAGTTTACACTGATGTAGATTGGGCAGGAAATGTGGATGAAAAAAAAAGTACAAGTGGTGGTGCATTCTTTCTAGAAAAGAGATTAGTCTCTTGGAAAAGAAAGAAATAGATTTGCATTTCCCAATCTACTATAGAAGCTGAATATGTAGCAACAACAATGAATTGTTCAAATTTAGTGGATTAAGAAATTGTTAAAAGGTATGAAGGAAGAAATCACTAAACTCATTACTATTTTCTATGATAACATAAGTGTTATTAATATATCAAATAATCCTATGATGCACACTAAGACTAAGCATATTTCCATCAAGTATCATTACTTGAGAGAGCTAGTTAAAGATAAAGAAAAGAGATTGGAGTATGTGAATACAAAGGAACAATTAGAAGATATATTCACTAAGGCATTACCTAAGGATGCTCATGAATATCTAAGAGGTAAATTAGGGGTGATTCCCCTAACTAAGGCTACCTAGGATCATATAAGAGCATTGCATTAAATGGAACAAATCATAATATCTGACAAATTGATGCAAAGTAGGTCACACTTTAGGAGTTGCCTAAAGTTGCGAAGAGTGATGCACAACATGTTGATCAATCATAAGAAAGATGATAGAGGGAGTAATAAATTTTAGATAACTAAGATGAATATATCTACATGGTGAAGATGAATGTCTTTGGCATTGTTATCAAAGAGGGAGAGATTTAGTAAACATGAGAGAAAGATACAAAAGAGGTTACCCTATGCAAAGATGGAGAGATTTGGTAAACTGTTGAATAGAAATTTTTGGATTGTATGGTGATTGTGAATATGGAGTTTATGGTAAAACATGTGGTTTTTCCATCAATGCCTAAGAGAGAGATTGTTGGAAACTACAATTGAAAGAATTGTTATATTGTCATTGATGTCAAACCTTAACTGGTAAGGTAGTTGTTATTTAGTAGAGTACCATATATTTTTATTGATGAAGAGGATTTGAAAAGAGGATATAACAAGAGGACCTAAGGATATGTTGAGTTATATGATACTACAATGGGTACTTCGTTAGTTGGCACATTGGTAAGGTAATGTGGTTTTAATCTTTAACACTAAGTGAAAAAGTCAATAGATTTGAAGCATAGGCTTAACTGAGAAAAAGAGAATAAATTTAGTTTAATCCAAGTGATACTACTGTCAACTGAGTGCCAGTATAAGCCAAGTAAATTTTAGTGTCGACTGAGCATCAGTAATTATCGAGTATCAAAGAATTAATCAAGAAAAGATAATGTTTTCTAAGTAGAAATTTTTTTAGCGATGATCTAGTTATTTAGTAATGACCAAGTAGATGAACACATTATTGACTGAGTGTTAGTAATTTACAGTTATGAAGGAATTCATAAATCCCATCTGACATAATTAAATTCTTGGGATATGTAAAACGTGTTGATATTAAAGATGAATGACCTAGAGCATTTAATGCATTGTAAACCATTTTCTTATGGATACAAGGAGAATTTTGGAGAATTATCTAGAAGGATAAGAAGGAGAACAAAATGATGGAAGGATTCAATGAATCTGACCTAAACCTAAGATCTACAGAAGACATTAAGTGGAAAAAGATTAATCTACCTAATCAAAAAGGTATAAGGATGACCTAATTGTGGGTTATGCATGAGTGTCGAAAAGAGGTTGATTTTATTAACTAGAGAACCTAAGCCGAAGGATAAGAAGAGTTGTGCAGAGCTAAAAAAACTTGAGGTGATTGGTTGAATGGATTTTCAAGAAGATCAGAGATGGAGATGGTTATGAAGGTTAGTCAGTAAATCAACATATGAGCATATTGTATCTATATTTGTAAAGTGAGTTGTATATTTCAAATCAAAACCTACTGTTACTTTCTAACCATTGTATCAGTTAAAATACTTTGATCAAGGTTGACCTAAGAGTCATTTGTAAACTCTTTAATCAAGGTGACATTCTGATGGAATGTTCTTAAGCCCTCTAACCATGCCACTCTTAAAAGGGTGATTAAATCCTTTATCAAGGTCACACCTAACAGTGTGTATTGTAAACCTTTAACATGGTTGGCTTCTCACAGAGCTTACTTCAAAAGAGTGAGAATGTGGTAGCATGTTACTAGTGGTTTTTTCCATACTGGGTTTCCACCTTAAATCCTAGTGTCATACTTGTGTGAATGTTATTTGATGTGTTATCTTGTTGAAAGTTTTATATTGTGCAAGTTGAATACTTTTGGAAAGAGGATTGCAAGTTTTATGTTGTTGATATATTTTATAGAGACCGAGTGAATTGTTGAATAAATCTAACTTTTTTTAAGACTTTAAAAGTTGAATTGGTAAATCTAGACCCAAGGATAACTACATCACCCCCCTCTTTTTTATTGTAAAATTATTCTAACAAACCATTGTTCAATTGATCATGCATTTCTTCTGTGATTATCTCCACCCAGACTAGAGATCGGGTACGTTGAAAGATGACTCAAGGATAAACAAATACATCTAATCCTTAATGAAAAATACTTGTTCGGAGGGTTTGACTCTGTGTAAGAATACCACCGATTCTCTTACATGGGTTTTCATATGCTCCCTTGTGTGTATCCTAGATGACCTTGACACTCTTGTCTATAATTTAATCAACCAATTTCTAGAAATGACATTTCTATATTGTTTCTTTTTCTCAATGAAGCCATACGTAAATAATGCTATGGTAAAATCTAAATAGGTTTCTTTCATTAGACTTCCCATAGCAGATATGATGTTTTTTCTATTAATAGGAAACAAAAAAACCCCATTAACCTTTCTAATAAACCTATCCTTTTGGTCATACCTATTCATGCATTCTCTAACAAGTTCAAGACATATTACAACAAAGGGAAATGTTGCAACTTCCACTATGTCACTATCTATGAGTTTTTCCATAATTAAACAATCTGTAGGGTTTCTTGTTCTTTCTATGAAATCATCTAAATCATAATGAACCAAAAATGTACCTTTGTGTATAGGGAAAGAAAAAACAAGAGTGGACTCATGCTCACAATTTTGAAATGTCATCCTCATGGTGACAATTCTCAGACTACTTTAATAAACAATAGAAATTTCAAATGAGCTATTACTCTGAACTACTAGTAGGAATGAATAATGTTAGAAATCACCTGTTTGAATATGAATTCTCTACAACCTCAAATTTGAGAAAAACCCCACTTACCTCATTTTCTCTTTCTCTTTGTTGAATTTATTTTTGTTTCTTCAAGCATTAAGTTACCTTTGAATCATTTCTTAATAATGAAAGATCTCTAAAATAATGGCTCAATATTTTCATTCCTGCCAATTCAATGCACGCGGATTAGCCCTTAAAAAACCATTAATTACTTTTCTTTTCAACGCATGAGCTTACTAGTTCATCATTACTATTCCTTTTCAGGAAACTACAAATTCATATTTTATGATATGCTGGAAGAATATCCCCTAGTGTCGGTCACTTTATTTTCAAAACAAACATTTCCTCGATCTCTCTCATTTGTTAATTGAAGAACCTTTTGTACCCTTTGAACTGAATGAACTAGTTCAGGAGGTTCAAAGGACACTCCATCCTTTCATTAAATTCAACATAGACAAAGAAAAAAGAGTAAGGTTTGGACTGGCGTAGTATCTTGACATGACTTATTAGATTGAATCTTGAAGTTATTGAACTCATCAAACCCATTGTACCCCGAAAAAAGTTTCAATTGGCTCAACACTTCACAATGACTAACCCATATGAAAAATACAAAACACTAAAGCGCAACTCAGTTATGTTGAACTTGTTGAACCCATTGAACTAGTTCATTAGGTTCAAAGGTTCAAAGGCTTGTTCATTTTTACCTAGTCAATATTTAGCACAAACTTCGAAGGGGGAGGCACGAAACACAAAAGGAGGGGCTTGACTTCAATTTTTCTCTAGGGTAATTACACATGGTTGGATTTGAAGTAAAAATTAAGGTTGGCGTAACATCAACTCTGATTGGGGACTGCATTTTCATACAAAATGTAGAGAACTAAGAATATGTGGTTACACAAAAAATAAGACACAAAAAGGAACAAAGGGACCAAGACACACCAAAAAAGACAAAAATAGAACACCATGCAAAAACAACAAATAACTATGTACAAATAGGGTACTCCTATTTAACATCAAGAACAACTTGATTCATTTGAGGTCTTTCCCATTATAGGAAAAGGGTAGCATGGATCCATCTTATGCCAATTGGAATGAGCTAGATTTCAATACCAAGTGAATTTTTAAGGGAACTTTCCACAATGAATCAAACTTTCCATGTGCACCTTTGGGCTCCCTTCTTCTATCCCACAATAATACCTCATCTCCCTCCATGAATTTTTAGGTCATTCCTTTTTGTCAAAACACTTCTTAACATGTGCTTAATGTGAAATAATTATATCAACCATCTCACTCCTTTCTTCCTCCAATTTAATCAAATACATAATGCTTTTCTCAGAGAGATCTGAAGTTATTGATTCTCCACTATAGTCTACAATTTGGAAGTTGTCAGCTCGAACAGAAATGATAGTTATGCACCTATGCCATACACTAGCTCGAATGGATCCATGCCTAGCACTTTCTTCAATGTGATCATGTCAGCCTATAAAGCCTCATAAAGTTTCCTATGCTGGGTCTGTGCATTTTCACTAACCAACTTCTTCATAATCGAGATCAAGTTCTTATTACTAGATTTCATCTACCCCTTCCCCTAGGGATAATAATCCAAAGAATGGGATACAGATATTCTATGATCATAACAAAGAATCATGAGTTCATTAGAATAAAAGTATGTGGCATTATTAGTGATAATATTCAATGGCATACCAAAGCATACCAGTATGTGTTCTTTATGAAAATATCACACAGCCTCAGGAGTAGTTTGTTTCACTTGGACGGCTTCCACCCATTTTGTGAAGTAATCAGTGGCAATTAAAATGCGGGTGTTCCTGAAACTTGAAGAAGGTGTGAGTGGTCCGATGAAATCTGGGCTCCACTATTTAAATGCCTCATCAAAAATAACTGGCCTTAAAGGAAAATTGGTGAGGTTTTGCATGCCATTGGACATTCTACACTTTTCACAGTTCTATACCCACTTATATGCATCCTTAAACAATCCTAGCCAATAATAATAACTCCTAAGGATTTTAAACATTTTTACTGTAAAAGAGAAGTGCCCACCACACGCTTCATCATGGAAGGTTTTCAGAATTTTCTTCTATTTCTCTTTATCTACACATCTTTACAAATTCACATCCAATCTCCTTTTATATAGTACATCTTGCAAGATAACATACTTGGCTGCCTTTATTTTCAAATTTCTCTTTTCCCTTTTTGAAAGATGATTGGGATAGTCTCTATAAGTCAAATAAAATGGGACATCTAAAAACCAAGCTAGATTTACAAAAAGAATGGTAGGAGGGTTCTCATCATTACTCTATTTTCTTTCAGCAATCAACTCACACAACCCTTTATCTTGGACTAGCTTAGTCGGCTAGATTCCTAAGTCACGTTCTTGTATCTTTTCACCCATGGAGCTCTTTTATTCATGCCTACTTCCTTCTACATAAGCACACTCTTCACCTCCAAATCAAGTAAAAATACTACCAAATGAGAATGAAAAGCACTAGAACAAATATTAATCTATAAAGTAGAAAAATATGTCTTACATGCACTTACACTGTCCTCACAAAAACTCAAATATCTGAAAATTTGTCTATTAATAGGAAAATCGGTCCTCTACTCAAAGTTCTCATTTTTCAATAAAGATTTCATAAACTATAATAATATGCACATCAATAAGGAACCAAATTTAAATTCATATCTATTTTCAACTATTATCTTTACATTCTCAAGGAAATTTTCTAGCAAGATTTTACCCAAATCAATTTGTACGTTCCCGTTCACAATCCTACCTTAAATATATTGCGGTAAAGAAGAAGTTGAACATTCTTGATTCTTAAAAAAAAATCTAAGAAACACCATAAGTAGCATACCTTCTAATCACAACTTCAATGTTATAGATATAAGGATTGCAAGTTGATCCCAACCAATTTTTGTAAGCTATTCTACCTCTTGATAACTAATAGACTTCTTCTTGGGTAATTTTCTAGTACTGTACAATCTAGTAACTGGATCAATCACATCTTCTGATACCATATATGGTTTTTTAAGCACTAAGGTTTTTTCATGACACTTACTCAACAAAGATAGAATAAACTTGGTGTCATTACACCATTGAAATTCAACGTAGATGTCAAATCCAAGATTTTTAATTCTCTACATATCCTACACAAGAAATCAAAACTCTAATTGTTTGATAAAACTATGATAAAACTTATTCAACTCAACCTTATTTATTATCTTCACTATGGATACACAAATAGAAGACTTTGTGCCACGTGATCTATTCAAAAACTTTACTTTTCTACAAATTCTCAAATTTCCTTCATGCTACAGTACCAAATGTTTCAAAACTATTCATTTAATGTTGCAAACTATCATAATTAATTTTCAAGTTGAAATTTAAATATCACTAACACAATTTAGCCATTCTGTTCACATCAATCAATCAATAACTATATCTATTAATTTTCCAATCATCATACTAGATCCATGATAGTGTTAACGGGTATCACATCATGGAAAGGGAGTGTATTATTTATCATGTTGAGTACTCCCTCTAATCCCAAGCATTTGAATCAGTTGTGAGTAGAGAAAGTACCAAGATCTAGTACCACCAAATTTTCTACACCATATGACTTCTTCCTTCAATATTTTTTATTATTTTGAGCTCCATTAGATTCTGCAACATGACTATCATTTCCAGTCTTTATCATAACACTATTAGATCTGCATGGTTTTGATGACTATATTTCCCACATTTGAAACAATTCACACTTATTTTTCAAGATCTCACCGAATGAACTTTACATTTGCACTAACTAGCCTTGTGACCAAAATTGTGACAAGCATAGAAATTTACATGAAATACCATTTCATTCTTCTATTCCTAATCTAAAACTTGACTCTTATGACCAGCCTTATGACAATTAAAGCATTGAATCTTCTACTCCTTCTCATCTTACAATCTACTACCTTATGACCAATGTTTTGTTAATGTGTTTTGGTTTTTGACCTCTCTTTTCACCTTGATCTTTTCATCATTGTCAATTACCTTCTCCTTTCCTTTATCCATATGATTTGAACATTCACAAATAAACCCTAATCCTTATTTATCCTTGCATCCTTTCTCAGAGGACAATAATTGATCCAAGATAGTACTACTCTCATGTGCTTTTATTTCTATCATTAGCTTCTTTAGCTCCAATTATATCTTTTCATTTTGTTATGAACCCTTTTTTACTATCTCCTTGAATGTTTCTGTAGTCTCTTCCCATTCTTCCATTGTCATTTCTAGTTCAATTCTCGCTAACCATGCATTATTTAACTACTATTTCAATCTAGCCTTGATACCTTCTTCTCTTTGATATTTTTCATCTAGGCTTTTACTCTTTCAATTCCCTCGTTGCCTTTCTTTGAAACACTTTATCTTATCTCTTAATTTTTACAATGTAGTCATTTTCTTCCTTTAGGTTTTCTTTTTATGTAGTCAAGGATGGTGGATCCAATGAAGGATAGTCCAAACCTTGCAGCCAAAAGAATTACATAGCAAAATACTCAACAAAATAGACAACACCACAAATGTTTCAATCAATTTGCATTAACATGCCTAGCTGTAAGGCCTTCTCAATTAGGGCCAAATACAAAATGAAATAATTCTACAAGATACACAATTAGATCCAATACAATCTTAGCTAGTTCAGCTCTGAAGACAATTAGAAGATGATGGAAACCCTAAGGTAGATCTAAACTTGAGCTCGCAAGCCTCCAAGAAATCTCCTTGTCTCCAAGTATGCAAACCCCTAGCTCTGCTACAAAGGACTATCAGATTACAATCTGATCTACAAGAACATCAAGAACTTTTTGACAACTTCGCCAACTCCAACTTTCAGAACCTCAGATCTGACTCACTAAGTTTTTCCAAGTCATGAACCTTTCTTCACCCTCAGTTCTACCTCAATTCCCCTTAAAACATCTACCCAAGCCCTCCTTAAATACTACTCATTAGCCACAAGTCAGCTGGATGAAACCCTTAACTCTCCAAAACAAATAATTAAATGTCATACAAGCTGGCTTACAAATGTATACAAACATTTAATTCTGCATGTTGGCCCAAGACAATGGCTACCAATAATTAATTCACCAAGTCAACTCACAAATCACATAGAACTCCAGTCTATAAATTTGAACTACCATGCAACAGTAAAATTACCGAGCATGCTAGGCATTGCGGACCACCAATATTGACCAAGCACCACAAGCATGACTGAGAAATCATTTCACTGATCTCCAGAGACTACCGAGTTCCTTTAGTGACTGAGCTTCCTTCAATGACTGAGGTCATCGGTCAAGGCTACAACCAAGTAACAAACTGGCCAAAACACAAACACTCCAAGCAGTTTACCAAGGACATAGAATGCCCCTGCCTTAACCTTAGATGCCCCTACATTAGACACCCCATGTTCCAAAAGATGTTCATTTGTGAGAAGAACATCTTCCAGGATTCAACATATAAATCCCAAACTGGTTCTTCACATACAAGTCCTCCACCTTTTCTACTTGCAAAGTCTTCCACTTTAGCTTCCTCTATCTCTTTAAGTCTTTTCTAGACAATGTACAAGTTAGTTCTTCATACTGATCATTCATTTTCTCTGGATCCACAATCTCAACTCGGCTACCAATACTCAAGCTTCTCCTACCAAGCATTATATCCATCAAAGGCATCAGTGAAAACTTCCTGTCATTCTTCTCAATAGTAAACACATTTTTGACATAGTCATAAATAGCTCTGCAATCATACTACCAAGGTCTACTGAGCAATATATCACAACTATTCATCTTCACAATGTCACAAAGCACAAGATCTTTGTACTGGGCAATCTGAACATAAATGAAACATTGTTCTCTAACTTCCAAAGCATGAACATCTTGCAACCAGCCAAGCCTATAAGGACAAGGATGTTTCATTCTACTCAAACCAAGTTTCTGAACTAGGTCCTCAGCAACAAGGTTGCTACCACTATCAACAATAACATTATAGAGTTTACCTTCAATCTTGCATCAGGTCCTAAACAAGTTACTCCTCTGACAAGGTTCATCCTGTTAGCATGTGCAAAAAATTTCATGGCTATAGCATTTTCCCCCTAGTCTCTGCAGTTGTTTTTAGGTCTCTGCCATAAACCCTTGGTTAAAATTTTTGAAAAACTAGCCGTTGGTGTGAAAAAACCCTTTGTTTTGTCCTGGCCCTATTCTAATTTGTAGTTACCTTTTTGGGTCACTTAAAAACCTTTTAACGCATGTGCGCTTTTCTTCCTAGTCAGTTTCTTGTTTTCTTAATCCTTGGTGATCACTTTTAAACTTTCATTGATTTAGTGAACATGTCAATCGTGCATTCTCTAAGCTCCCTAGCGGTTAGCTTTTTCTCTCAACAATTATGCGAACATAGTGTTTGCGTAATCTCTTATTATTGGGTGGTTATGTCTTAACACTTAGCGACTTGGCATGGTAGTTTCTTTTCTTTAGTCGCATATTCACATGGTTTCTTGGGCCCGGCCTTCTGACACCATCTTGATCTAACGATGTTTGTATATTCTCAAGAGATGTGTAAGAGCTATGTGCTTTTACGACAGCCGTCCGATCTCCTAAAGGATTAAACTATGGGTCCATAATGACACGTATGCACAGTTGGCAATATTTGATTGGTCCATGTATCAACACGTTGGGAGTTGTCAATGGGACCTAGTTTTTGGATGCGTCAGAGGGTCCTGAGAGTGTCAAAAAATCAATGACAGGTGCATGATCTTATGGGATCTGTCAAAGGCTTAAGATCATGTGCCGACCATCAATTCAACCTTTTTCAAAGGGGGTAAATTACAGCGGGTCCACATGCCAGGTGTGCTAATATGGCAGGCTATGATTGGTCCATGTAGAGTGACTAGGCATGCTGTTAGTGGGGCCAGGTATTTCAAGGATCAGTGGGTTTTGACAATGATAGAGCATCAACAGTTGGCGTGTAATCTGATGGGTTTTCTCTGACACTTGCAATCTTAAGACCACCATTGATTTCATTTCCTGTCAGAGGGTTGTCAGAGCAAGGTAAAATTCTTCATCTAATGGTTGTCTTAAGTTCTGATAGAATCTTTATGCTCCTTGCGAACTTAAGACAACCATTGATTTCATCAAAGGTGGGCCCAGGTTTGGTCTAATGGTTTGGCGGTCCTGATAAATTTGTTTAGTGGCCCGATAAGATTTCCAAGGGATTTGCTCATTTGCTAAGTAAAATGGTGAGGTGCTAAAAGGTTTGGCGATTTAGAAAAGGAAGGTTGTGTAATCACTAAATATATTGGCGGAGGTAAAAAATGTTCTGCGAACTGGTGAAAGCCTTTTGTCACCAGTTTGCCAAATAAGGACCGGGGTAAGTTTATTTTCCTTCAGTTGCCAGTTCGTGGGATTAAATGGTGGGTTAAGATTTCATTTCACAAATAGGAATTTCCTTGTCACATAGTCACTAAGAGGTAACCCGAGGCTGGCAGTTGAGTTAAGGACATAAAGACCACGAAAAGGAGGGATCAGATGGTCAGGACTTAAAGTTGATCTAGATTTAAATTATAACCGCCGATGTACTGCAAGTGCCATAAAGTAGCCATTTATTTTCAAATTCAAATTTGCAAAGGGTTTCTCAGTGACAAAAAGGACCAAAATTGAATGCAAAAGTGACTGGTGCTGGTATGAGATGATTTTTTTGCCATTGCAATGTGGTCCAGGGTGTGCCATGATCATTTGCAAGGGTTTGTACTATGTTTTTTATGCTCGAGGCATGTTGCAGGTGGCTGAATAGGTTGACATTTTGGGCATTTTTGTGATTCTCAGTACCTTCTCAGTGATATTTGTCATAATTGGAATCACTCCAGGATCTGTCTTCTCCTGGTTGCTTGGGTTTCTTCCCCTGTAATAAATTTGTGACTATTTCTAATGGGCTTAGTGGGTGAAACCCTAACCCTAGTCATTCATAGCTTGTTGCAACCTATTTTGGGTTTCCAAGATGACCAGGGGGTATATATTGCAAAATTTTTGACTTAGTGCGGGTTCCAAAGCTTTCATTTTGGTCCCTGGTTGTTGTTGATGGTATTATACTGAGCAACGAGAGCCTAGATTTTGGGTCTATTTCCTTAGCATTTTGTTGTTTGATAATGTATTGATTCTGCAAGTCTTAATGAGAATATAGTTGAATTCCAATCTCATAGTGGTGTATGTCTTTTTGTTTTGTTCTTGATCTCATATATGTTAACTTCATAAAGTGTGTTAGTATATGGTAAACAAAGAATATTTTGAGATTATCTTTGAGTTCCTCACAAAGTTAGGATTAAAGTCTTTCAGGTAGTCTCAGTGAGTTCATGGCTTGATAAGAATTTGATGTCCTGATATGTGAGTGAGAGGGATAATAGTTAAAGAGCTTATCCTGAATTCAATTGTGTTTGAGTTAAGGTCTTCGGTTGATGTATACTATTAGGTGACTCTATGCCCTAGTTAAGGCATTGATCCTTTCTCTAGAGGTAGTCCATCATCATCAATCACACACAAACATTCAAATGATAAAATCTTCAATCAGTTAGTAAAGGATATAGTTGTATATTGTTTTGAGACTCCTTTGGAGAAGTGAGTCAAGGGTACACTTGCCTGAGCATTAAGGCTCAAAGTGTAGGAGGATCTCTTTTGATCCTTGTTAATTGGCCCTCTTCCTTGTAGACTTTGGAGTGGTGATAGAGTCAAAGTTTTATTAAAGTTATCCATCAAAGTATAAATCTACAACTTGAAGATCAAAGGGAACTCCCAACAAAATGGTGACTCTGTTGGGGAGAGTCTAGAGATAAAGGTTGTTAAATGCACTCTTGTTTTCCTTTTGTACTCAGTTAAAAATTTCCCATCTAGGTGGGTGGTGACTTAGAAGAGGTTAGAACCAGTGTCATATTGTAAAAGATGGACAAAAGAAGGAATACTAGGTCCTTTGTCAAAAAGAATCTAAAGGTCACTCTGGAACAATTGCCTAGATAGAAGAGGAAGAGTTGGATCAGAAGAAATGTTGAGTCTACTAGTGCTCCCATAAGAGAACAAAGAAATACCAGAGGTAGAGCACCACATGTTTCCTCAAGTGAGGAAGGTTCACATGATAGAGTTTCTAGATCAGATGGTGGTCGCTCTGAAGATAGATTATATGATACCCCAGAGGCTATGTTTCAAGACAAGGGTCCATTGCCTGCAGGTCAGGTTGAACAAGCTAGAGAGATGGGTTTGGAGATTGATTTAGATCTTGATGAAGATAATTTTAGAAGAGAACCCATGAGACCAAGGCAAGTCCATTTCCCATATCAAAATCTTACTGATATAGATGTGTCATTAGGTTCTGATGACATTATGGTAGACCTGGATGATTTAAATGCACAAAGGTTATAGTTAGTAGAACAAGATGCCATACATAAGAGGTTACAAGAGGAGAGAGAAGCTGAAAAGGTGAATGCTCTGATAGAAAGATAGTCTCTCCTTAGAAAGATTAATGAAATGAAGGAGAGAAACAAGATGCTTGCTTCTACTCCTAAGACTTCACAACATGATTTTTTTGGTGATCTTGAAGCTTTGAGGAGTGAGCAAGAGTGCTTACTGCAAGATCAAGAATTTGAGAAGGAGGGCCCTGTGGTTAGATAGGTTCAAAGTTATGCTTCCCTCCCTAAATATAAAGATGGGCATGAGATCACTAGGCCTGTTGTTGCCACTAGTGAGAAAGGAAAGAAAAATATGGTGGGACATCAAACAAGAAGATCATTGACAATACTAGGGATCCCACCACCCAATTCAAATAATGACACAAAAATAGAAAGAAGAAGAAAAGAAGATGAGGACCTTGCAAGAGAATTAGAGAGGGCTGAAATTGAAGCTTCCATTGCAGAAAAGAGAAGAAAGATCCAGTTCTTGAAGGCTTCATCAACTAATGCTCTTGGTCCATCTGCTACTGAACTAGGTATGCCATCTATGACTACTACTATTCCACTTAGTAATGCTACTACTAGTTCATTTCCTTCTTCATCTGCTAGGAGAGGTGTTGATCCTAGACAGTAGTCAAATGCACATATAGATGGAAATGTAAATGTAAATGTTGATCCTAGGGTTAACACTAGTTCAAGTTTTCAAAGAAGACCTATGCAATTGGAAGGCTATAGGCAAATTAGTTTTGATGGGATTCCTGGCTACCCGAATGCTTTTCCAAATGATATAAGAGATAAGGTACCTAAGTTTGTTGGTAATAATGCTATTAGTTGTGAGGAGCATCTTAGGTTATTTGTTGATATGCTTAATGATTATGAGGTAGAGCATTAGGATGTAGTCATGAAATTATTTGTTCAATCTCTAATGGAAGATGCTAGAGATTGGTTTAAGAGACTTCCTAATAAATGTATTGATACTTGGGATTCCTTTGAGAGATTTTTTAAAGAGTAGTATGGTGATTGGCCTAATTCTAGTTTCATGTTGAATGAATTCAATACCATAAGGAAAAATTAGAATGAATTTGTAGCTAAATTCAACATGAGATTTCAGAAGGGTATGCATAAGTTGTTCCAAGTTATGCGGTTAGATGACAATGTTTGTTTAACCACATACTTCAATGCATTTGATGGAAAGATGGGATACTTGTTCAGGGAAAAAGAATCGAGAACTCTTAGAGATGCTTTTAGGATTGCTATCAATATTGAGAACAATATGAAAATATTAGGAAAGTTGGGTGGGAAGAGAGATGACCCTAAGTTGTTTGGGGACAAGAAATACAAAAAAGAAAATGATAAGAATGTTGGAAGTAGGAAGCAAGAAAAAGATAAATTGGATAAGGTGCTTAATGCATTGAAGGATTTGAAGGCACCTAAAAATAGGAATATCAGTGCTCCTACCAATGAAAGGCCTCAGTTCAACAACAATTTCAATAAGCAAAATAGATTGCAGAAATACCCCTACAACACCCAATGGAAGGACGGCAAGCCTATTGTCCCTGCTGCAAGAGGTAACAATGACAGAGGTGTCCCTGACCCTCTACAAAAGGCTTCAATAAATGTCATGGAGGACATACCTTGGTATGTTGCATCCCAATCCCCTCATTCTGCAGAGCATTGTGTGGTTGCACATTCTATGGCTACAAATCAAGATTGTGGTAGTGAGGAGATAGATCAAGAAGAAGATCAAGATGATTTTGGATGCAACATGGCTACTTCATATCTGAGATATGAGGATGATTCTAATTTTGATGAAGAAGCAGATGTAAATGTGAAGAGACACAATCAGGCCCTTTTTCATCAAGAGGTATTTTCTGATAGTGAAGACATTGATGAGAAAACATGTAACATGAACTCTTCTTCTAAGCTAGTAAATTTAAGAAGACCTTCTAGAGAAGAGATGGAGAGGATTACTACAGAAATGATTGCCCAAGTGCAAACTAGAGGCATGGTGGCAAGGGATACAAATGAGAAAGCTGCAAGAATGTTTATAAAGAGTACCAACTCTAGAGAGCCTAATGAGAACAAATCAAAAGGTGATCACATGGTGAAATTCAAGAATGTAAAAGGTAAGAATTGTGAGCTTAAGGGAGTTGGAGTTGAAAGATTTTCTAGTGAGATTGAGAAGCTAGTTAACACAATGGCTAAGATTGAAAAAATGAGGGTGGCCAATACACCTAATGTATCAGACAAGCAGAGAGATGCTAAGGCTATGCAGATTGAGATTCCTTCCTCTGCCCCTGTTGATATGTTATCTGTATTGTCCCAAATTACAGTTAAGGTTCCATTGTCAGAATTGTTGAGGATCCCTGAACACAAAGATAGAGCTATTGCATGGGTAGATAATTTTCATAACAATGATGTTGCATGCAATGGATCTCAGGATAAAGCTTTGAAAGGTGTTGCTACTCAGGGAATTGTATCTCAAATTCCTCCTATATATTTGGACAGTTTTGTCAATGCTAGCCTTGAAAACATTGATCCATTCTTTTTAAGTGTTCTTGTGAATGGAATGAAGTTAAGAAATTGTATGATTGATAATGGTGCCTCTAATACTATCATGCCTTTCAAAATCATGGAGAGGTTGGGCCTTAAAGTTGATACAGTTCAAGGTAGATGTTGTGCAATGGATCAGAGGGAGGTACCAGTTATTGGGACTATCAATGCAATGCCATATAGGCTAGCAGCATATCCAGAGAAAGAATTGACAATGAGTGTTTTGGTGGTGGACATCCCTCCTCATTATGGGATGCTGATATCAAGAAGATGGGGTGCTACCATGGGTGGAAGTTTACAGTGTGATCTATCCTATGCCACTTTCAAGATTGATGATCAGTTTGTCAAGATTGAATGAGAACCAAGAGTATGCCACATGATTGAAAGGAATATTGACAATGAGACTACATGTTTTGTGGATACTGATATTAATGCTTTTAGGGCAGAGATCCCTGTACTTGAAAATGAGCCTATTTTGTCACCTATCTTTGTTGAGGTAAGTGTTAATTCTATGAGGGATGATTTGTGGGTAATGTACTTTGATGGTGCAAATTGCAAAGATGGAGCAGGAGTAGGTATTTTACTTATTTATCCTAATGGAAACACCTACAAATTTTCTTTCACATTGAATTTCTTTTGTACCAACCATATAGCATAATATGAGGCATTATTGTTAGGACTGAGGTTGGCACAAAAACATGGTATTAAGTGCATAAGTGTTGTTGGTGATTCTGAGTTGGTGGTGTCCCAAGTTAGGTCAGTATATGCTTCCAAGAACAAAAGGTTAAAACAATATAGGAATGCAATTTGGGATTTGATTGAATATTTTGATGCCTTCAATATTGAGTGGAAGGATAGGAGTAACAATAAGATGGCTGACTTGTTAGCCAATATTGCAATCAATCCCACTGATATTACTTTTGCTGGTATTTCTAAAGTTGAAATTCAAGCTAGGCCTAGTATACCAGACAGTATTGAGAGTTGGCAAGTTTTTGATGATGATAATGATATCTTGAAGTTTATGAATTGTGAAGATTAGTATCAAGGTTAGGAATTTGATTGTTCAGCCTTGGTTGAGTCAGTAGAAGGAAAAGAGGTTGTCTTTGGCAATGAGGTTATTCAGCTTAGAACTAACAAGGTGCCCAAGGGGCTTGTTGTCTTGGAAATTGTCTTTGATAACCAGGATAGAATTCAAAAGAATATCAAAAGAGAAGATCATGTTGATCTAGAGGAGATAAATCTTGGAACACATGAAGCACCTAAGAAAGTATACATTGGTAGAGATATATCTCAAAAGGTAAAGAAGTCTTTGATTGAATTATTGAGAAAATTCAGGCATGTTTTTGCATGGTCATATGATGACCTAAAGGTTTATAGAGAAGATTTGTTTCAGCATGTTATTCCTTTGAGAGAAGATGCTAAACCTTTCAGGCAAAAACAAAGGCCTATTAATCCCACTTTGGCACCCAAGATGCAAGAAGAGTTAATGAAGCTGAGAGACACTGGAATTATCAAGCCTATAAGGCACTCTTCTTGGGTTTCAAAGCTTGTTCCTATGAGAAAGAAAAATGGTGACATTAGGCTTTGTGTGGACTTCAATAATTTGAACATCAGCTCATTAAAAGATAACTATTGTTTGCCCAATATGGAAGCTATGTTGCAGAGAGTAACCAGATCTGAATTGATGTCTATGATGGATGGTTTCTCTGGTTACAATCAGGTAATTTTCAAGGAATCAGAGCAATTCAAGATAGCTTTCACAACACCTTGGTGGACATATGTTTATGTGAGAATGCCTTTTGGTCTCACAAATGCTAGTGCTACTTTTCAGAGGGCAATGGATGTTGCCTTTTCAGATTTTATAAATGATTTCCTTGTTGTATGTCAAGATGATTTCACTGCCTATTCCAAGAAGGAAGATGATCACTATACTCATTTAGAAAAAATATTTGTAAGGGCCTTGGAATTTGGCATTTCATTAAACCCAAGGAAATGTTCTTTTGGTGTCATTGAAGGTAAGTCACTTGGCCACTTAGTTGGGAAGCAATGAGTGAGAATTGACCCTGAGAGGGTAGCAGCCATTGATAAAATTCAGAGGCCAAAGAATGTTAAAGGGATTCAGTCCTTCTTTGGTCAAGTCAATTTCTTAAGGAGATTTGTAACAAATTTTGCAGAGGTTACTAGACCTATTTCTAAAATGTTGAAGAAAGGATCTGGTATTACATGGGAGGGTGAGCCTAATGAGGCTTTCAAAAATATCAAGCAGGCTATCAAAGATGCACCAGTGCTTAAGGCACCTGATTATAATGTCCCAATGCATATCTTTTCCTTTGCATCTTTTCACACTATTGCTGCAATCTTGTTACAAAAGAATAAGGATGGTTTTGAGCAGCCTATTGCATTTTTTAGTAAATCTTTGCAGGTTGTTGAATTGAAGTATGACATAAATGAGAAACAAGCATATGCACTTATGAAGGTAGTCAAGGCTTTTAGGTGTTACTTGATGGGGGTAGTTGTGATTGCTTTTGTTCCAAGTGCAGCTATGAAGGATATTTTCTCATAGTAAGAGGTGTCTGGGAGAAGATGCAGATGGATCAATAGGATCCAAGAATTCAATGTTGACATCCAAATTACTAAATTGGTTGGAGGACAAGGATTGGAAAAACTAATGGCTCAATCCAATCTTGATGCTAATCAGGTAAATCATTCTGAAATTTATTATACATGTGATATGGATGATTGTATTTGGTATCAGGATATTATCTATTATCTATTATCTAAGAAATATGAAATGTTTAACAGACATGAATGATAATCAGAAGAGGACATTGAAATTATAGGCCATCAAGTATTTAATTGTGAAATGTAAATTGTATAGAAAAAATTTAGATTGCATACTTTTGAAATGTGTAGATAAAAATCAGGCTAACAAGTTGTTAAAGGAAATGCATGAGGGAGTTTGTGGTGGACATTATATGGGTAAAACAACTACTGATAAAATCTTGAGAGTAGGATTCTGGTGGCCCACAATCTTCAAGGATGTAGAGCAGTCGGTAAGGAGGTGTGATGCTTGTCAAAGGTTCTCTGGTAAGCTTAAATTTTTAGGAAATATGCCTTTAAAACTAGTAGAAGTACAGGCCCCTTTCCAACAATGGGGAGTTGATTTCATATGGGAGATACCAAACAAGTCAAGTGGAGGACATTCATGGATCTTAGTTGCCACTGATTACTTTACAAAGTGGGTAGAGGCTATACCTACAAGAAATGCAACTAGTAAGGTGGTAATTGATTTCTTATTGAACAATATTGTTACAAGGTTTGGTTGCCCTGAGAGAATAGTAAGTGATAATGCAATGTGCTTCAGGTCTGTTGAATATAAGGAATTTTACAAAGGCTTAGGAATTCAGGTTTCTAATTCCTTACCTTATCATCCACAAGGAAATGGACAGGCAGAATCTACTAATAAGAGTTTGATTAAAATTCTAAAGAGAATTCTTGAAAGGAATAAGAGGGCATGGAATTCAAGGCTGCCATTAGCTCTATGGGCTGATAGGGTGATTGTGAAGAGGGAAATTGGTTGTGCACCATTTGACCTAGTATACAAAATACATGCAAGGATGCCTTAGAATAATTTATTGGAAATGTACAAGTTTGTTCAGTTATATGATGATGACATAGATAATGAGATGCAGCTGAGGATTGAGGACCTCATTAGGTTGGATGAGACTAGAAGAGAATCAGTTGCCAGGAATGCCAAATTGTAGTTGTAGGTTATGTAATACCCCTCTAACCCTAATATAAGTTTTGTGTTTTTGAAAGAATTAAGATCTTTCGATGTTTTCTTACAGCTTAAGTTGTACATGATACTTGTCTGATCTATTCCTATAGTTTGTTTATAATAATTTCATAAGCTAGTACTCAATGATTCTAATATTAGACATACTATCTAAAGGTATCATTTTTGTATGTATTTATCTCCGTGTATGTATTGAGTACCTTCAAGACCTTTATGAACATAGTTAGGATGTTATATGATATGTACTTGATAGATATATATAAGTGGTTATTTATATTTTCTTCTATTAAGGTTACTTTGGATGAATCTTGTATCTCACTTGATGATCTGATTATGTTGATTTATTATTAGTATTGATAAGAGACTAACACAATGCTTGAGATTCTAACCTTCATTATGATGATGCTACATATATATACATGATGTGTTTTCATGATTCAGGACAAAGTCGTAGTTACTCACATCACTAAGGTCCACACAATGTATCGATTCCGATCATCTGTCTGCAATGTTTTCTTTTATATGTATATCCGTGCATATGTATTTCTTCTTTGTGATGCAGGCTTGCAAGTACCGGGCATCGACTTCACCTGGCTTCACAGGTCTGAGCATGCCCTCAAATCCTCGATGGTTTTTGTTATGGAGATAGTACTAAGGCCCCTACATGAGTCTTCCTTTGTCATTATTTCAATTTGGGAATATTAGGATTCCTTCTTTGTCAGTCAACCTTTGGGTCAAAAACCCAGATCCAATGCACCCAATTGGGCATGGTTGTAGTTAGTGCCTTGTGGCCACTTGAATTCATTTGGTTGTATGATTTGTTTACTCATTTTATTTATTTCTCCTTCTTGGTATGATTCTTAGTTAATCTTTCTATGTTGTGTTTCAGGAGTTTGGCTTGACTTTCCTTGTTGACTTTGGTTGACCTTGTTTGATCTTATGGTTTTCTTGATATATTTCATAGATGATTTGTATGGCCTCTTTGGATGATTAGATTTATTTTGAGGCATGTGATTTTATTCTACCTTAGTGATTATATCCTATAGTAATTATAAATAGGTAATAATATTGTGATCTATTACTTCATAATCTTATAGATTATAGTGTTTGGTATTTGGCATGTATATATATATATATATATATATATATATATATATATATATATGGGTGCACACATATATGTATTTATATATATATAATTTATATGTGATTATATGTTAATTATTGTAGATATTGTTGATGGTGTATATTTTGGGATTAATGTAAAGTGTAATATTATTAATAATTAAATATTAAATAATGCAAGGTATATTATTCTCAATTGTTAATTATTAATAATGAGGATAGGTTATATATATAGATATTGATGTAATTAATGATGGCATATGCATATATGTTAGGATAATATTATATGTGTATGAATGAATACAAATAATCTTTTATTGTATATTTGAGTAATATAGTTGTATGATATTAATTTATTTTATAATACCCTTTAGTTAAGAGTTAGTTGGGAGTTGGTTACTTTTCCTCTCAACCTTTGGAAATCTATTTATATGCACTACTTTCTCATTTGAAGAGAGGGGATTTTGGGGCTGAAGCATTGAAAAGAGGATGGCCTTACTTTTCATGGAGATTTTGGAGAGAAAACTTGGAGATGTGACGGAGAGTTTGTAAGCATATGACTTTAAGAATTTTTGGTTATCTTTGCTTTTGGGAGAGAGACATTTTTGTGAGAATTTCAGTAGTTGAGAGAGGGATTCTTTGCTTTGCAATTATTTCTTTCTTTCATGGAGATTTCTGAAAGTGGATAGGGTTTGAAGGATGCATCTCAAGTTTGGATTTGTCTTCTCTTTTGTTTCCTTCCTTCTTCGATTCAACCTTCGTAGGACATGAGGTATGGATTGAATATTTTAGTTACTTTATGTCTCTGATAGATTATGGATCTATTTATATATTATCATTATTTATTATATCTATACTTTTCATTTCTATGGTTATTTTAAAGTTTTGAGTTTTTGTTTGTAAGAATTGGCATGTGTTTTCCTAGGGTTTTTAGCAACCCTTTTTTGGAGATATATTATTATAATAATTTAAATTGCATCTAAGGTTTTACTAAATTGATTTTCTGAAATTAAAATTCACAGATATAAAATGGGTATCTCTCTGATTTTATTTTTAGGGTCGAATTAATGCGTTATTTTTGACATTTTGGCAGACTATGCCTATCTATTCTTGATTCTGAATTTTTTATCAAATGTATTCATATGCTACAGGCTGATATGATCATATAAAAGTCTTAATTTGATATCAGAGATTCTCCTAAGTCTTATATTTCATTTCCAATTGATTTGGTGAATTTTAATTATGTTTTTTGAAAATTACAACCGTTTTAGTGAAGGCAGGTTTGAACCCTAACCAGAATTTTTTGTTTTAAACCAGAAGTCATAACTTTCTTTTCCATTGTTGGATCTTCCTAAAAATAAAATTGAGAGTCCATAATTATGTTATCTAAATCTCCACCAAATAAATTTCCTTTATTATTGGTTTTGTGGAAGATATGGATGACTGTTCTATGATGACTATTCTTTGCATTTAATCCTTGCTTGAAATAATTCAGTTTAAGAACATTATTAAGTTTTAAGGTTTCGTATGGTTACCAGAGGCTATTAGAATTTTTTTTTGGTTAATAGGATCTATTTATACTCTGAATATGTTTATAATATCACTTGGATGTCTTCTTATATGTTTGGAACATTCTGAATGCCATATTGGGTTTAGGGTTGTCAAGTGGACTAGGGACAACATATGTTTTCCTAAACTCAATCAAATGTTGTTATGGAATTGATATGAATTCTTGATGATGAATCTATTATGTTCTTATTATTTTTATATGTATGTTAGGGAACCTAAGTACACTAGGTGAGTGGCTCATAGTGAGGGGTCGGGGCCCTAAGTGGCTAGTACCAGGATAACCTACTATGAGTTATTTAATCAAGTGATAACCTAAATAAATGAATTGGGAATGGGAGATTATTGGAATGGGAAATTACACACTAATCAAGATTAATTGTGCCTTGCCCATGCCTTCAGTGCTAGTAAAGACTAAGGATGGGAGTGGGAGAAGGTACCTATGTGTAGGTATGACTGAATGACCTTGTCTGTACGAGAGGCATTCAGTTCCACATGTGCCTACTTGGGGGCCGGGGCCAAGAGTGGCTAGTACCAGGACAACCCAAGGGGTGAGGGCTATGCAATGACACTCATCTAGCTTGTAGCTTAGAGTCTCTACCAAATTTGATCATGCCTCTGGTAGTCCTTGTGCTCTTCTTGTCTTTTCTTTTGTGTTGTGACTTTGGGGAAATTTTATCACCACCTTAGGAATTTCCTAGTTGTTACCTCTTGTATGGGCCTTTGGTTCTATCTCCTAGCTCAGGGGAGTGGGCCTATTGGTTCCACATGGTTGGGTGGTTAATATTTATATTGAGGTATTGTTCGTGATTCTCTAGATGATCCTAGCACATATTCCTTTCCAGATCTATAGTTGAAGATTTCTTATTAAATATTTTAATATGTTGAGATGTACTTATGTATCTATATTCATGTAATTTTAATCTCCTAAAAAGAGTCTTGTAGTATTGATGTAATCTCAATGCAAAGCAATGCATAAGGGAATGGGTAGTTCTAGGTAAAAGAAAGGGAAAAGAATGTGGAATATTGGACATGTTACTAGCATTAAAAGAAAGTGTTTATGTTATTTCTCCTATCCTCTTATGTTGTCCATATGTAAAGGAAATAATCTTAATTATAGTTATATATAATCATGTATCGCAACAATAATGTATTCTCTCTTGATGCAAGGATCCAAGGAAATTATTGAGAAATGATAGATTAGTGATTGGAATTATTAACAATGAATGGTTATGAAACAATGCAATAAAATAGTAACTTGATTATAATGTTAATACTTGGTTCATGTTAATGAAGTACCTAGGATAATGCCTACCTTAATGAATATTAATCTCAAGTACCTAAATTATTAGAGAAAAGTGATATAAAGTATAGTAGATGTAGATGAAATCAATATGAATTTATGGAATGAGTTGATAAAAGGAATAATGATGTTGGATGATTAACCTATGTTTAATAAAAGAAATAAGTTAGGGACATTTAACTTGATGTGTTAAAATGAACGTAGATCTTTTAAGCTCATGATTCGATGGATATCTTATGCATGTAAATGGTTTATATGATGTTGCTTTAGTAGCAATGTTAGGGAACCCGTGAGGACTTAAGTTGTATAAATCTTACATTCAAGTAGTAGAAAATTGTTTCTTCTTTTATAAATATGAAGTGTGATGATGAATATTATTCTAGTTAAAATATAAAAAAATTTACTACTTGCATTTTATAGAGGTTTATGTCTTGTCCTCTTGGGTTGCCTAGTGGGGCGTTACAGGTTAAGAATTTATATGATAAGAAGACTGTTGAAAGGAGGTTTGAGCTTGGTGACTTGGTGTTAATTTGGAATGCCAGACTAGAGGATAAGGGAAAAAATGGTAAATTTGATCCCATCTAGCTAGGGCCATATCTAATTCATGAGAAATGGGGCCAAGATTCATACATTGTGAAAGAGTTAAATGGTGAAGTTCAGGAATTGCCAATTCATGGACAATTTTTGAAGAAATACTTCAATTGAAGGTATTCTATTTTCCATGAATGATAGTTAGGTCTATATAAATTGTAAATTCTATAAATAAGTTGCTTGCCCCTATCCTATTTTGTCCTGGTCTGTAGGGTTTTGGTCCTATTTCTCTTTGTTGTCAATTTTTCCAGTGGGATGGTTTGCTTTAAACCAGTGATTCTAGATCCTTGCTATGCCTGCAGGAGGCATACATCCCAAGATAGAGCCACTGTTAGCACGTGCAAAAAATTTCATGGCTATAGTATTTTCCCCCTGGTCTCTGCAGTTGTTTTTAGGTCTCTGCCATAAACCCTTGGTTAAAATTTTTGAAAAACTAGCCGTTAGTGTGGAAAAACCCTTTGTTTTGTCCTGGCCCTATTCTAATTTGTAGTTACCTTTTTGGGTCACTTAAAAACCTTTTAATGCATGTGCGCTTTTCTTCCCAGTCAGTCACTTGTTCACTTAATCCTTGGTGGTTACTTTTAAACTTTCGATGATTTAGAAAACATGTCAGTCATGCGTTCTCTAAGTTCCCTGGTGGTTAGCTTTTTCTCTCAACGATTCTGCAAACACAGTGTTCACATAATCTCTTATTATCGGGCAGTTATGTCTTAACAATTAGCGACTTGTCATGGTGGTTTCTTTTCTTAAGTCATGTGGTCATGTGGTTTCCTAGGCTTGGCCTTCTAACACCATCTCGATCTAACGGTGGTTGTATATTCTCAAGAGATGTGTCAGAGCTATGCACTTTTACGACAGCCATCCGATCTCCTAAAGGATTAAACTGTGGGTCCATAATGACACGTATGCACAATTGGCGATATTTCATTGGTCCATGTATCAACACGTTGGTAGTTGTCAGTGGGACCTAGTTTTTAGATGCGTCAAAGGGTCTTGACAGTGTCAAAAAATCAACGACGGGTGCATGATCTTATGGGATCTGTGAGAGGCTTAAGATCATGCGCCAACCATCGATTCAACCTTTTTCAGAGGGGATAAAGTGTGGTGGGTCCACATGCTAGGTATGCTGATATGGCAAGCTATGATTGGTCAATGTAGAGTGACTAGGCATTCTGTCAGTGGGACCAAGTATTTTGAGGCTCAGTGGATTCTAACAATGACAGAGCATCAACGGTCGGCATGTAATCTGATGGGTTTTCTCTGACACTTGCGATCTTAAGACCACTGTTGATTTCATTTCCTATCAAAGGGTTGTCAGAGCAAGGTAAGATTCTTCATCTAATGGTTGTCTTAAGTTCTGATAGAATCTTTATGCTCCTTGTGAACTTAAGACAGTCATTGATTTCATCAAAGGCGGGCCCAAGTTTGGTCTAATGGTTTGGCGGTCCTGATAAATTTTTTTAGTGGCCCAATAAGATTTCCAAGGCATTCGCTCATTTTCTGAGTAAAATGGTGAAGTGCTAAAAGGTCTGGTGATTCGGCGAAGGAAGGTCATGTAATTGCTAAATATATTGGCAGAGGTAAAAAATGTTCTGCAAACTGGCGAAAGCCTTTTGTTGCCTGTTCACCAAATAAGGACTGGGGTAAGTTTATTTTCTTTCAGTCGCTAGTTCACGGGGTTAAATGGTGGGTTAAGATTTCATTTCACGAATAGGAATTGCCTTGTCGCATAGTCACTAAGAGGTAACCTAAGGCTGGCAGTTGAGTTAAGGACATAAAGACCATGAAAAAGAGGGATCAGACAGACAGGACTTAAAGTTGATCTAGATTTAAATTATAACCACCGATTTACTACAAGTGCCATAAAGTAGCCATTTATATTCAAATTCAAATTTGCAGAGGGTTTCTCAGAAATAGAAAGGACCAAAATTGAATGCAGAAGCAACTGGTGCTGGTATGAGATGATTTGTTTGCCATTGTAGTGTGGTCTAGGGTGTGCCATGATCATTTACAGGGGTTTGTACTATGTTTTTTATGCTCAAGATGTGTTGTAGGTGGCCAAACAGGTTGACATTTTGGGCATTTTTGTGATTCTCAGTACCTTCTCAGTGAGATTTGTCATAATTGGAATCACTCCAAGATCCGTCTTCTCCTGGTTGCCTGGGTTTCTTCCCCTGTAATAAATTTGTGACCGTTTCTAATGGGTTTAGTGGGTGAAACCCTAACCCTGGTCATCCATAGCTTGTTGCAACCTGTTTTGGGTTTCCAAGATGACCAAGGGGTATATATTGCAAAATTTTTGACTTAGTGCAGGTTCCAAAACTTTCTTTTTGGTCCCTAGTTGTTGTTGATGGTATTATACTAAGCAAGGAGAGCCTAGATTTTTGGTCTGTTTCCTTAGCATTTTTATTGTTTGATAATGTATTTATTCTGCAAGTCTTAATGAGAATATAGTTGAGTTCCAATCTCATAGTGGTGTATGTCTTTTTGTTTTGTTCTTGAGCTCATATATGTTAACTTCACAAAGTGGGTTAGTATATGGTAAATAAAGAGTATTTTGAGATTATCTTTGAGTTCCTAACAAAGTTAGGATTAAAGTCTTTCACGTAGTCTTAGTGAGTTCATGGCTTGATAAGAATTTGATGTCCTGATATGTGAGTGAGAGGGATAATAGGCAAAGCACTTATCCTAAATTCAATTGTGTTTGAGTTAAGGTCTTCAGTTGATGTATACTATTAGGTGACTCTTGTGTGTGTGAATTTTGTACCTGATCTATAGACACAACACTCAGTAAAACATTAGAGGTTAGCTATAATCAAAATCATGCAAAATTAAAATCTAATCTAACCAAGTGATTTACTGCCTTCTAATAGGTGTGAGATTAATGTTCTCAGATTGTAATCGAGATCAGTGACCTAGATGACACCTAAATGAAGGATTTGAATGCAATTGATCTAGATATGAGATTGAATGCAATTAATCTATATTTTTTATATTTTCTAGGCAATAAGAATGATAAACTGATATGCTATGAATGCTATTGAAAACTGATATGAAATGAATGCTAAATGATCTAACAATGAAGATTCTAACAATGATATGAAAACTATGAAATTCTATGCTAAGATATAAAAACTATGCAATTGAAATTGATCTCACAAAGCTTTAATTCGCAAGTTGATTCCTCAGCCTCCAATTCTCTAGCGTGATTGTGCAAAATATGAGATGAATTATGAAGAGCTGAGCCTTGTTTTTATAGAAATCCAAGGCTTTGGAGGTGCATGAGAAAAAGCCATAAATCACTCAAATAACTCAACTTGATTTTTGAGTTATTTTTCAATAAAGATAATTAAGTCACAAAAATCATGCAAAAGCACAGTTCAACTTGAATTAGAAGTTTAGATCAACTTTAAAACTCAAAAAGATGTTGAGTTTCAAAAAGCTAACAACTTGCATTGATTTTTCAATTTTGAGTTTAACTGGTCCTTGAATGTGCACATGGATAATTATGATTTAATAAATAAATAAAGTGATTTATTCTCAACTTAACTGCTTTTTGAAATAAAATAATTAATTTATGGGTTAATTAACTATTTTACCAAACTTTTATTAAAAATTATATTATTAAATAATGACAACATGCTTTAATTAATTAAATAAGAATTTAATCAATTATTCATAGGAATTTTGATTTATTGTCAAAATTAAATAATACAATTAATAATAGATATAATTAAATTTAATTAAATAATTAAGTGGCAAATATTAAATCTAATTAATTAAATATGCAAAATATTTAATTAATCAAATTTAAGGATAAATGTGATTTATTGCCAAATAATTATAAAATTAAAGATAATTATGATGATTAGGAATATTACTAGGAATATTCCCTGATGTAGAATTTAAGATAATCAATTATGATTCGATGATGTTTAGATGTGCCTTAGATTAGGACTTTGATGTCGATTTCATTCGAATTGAAGATGTAGGAGATTAATGAACTTCTAGCCCATTTTTGGGGTATTACATTTTGCCCCTCTTTGAATTACTGTGCGAAGCGTAGTGGTTCAAAGAAAGTCTGTGTTTGATAGAGATATGAAACTGATGCGAAATTGATAATTGATATGAGACAGAAGCTAATTGATATTGATTTGATATGAAGATAATAGGTCCTGAATGACCAAAGATAATGTTCACTATAGCAGCGATGAACCGCGGATTGTGAAAAAGTGTCAAAACACCTGATTCCAAACCTTAGGATTGCAAAGAAGTGAGTGACCTGTTCTAGACTTGATTGTCTTAGTAGAACTAGTAGGTATCACATCCAAATCCTTCAGTTTCCAAAGAACCAAGGGAAGAACATTGATGAACCGATGGGTGCAAAAACTGATATAGTTTACAAGATTAGGAGAATACCAGATTGATATGGATCTTGATGAATCTGATATGCCCCAAGTAATGGTAGATTTGCCCCGAGCGATGAGGTCTTTTTGATGAATCAGTAACTAGATGTGATTATTGTCTTGATTACTGATGAAAGATATTGATTTCCAATTTGATTACAGACTTTGAATGATATGCAATACCATGCCCCCTTCGGGATTAAAATTGAAATCTGACAAGAAAAGTCAGTGTTGAGAGTTTAGAAGCATGTTAATTGATTTGAGAAGTGGTTAAACACATCCGGTGAATGCATTCTGCATCATTTAGAGGTCCTGGAGACCAAGGTTGACTAGGTTTGATCATGAGTTGACCATAGTTGACCAAGTTGAAAGTTTGATAGTTTGATGTAAGATAATCAGTTAAGTTGAAAAATGGATTTCTACTATGATTGAAGGTCGATTATGCAAGTAGTTGACAATATGAATGATCTCAAATTTTGATTTTGATCCTGAAAAATGATTCTACTTGCTATTTCATTGGAGGAACCTTCATGTGGGATTCAACTCTTGTTAGATTGGAAGATGCGAGTGGAGAATCATTTAAGCTTCAAAGTTTATTTAGCCATTGTGAGATCATGCAAACATGCAAAATGCAAAGAGACATGCAAGATGAAATGCAACCTAAGACCTAGGACCTAGTCACTGATCATGTGTCGATTTGTTATCATCATTGAACTTTTAGGTAACTGGATAAATCAATACAATGCCCACTAGCCATGAAACCATAGACATATGAATATCAATTTGTATGCGCAAGAATCAATACAACACCCACTGGTTATACAACCATGGACATGAATATTGATTTGTATTCAGAATGTTGGATTAGATATAAGCACCAAGGCACAAACGCTAGGATGACCTGAATATCATGTCCATTTTGATATAGCAATTTGTACAAGCATCAAAACATAAACATCGTGATGACCTGAGTACGCCTTGCGTTTAACATACACATCAAACAATCAAAAGATCATTCTAAATCTAGTGTGAATTACCCGTAGTGACCCTTTATTGTTCACCTCCTTAGGCAAGATCGCGTTTCACAGTAGGAGAAATAATTTACTTTAAAAAGATAATAGTTAGATCAAACGTCCTTGAATTATTTGGGTATCAATGGTCGAGGTACGCATGGCCATCCAATTCGAGATAGAGGCTCTTATAGTCGGACACCATTTCAATCCAGAATTTCCAAAGTTGTTAGATTTTCACATACAAGTAGAAGACAAAGAAAAGATTATGCCCCCAGTCATCACCCTCTAAATCTTGTAAAGGACATCATCGAAGAGCTCGAAGGGACACAATATGCAAAAATCTCAATGTGGATCAGCAAGCATACAAGGAGATAAAAGCATGAAAAGCACAAATTGTTTTCAGTTGAGTTTTGATGTTTGATTGTTGTAGATGCAAAATCCTTTCTGGAGATGAGACAGACAGACAGACTCAACTGGAAGCTTCAAAGGACTCTGACTGGATAGGAAATGTCTAAGATACATGGGAGACCATAGGATATGACATTGATTGCCCCCAAATTTGAACATTGATAGGATACAGATGCTTGAGCTGATTGGTGTACAGACCAACTTATTGAAACCAGGATATGCAGAAACAAACCGGGAGATATGTACAAACTAAAGCAAGACTGAAAGCTGGGAAAGACCAAGATTGTGCTGATAGATGGAGCATTTTGGAACAAGTGGCACCTATTTGCCGGGTTTTCACCATCTTGGTAGAGATTCTATTTTTGCTACCAAGGTGCCTATTTCCAAGTTTTCACCAAGGCACTTTTTCTTCTTTTTTTTAAATTTTTTTTTGTATTTTTCATTTTTTTCAATTTTTTTTGAATTTTTTCAATTTTTTTGAATTTTTTGAATTTTTGATATTTATTGATTTTTTTTTGTGAATTATCAAGGTGCCTATTACTAGGTTTTCACCAAGATGTTCATTTTTTTAGGACTTTTTCTGATTTTTAGGATTTTTTCAGGACATTTTACCAAGCACTGAATGCATTAGGTGTAGAATTTCTTCAGATGGAGAATGTTGATTGGTTCTCAGAGCTATTCTCCTTCAGTCATTGAGAGTTGATAGGCACCAGAGCCAAAAGTAGCAGTGATAACAAAGGGACCTAGCCAATTGGGTTCGAACTTCCCCTTGCGTTCTCGATGTGATTGATTTTTAGGATTTTCTCTCAACACTAGATCGCCAACCTAAAATTCTCTATGTCTGACTTTCTTGTTGTAGCCTCTAGACATTCTTTTTTGATACACTCTAAGATGATCATACGCTGCTTGCCTGCGTTCATCTAGTAATTCAAGTTCTTATAACCTAGACACTATGTAGTCTTCATCAGTGACAAGTCCATGCATTCTAATTCTGAGTGATGGGATTTCAACCTCAATAGGCAGTACCGCTTCAGACCCATAAACTAAAGTGAAAGGTGTAGCCCCTGTAGGTGTTCTGATACTAGTTCTGTATGCCCAGAGAGCTGGATTGATCATGAGATGCCAGACTCTTCCTATTTTATTCACTATTTTGTGCAAGATTTTCAAGAGATTTTTTTTTGAAGCTTCAGCTTGTCCATTCCCTTGAGGATGGTAGATAGATGACCAATGTTGAGTAATCTTGAATTTGGCACATAAGTCATCTAGGTCCTTATTTTTGAATTGTCCCCCATTGTCTATGACTATGGAATGAGGGATCCCATATCTACAAATGATGTAGTTCAGGATGAACATAGAGATCTGTTTCCCCATTGCTTGTATTAGAGGAACTGCTTCTACCCATTTTGTAAAATAATCTGTAGCTGTGATTATATGGGTATGTTCATTAGAAGAGTGCGGATGGATAGCACCTATGAGATCAAATGCCCATTATTGAAAAGGCCATTGTGTAGTAAAGGGAATCAGATCTCTCCTTGGAGCATGAATCAAGTTGCCATGTACTTGACACTGTTGACAGTTTTTAGCAAATTTAATAGCCTCTTTCTCCATTTCAAGCCAATAGTACCCAGCCCTAATAAGTTTTTGAGATAACGTTAAACCATTTGAGTGTGACCCACATATACCTTCGTGGACTTCCTCTAATGCATGTTGAGACTCTTCCTGTTCTAAAAATCTAAGCAGTGTACCATCTAGACCTTATTTGTACAGATCATTACCAATGATGACATATCGGGATGTGGATCAGATAAGGTTTCATTTCTCAACGCGGTTAAAGGACTCAGGGATGATTTGGTCATGGAGATAGGAGAACAGATTTTTGTAGTGAGATGAGTCATAACCTACAACAGTGCAGATCATACGGGTTTCAGGGGAGTCATATGCAGGATAGGATAAGGCTTCCACCAGGAACTCATAGTGTAGTTCATGTTTGGGCTGCTATAAGAGAGTAGATAATGTCATCATTGCATCGGCAGCCTTATTCTCCATTCTGGGTATTTTCTCAAATGTGATAGAGATGAAGTATTTCTTTAAATCATCTACCATTCTCTTGTAAGGAATGAGCTTTTCATCTTTGGTTTGGTACACATTATTGACTTGGTGGATAACCAGTTGTGAGTCTCCATGGATGTGCATCTCTGTAACTCTCCACTATATTGCCATTTTCATACCATTGAGAAGTGCCTCATATTCAACAATATTGTTTGTGCAAGGAAACTTTAGTCTAAATGCTTTGGGTATCGAGTATCCTTGAGGAATGATGAACAATATGCCTGCTCCAGATCCATTCTATGTGTAGGAGCCATCAAAGAATAACTGCCATGCTCTAGAAGAGAGGTGCATGATAGAGGAATCAGGAAATTCCATTTGCATGGGTGTATCATCAAACATGGGTGCATCTGCTAGTTGATCAGCAATAACTTGACCTTTTATAGCTTTTCTTTCAACATATTCAATGTCAAATTCACTTAGAAGCATGACCCATTTAGCTAGTCTACCGGTGAGGGCCACCTTGCTTAGTAGGTATTTCAGTGGATCAATTTTTGCTACTAGATGCATGGTATGAGCTAACATATAGTGTCTCAATTTCTGTGATGCAAAGATCATAGCTAAACATGCCTTCTCTATCATTGAGTAGTTCTTCTCATAGGCCACTAAAGTTCTGCTGATATAGTAGATGGCTCTTTCTTTCTTGTCATCATCATGTTGCACTAGCAATGCCCCCAGTGATGTGGCTGTTGCAGAGACATACAAGATCAATGGCTTCCCATGAATAGGAGGCATCAAGATAGGTGGATTTGATAGATACTTCTTGATATGGTTAAATTTGTTCTCACATTCTTCATTCCATGCAAAGGTCATGCCTTTATGTAATGTTTTTGTAAAAGGTTGTGATATGTCAGCTAACTATGATATGAATCTTCTGATGGACTGTACTCTACCTTGTAACGTCCTCATTTGACTAATATTTGTGCGAGGTTGCATCTCTATTATAGCCTTGACTTTAGCCAGATCAACTTCAATGCCTTTCTTTGAAACTATGTATCCTAAGAGCTTTCTAGAAGTGACACCAAAAGCACACTTCTTAGGATTTAGTTGGAGACTAAACTGTTCCATTCTGTCTAGGATCATGCTCAGGTCTGTTAGATGTTCAGTTCTAATCATGGATTTTGCCAAGGTATCATCCACGTAATCCTCCATTGTTTTATGCATCATATCATGAAAAATAGATGTCATTACTCTTTGATATGTAGCTCCAGCATTTTTGAGTCTGAATGGCATAACATTCCAACAGAAGGTTCCCTACGCACATGTGAAAGCTATTTTCTCTTGATCTTCTAGAGCAATTTTGATTTGGTTTTACCCAGAAAAGCCATCCATTAAGGAATACATTTCATAGCCCGCAGTCATGTCCACTATCATATCAATGTTAGGCAGTGGAAAATCATCCTTAGGGCATGCTCTGTTCACATCTCTAAAGTCTGTGCACACTCTGATTGAACCATCTGGTTTTGAAATAGGTACAATGTTAGAGATCCACTCAGCATATTCTATGACATAGATGAATCCAACTTTTAGGAGTTTTTCTAGTTCTACTTTGACTAAGAGTGCAACATGAGGATGCATCTTTCTCAATCTTTGTTTGATTGGTTTTACTCTAGGAGCAATGGATAGATGGTGCATAATGAGATTGGGATCCAATCCTGGCATATCTAAATATTTCCATGCAAAGTTGATCTTTTTTTCTGATAAGAATGTAGTGAATTTCTATTTCTCTTCTTCTGATAAAGATTGTGCTATATGTACCAATTGTGGTTCCTTTGTTGTACCCAAATTGATGGATTGAGTTGGCTCAATCAGAACTAGAGATCTATCCTATAAATGACTCGGAAGGACATCAAATATCTCATCCTTAGTTGCCTCAGAGAGGTTTTCACCTTCAGATACGTCTTTTCTTTTTACTTTTGTAGGATTTGAGACTGCCACAAAGTGGTTTTCACCCTCAGAACTCTTTTTCTTTTTATTTTTATTTTTTTGACTAAGATATTTGATGTCTGACTCAGTCATGCTGACACTTGGTTCACTGATGGAAGTCCTCATAGGCTCGACTGCATTGAGGTAACAAGTAAGGGCATAGTCACTAGAAAAGGTCTAAACACCATGGCTTGGGTTTGTGGAAGTTTGGTCGATAAGATTAGGGCGTTGGATAGTCAAAGCGGGAAAGGCTTGGGATATGGTGTTCACAAACATGGATATGTCATCATTGGTCCTAACTTGACGCTCAAGTTCAAAGGTGATATTACAGCTTAAAATGTTCAATTCATGAATAGGCTCAACATCATCATGGGAGTCCTCTTCAGCCATAGGTGGATCACACACGTTAAGTTCATTGTTTCACTGTAGACCTACGTTGGGTTGAGATACATATTGGTGAATAACATCAATATATTTCTCTATGATAAGTTCATCTTCTTCTGGAATGGCACCCCATTCATAGTCATTTGACTCAGCTTCTGATTCAGGATCTCTAGGAAATCTTAGAAAATGTGTGAAATCAGGATGAATACCCCAAGAAGGATTACCCTCAGTCTCTGACTTGAATTCATATTCATGGGAATCAGTGTCAGAATAACTACCCCCTTCTTCTTGATCAGTTTGATTGCCTTCGAGATTGGCTGGTTCTTGTGGTGCAACCATCTCTTGTGCTACAGTAGGTTCTTGTGTTTCTACTACATTAATTCTTTTGATAGGATCATCTTTATCATCAAGAAGATCTTTGATCTCTTTAGGCAATTTTTCATAGGGGATAAGCTCAGAGCTATCTGAATCATCATCAGAGGGTTATGTTTCTTCTTTCTTAAGAAGGGGTTCTCCTAGTGCAATTTGTTCTATGACATGAGAACAACCACCTTTGAGATGATAGGGTTTCTTCTTAAACCCTAAGCCACCAGTATCTTTGTTGGCTCTACCAATATGTGAAATGGGTGTCACAAGACCCTTTCCTCTGATTCCTAGAGGTCCTTGACCGGAATATCCCATCTTGGCTATCAAGTTGTTTCCTAGACCATATGCATTAGAAGGGATTGTAGGTGCTATAGATTCACTAGGTTGAACAATTTTAGATTCAGAATCCTCTTTATATAGCCATGCCAGCACAGCTTCATCCTCTTCAAATTCTTGTTTGGATACTTGCTCCACCACAAAATTTCTTTTGTATGCTTCCATAGGTTCCTTAGGTTCTGATTTAGACTGCTTCAAGGATTGTCCATATGACTTAGGTGAGATTGGGAGAGATGTCAGAGACAAGACTAGCTCTATAGTGTATTCTCCCATCCCATTTTCTTTGATATTGATCTCTTTAGCAATGTCATCCATCTTAGATGTGGAAGCCACATTTTGTTGCTTGATGAAAGATTCTCTGTTATTGGGAACAAGCTTATCGACACTTTCCTTCAATGTATTGCAAGTTGTACTTAGATCTACTGGGATAGTAACCTCCACTCCTTCATAGGGAAATTTCAAGCATTGATGGTATGTAGAAGGAATAGCTTGCATTTCATGTATCCAGGGTCTCCCTAGAAGGATATTGTAAGCCAATGGTAGATCAAGCACCTGACATGTGGTATCTTTGATGACCGAACCCACTCGGATAGGTAAGACAATGGTGCCTTTAGAAGCTCTTTCTTGTTCATCATAGGCTTTTATGGTGATCTACTTTCGAGGATCAATAGCCATCTCTGAGAATCCCAACTATGTGATTAAGTTGTAAGAACAAATGTTGAGGCCTGCGCCCCCATCTATCAACACACATTTGACTCAACGGTTCTAGATCAAGACTTCTATGTGCAAGGGCTGATTATGTGGGTGACTTAGGGAGTTGTCATCTTCCTTTGAAAAGGAGATATATTGTGGAGACATTAGATGACCAACCATAGTCTAGAACCTGTCTAGATCTAGATCATCAGGAACATTAGAGCCGAGCAAAGCTTTGTCTAGGATATCTCTGTGAGCTGGAGATATTCGAAGTAATTCAAACATAGAGATTTTGGCATTGGTATGCTAGAGTTGTTGGATGATGCTGTAAGATGTAGGTCTTGTATCCTTTGGATTGGAAGATTTTGAGGTAGCCTTCTGTGTGGAAGCAGATGTGAGGTTGAAAGGTATCTTAGGGACATTAGATGAACTTGGTGTTTGTCCTTTCAAATGAGCTTGAGCTTGTGATCTGGTAACTACATTAGTTGAGGAATGATTTTGGTCTCTTTGCATAATCGTGATGACATTGCAGCTCTCAGAGAGACATGGTTCAACCATATTGATGATAGCATTGTTTCTAGGGTAGGCATAGTCGACTTTTGCTCCCATGTTAGGCTGAGAAGTGGAAACTCCCTTTCCATGTTGTGGAAAAGGTTCTGTAAATGCTGTGTGATCATTATTGCTGGTAGGATTATTGATCGTGATGTCCCCTTGATCTATCAAGTCTTGAATGGTATGCCTCAAGTGGAAGCATCCATTAGTCTTGTGGCCTTTAGTCCGATGGAAAGCAAAAAATTCATTATCTTTCCACCAATATGGTTTTGGATCTGAATCAGGGTTTCGGATTGGTGGTAAAGAGATCATGTTATCAACTATCAGGGTTCTCAGGGTAGATTCCAAAGATTCTCCCAGGGGAGTAAACTTTCATTTATTATCCCATCGTTTGAATGGCTTCTTTGGAGATGGTTCAGCAAATTTTTGCTCTGAAGCTTCAATGACTTTGGTGGCAAGGGTGAGATTGTAGGCCAGTGCCTTTGATGAGGTGCGAATAGTGTCAACAACACCATCAGAGATGATACCTTTGTTTCTATTCCAGCTCTTGTTTTTATCTTTTGAGCTAGATACAGATTCAGACTTGTCCTTTTGAAGTGTGATTTCTCCTTTCTTAACAAGTAGTTTCTCAATCTTGATTGCATTATCCACCATTTTATCAAAAGATACATGATCTTGCATTTGTAATGGATAGTTGAGCTCTGGAACAAGGTTATTGATAAAGATTTCAAGTTTCTCCATTTTAGGAATTGGTCTAGCATATAGAGAAAACTTCTTTTGCCACCTCTTGAGAAAAGTTAGGAATGATTCCCCTGGATATTTCTTGAGGTTATAGATATCGATCATGGTAATCAGATGTTGAATATTGTAGGAATATTATTGATAAAACAATTTAATCAATTCCTCAAAAGTTTTGATCGTAGAAGGTAATCTCGAAAACCACTGAATGGATGCTCCTCCCAAGGATCTAGGAAAAATATGCATCAGATAAGTTGGTTCATGCATGAATTCCATGGATTGCATACAGAACTCTCTGACATGATCTTGAGGATCAGAGTGTCCGTCATATTTTTCATACTTTGGTATCCCCACTCTTTTTGGGAATGGTGGCATATACAAGTTTTTGTCAAATAGGAAAGGACATAGGGCCTCCATGGAGAACTCCTTGGGTTCCTTCTCCTTCTTAAGATTGTTAAATTCGACTTGTATAGCATGCATCTATTTTGTCATAGCTGTGAGTGGAGTTTCTTCCTCATGTGTGATTATATCATCAACGTTAAAGTTGGGAGGAAGCTTAGCCCCTTCCTGGGATAATTGTAAAAAGTATGCCTCTCTATCCACTTTCAAGAAATGCCTCATCATTCTCTATAATTCATCATCATTCTAACATCGATGGATTTTAGAGGGGGTAGGTTCTTGGTCGGCATTATGTTGAGAATGGTGTCCTTGGGACCCTCCTCCTAGAGAACCATGGTTTGTCCCTGCTTGAGACATGGTAGGAGTTTTTGGGCTCCCTGGAATAGATTGAGGAGGAGTTTGTTGATTACCTCTGTGAGTTGATAAAGGAGGTATGTAACCAGTTTTCAATCGAAAGTTACCAAGACTGTCATCTTCGTAGATACCTGACTTGATGAGTTGTTCAAGAGTTAGACCTGGGGTATTGGTCAAAAGTAAGTACTGAGATATTTCTTCTGATTTCTTGTGTGAAGAAGCTCTGGTCTCCACCATTAACTTTGATTGAAACAGAAGAAAAGGATGAAGACAACTAAAGAACAATTTGATTCGAGAAAATTGGATGGCGCAACCTTGTCAAGATTATGATAGTTTTGAAGATCTGATGAGATGTGGATGAAGGAAACTATGTCCTGGATGTATGGGATAGATCACCCAAAAGATAGCGGACATGAGTTCCAAACACTTAGGGACTTTTTGAAGATTGATTGATTGAAGATTGATAGTTATGACAAGGTTTTGACATGAGATAAAAAGGACTCAAATTGATTGAATAGAAGGCTAGATTGGATTCAAAAGATTAATCTCAAAAAATGGTAGAATGCTCAATAGCTACTGCTCTGTTCCTGACACAATGATATTTTTGAAAGATTCTAGAACTAGGCTGGAAACATTGGATATCTTGCAATTTGACAATTTCTGACAACTCTCTCAAATTTTTTCGAATGACACTCTACAGACTCATACGACACTGGGTAGTCTATGAAATGACAGTTGCTAAACTCATATGACAGTTGGGTAGCAATGAAACGATAGTTGACAAAACTCGTATGACTTTCTGACCTCCTAAGATGACTTTTGACTCCAGAAAAGAATTTTACTTCAAATTTTGCAAATTTTGAGTTTTCAAATTTGAATTGTTTGCAAATTGTACTATCCAAATTTTGAAGGTTATACTAGATTTGATCATTTTTAATAGCCAAGTAGATAAACAAACATGCAGAATAGCAAGCAAGTGATTCCAAGCATGTCTGAAAACAATGAACAAGGGAAAAAGCAACCTTGTGCATGAACAATCAAGTGACCAAATTGTGCTAATCCCTGAGAGTACTAATCGTGTATATTCTGAAAAGTTTTGCAATAACACACATATACCTGAGAATAAAAAATTGGCCTCTCTAGGGGTTTTAGTAATGGTTTGACTCTGCAACTTTTATGATTCAAAGGGGTGAACTCCAATCCTAGCGCACTAGGGTTTTGACACAGTCCGAGAACTTAATCTTCAAGAGCTACTAGGGAGATCTGACAACCCAACAATGAACCATACCCATGGATATTTCTTCCACAAGGACATTTATATAGCGGTTGTCACTACCATGGCGAAAATGGCTATTACCGCTTGAGGTTCCGTCAACGCAGTTTTCCCTGTGAAGGGATTATCTGCTACGGTTAACCCTCTCTAAAGATGACTCACAATAGTATACCACAAGGGGACTTGGCTCCAGATCCAAGGTTTTTGACACCTTTTCACTTTTAACCCAAACAAAGCAAGCAGATTAATCCGACACACTAAGACAAAGTTTTGCTTCACCAAAGTCTATGATGCCAACTCCACGTGATCTATCAACCTCTCTGGGGAGAGAATGTATCAATCAATAAGAGAAGACACACTAACCAATTTTGATTCACCAAAGCTCATGATGTCAACCCCATGTGATCTATCAACCTCTCCTGGGAGAGAATGTATCAATCAATAAGAGAAGACACACTAACCAAGTTGAATGTGAAACACACTAAGTATCCTCCCTACCTACAAGGATTCTGTCATCAAGAAAGATTTTGCTAGGAATCCAATCTCTCAAGAATCATGAATAGTGTTCATAGGGCCTAATTACTATGTGAGCACAGATGTATGTTTCCAAAAGCAAATCTACCAAAAGTACCCAAAAAGCAGAAAGAGGAACACTTAACACTTAAAGAAAATATGAGATGAGTCTACAAGGTGGAACACTTAACACCTCACACAAGCTGAAAATGAGTCCCCAACTTAGAAAAAAAGTGAGTTCCTAAAAGTACAAAAGGGTTGCCAAGTGGAACACTTAACGCTTATGTCCTGTTGACCCCTCCCCTTTATGGCGCTGAGATTGCAACCACAGGGCGGAAATGAGGGGCCGGTGGATTAGCGAGTCCAATAACCCAAGATAGAAATCAAGATCAATCACAAGTATTCTAAGACTACTTAATGAATCCTTAAGGGTTCACAACCTAGTATCAATTATGCAAGTGTGTAGAAATAGATCAAAAGCATGAAAAGATGCACACAAGCTTGACACATAAGAGATTTATTTTAAGTCCAAAATCAAAATATTATTAGATGAAGGAGAATACCTGGGATCCTCGCAACGTGCTTAGTAGATTTTACTTGATTTTTAGCAATTTTTGTTGAGCTTTTCCATGCAAGCAAGTGACGAACTCTCCAACAAGCAAACAAGCAAACAAGATATGCAAAATATATTCAACTTATGAAAACCATAGGGTTAGCTCTAAAAATAAATTATTATCAGTACTAATAACCAGCAATTAACCCAAATGACAACTCATATCATTCATTGAACCATGTAAAAAAAAAATAAGTGCATACCCATCACAAAACTTTATTTTTTTTGCTGCATTTGACCTAGTCAACAAGATCTAATTTTTTTGATATGATTTTGGCCACAAAAATGGAAATTCAGAATATAGACCCCCAATAAAAAATAGAGAGCTTTCCAAAAATGCAAAAATTTTAGAAAAATCTCTTCATTTGTGCCCTAGAGACCCATTTTATCAAAATAGACTAGTTTTTGTAAATTGACTATTTGAGCTATGATATCATGTCCAAATTTAAAACACAAAGAATGGATCCCCTATAAAATTTAAAGATCTTTCCGAAAATATAAAAATTTCTTAAAAATATGTTGATTTGCGTCAGATATTAATTTTTTCTGGAATTTCAAGAAAAAATTATTAAAAATTCAAAACATCTCAAAAAATTCTATATTTTTTACTGTAGCTTCCCTGACATGTCACCAACTAGCAAAAAAAATTTTAGACCAAAATTTCAAGCCATTTGGGAGATAAAATTAAATCTTTGAAACTTTAGGGTTTTAGCTCCCAAAAAAATCAAAACCAGCATGCAAAGGTGGGCTGCCCCACGGTGGGTGCCAGAAATGTGTGTGTGAATTTTGTACCTGATCTATAGACACAACACTCAGTAAAACATTAGAGGTTAGCTATAATCAAAATCATGCAAAATTAAAATCTAATCTAACCAAGTGATTTACTGCCTTCTAATAGGTGCGAGATTAATGTTCTCAGATTGTAATCGAGATCAGTGACCTAGATGACACCTAAATGAAGGATTTGAATGCAATTGATCTAGATATGAGATTGAATGCAATTAATCTATATTTTTTATATTTTCTATACAATAAGAATGATAAACTGATATGCTATGAGTGCTATTGAAAACTGATATGAAATGAATGCTAAATGATCTAACAATGAAGATTCTAACAATGATATGAAAACTATGAAATTCTATGCTAAGATATAAAAACTATGCAATTGAAATTGATCTCACAAAGCTTTAATTCGCAAGTTGATTCCTCAGCCTCCAATTCTCCAACGTGATTGTGCAAAATATGAGATGAATTATGAAGAGCTGAGCCTTGTTTTTATAGAAATCCAAGGCTTTGGAGGTGCATGAGAAAAAGCCACAAATCACTCAAATAACTCAACTTGATTTTTGAGTTATTTTTAAATAAAGATAATTAAGTCACAAAAATCATGCAAAAGCACAGTTCAACTTGAATTAGAAGTTTAGATCAACTTTAAAACTCGAAAAGATGTTGAGTTTCAAAAAGCTAACAACTTGCATTGATTTTCCAATTTTGAGTTTAACTGGTCCTTGAATGTGCACATGGATAATTATGATTTAATAAATAAATAAAGTGATTTATTCTCAACTTAACTGCTTTTTGAAATAAAATAATTAATTTATGGGTTAATTAACTATTTTACCAAAATTTTATTAAAAATTATATTATTAAATAATGACAACATGCTTTAATTAATTAAATAAGAATTTAATCAATTATTCATAGGAATTTTGATTTATTGTCAAAATTAAATAATACAATTAATAATAGATATAATTAAATTTAATTAAATAATTAAGTGGCAAATATTAAATCTAATTAATTAAATATGCAAAATATTTAATTAATCAAATTTTAGGATAAATGTGATTTATTGCCAAATAATTATAAAATTAAAGATAATTATGATGATTAGGAATATTACTAGGAATATTCCCCGATGTAGAATTTAAGATAATCAATTATGATTCGATGATGTTTAGATGTGCCTTAGATTAGGACTTTGATGTTGATTTCATTCGAATTGAAGATGTAGGAGATTAATGAACTTATAGCCCATTTTTGGGGTATTACAACTCTATGCCTTGGTTAAGGCACTGATCCTTTCTCTAGAGGCAATTCATCATCATCAATCACTCACAAACATTCAAATGATAAAATCTTCAATTAGTTAGTAAAGGATATAGTTGCATATTATTTTGAGACACCTTTGGAGAAGTGATTCAAGGGTACACCAGCTTGAGCATTAAGGCTCAAAGTGTAGGAGGATCTCTTTTGATCCTTGTTAATTGGCCCTCTTCCTTGTAGACTTTGAAGTGGTGATAGAGTCAAAGTTTCATTAAAGTTATCCATCAAAGTATAAATCTACAAGTTGAAGATCAAAGGGAACTCCCAACATATCCTTTGTACTGAGAAATATTTTTCAAAGCAGCAAGTTCTCTGATTCAGGTTCATTCTGAATGTTCTCATTCATCACAGTAGTTCATCGGTCAACCTTCTTCTTTGTACACTCAAAAGAATGATGTCCTTCCTCTCCACAGTTATAGCAAGTACCCTTAAAGATAACTCTACCTATCTTCTTCTTTGGTTCCACAGGTTTCGGTTCATCTTCTGCATCAGTCAGTTTCTGCTTTACTGAATGATCAATATTTTCTTTCCCATGGGATTTACTAGGTTGTTTCCTCTTCAACTTATCTTCTTCCTTCAAAGCATACTAATAAGCATCTTCAATAGAATCAATCTTCAGCATACCAAGCTCATCCTAAATATTGAATCTCAAACAATTCACATACCGAGCTACCTTTTCCTTACCAAGCTCTTGGTATCCAGACCAAATAGTAAGTTTGTAGAACTCCTCGGTATAATCTTCAACAAATAATTTCTTTTGCTTCAGATTCTACAACTTCTTAAACAAGTCAAGCTCATAGTCAGTCGGTCTGAACTTAGCTTTCAACTTAGTCACCATCAATCTCCACCGATTGATCTTTGTTTCACCTTCACTTTCTCGGTCTCTTTGTAGTTCTTTCCACCAAGGAGCAGCATGTCCTTTCAACTTTATTTGTGCTAATCTCACCCAAAGAGGATCTTCAATTTCTTCCAGCTCAAAGAAATCTTCAAGTTTATCAATCTAATCAATCAGATTGTCGGGTTTCAAAGTACCAGAGAAAGTAGAAACTTCCATTTGGTAATTACTAAACCAAGTAGCAAGTCTAGGCAACCAAGTAGTTCTCTCTTCACCAGATTTGTTCCTCCGGTCATCACCACTAGATCTAGTAGTTTCAAATTCTTCCATAGCTTCTTCATAGCCATCCTCAGTACCAACATTCCAAGGTATACCAGCAACAGTTCTCATGATCTAAGCGACCATATCATTCTTCATCAATTCCATCTCAGATCTAAAATTTGATTTCACCTTCTTTGTGATCTGAGATTCAATAGTACCACAAAGATCTAAAATAACTCTAGGGTACAATCTTCTCAGAAACATCCTTAAAGATAAAAGAAACCCTCTGCAACAAACCCTCACCGACCACCTTGTGACAATTTCCAAGTTGCAACAAGTCAAATCTCAACCTGCAATCTTGTAAACAACTAGGGCACAATTTCACAAGTTTAGTGCTTCGTATCTGAAATCCAAATTGCACACAATCTCTGCTCCAATAAGATCAACTTCACAAGATTGGCCTTTCTAGGTCAAACTTTTTCTTCAACAAGATCAAAATTTTGCTCCAGTAGGAACAAAACGTCACTCTAATACCACCTTATGTAGTCAAGGATGGTGGATCCAATGAAGGATAGTCCAAACCTTGCAGCCAAAAGAAATACATAGCAGAATGCTTCACCAAATAGACAACTCCACAAATGTTTCAATCAATTTGCATTAACATGCCCGGCTATAAGGCCTTCCGGGTTAGGTCCAAATATAAAATGAAACAATTCTGCAAGATCCATAATCAAATCCAATACAATCTCAGCTAGTTCAACTCTGAAGACAATCAGAAGCTAATGGAAACCCTAAGGTAGATCTAAACTTGAGCTCGCAAGCCTCCGAGAAATTTCCTTGTCTGCAAGTATGCAAACCCCTAGCTCTGCTACAAAGGACTATCAGATAACAATATGATCTACAAGAACATCAAGAACTTTTCCACAACTTCACCAACTCCAGCTTTCAGAACCTTAGATCAAACTCACTAATTTTTTCCAAGTCATGAACCTTTCTTTTCCCTCAGTTCCCCTTAAAACATCTACCCAAGCCCTCCTTAAATACTAATCATCAGCCACAAGTCAGATGGATGAAACCCTTAACTCCCCAAAACAAATAATTAAATTTCATACAAGTCAGCTTAAAAATTTATACAAACATTTAATTATGCATGTCGGCCCAAGACAATGGCTACCAACAATTAATTCACTAAGTCAGCTCAGAAATCACACAAAACTCGAGTCAAAAAATCTGAACTACTGAGCACGCCAGGCATCATCGACCACCAATATCGACCGAGCACCGCAAGCATGACTGAGCAACCAATTCACCGAGCACTAGAGACTACCGAGTTCCTTCAGTGACGGAGCTTCCTTCAATGACCGAGGTCGTCGGTCAAGGCTGCAACCGAGTAACAAACCGGCCAAAACACAAACACTCCATGTAGTTTACCGAGGACACAGAATGCCCCTACCTTAACCTTGGATGCCCCTACATCATCTATTAGCTCTTCATTTCTGGATTCAATACCTTCAATATCACTAAACATGATTTTCCAATCTTCTTTAGTGTAGATTCCTCCTTCCATCTATTCAAGAAACCAAGACCTTCCTCAAGTGGCTAAGATCTATCTACAAGGCATCAAGCTCTGATACCAATTATTGAACATGTTGAGTAACTGAGAGGTGGGGTGAATCAGTTATTATTTGACACACTTTATAAATAAATTCATCTATTGGAAAACTATTAAAAAATAACAATATTTTTTTTTGAATTATCAATTAAGAACATAAAACATCCATACAAAAAGAAAACATGTAAGCATAGGAACACCGACACAAAGAACACCAAGATTTATGTGAAAATCCCAAACTGGGAAAAACCATGGAGAAGCTAATTCTTATGAAATAAAAACACCTGTTAAGGTGATAGTAGTTAAGGTGATCTATACAAAGGCTCGCTTATGGTTGTGCTCCTTGCAGGTAAGGATAACTGTAAGTTGAGCTAACTACCCTTAAATATGAATAGGCTCACTGACAATACAAAGATAGATACAATGAAATAAGAATTTATAAACTCGCATAGATGAATATGCATGAACAATACAACAATTTTATCTCTATCACTACAATCTCCAGTAGATCCCCAACTATTTGATCCACTGCTTTGATATGTAAGTTCTAATTAAACCTTCAATCTCAAATATCACTGCTCACATACTGCACTACTATAGGTTCTCACTATATCTTTTACCACATACCATGCTTACCACACCTAGATAAAAAAAAGGTTCTCCTTTATTTATATTGGTACCCAAACATGTGACAACCCCAATGCTAAGGAAATTACAATTACATTTAATACATAGCATCGATCCTAAATCTTGGACATACATAAGAAAATTTATTCACACTCTACAGCATGACCCATAAATAGGTCACACATAAGATATTACAATGAATATTATATTTTAAAAGAACTACTGCAACTAAGACCAAAAGAAGAATTGCCATCATTCACTGTAGCCAATATACCAAAAAAATCTAATGAACTACACAACTATCTAGATACCTATAGAAACATTGTAGCTAATGCAATCACCAAAAACTGATACAACCACCATAGACAAGTCCACTAAACCTATTCTATGTATAACCAAAACTCCTATTGCATAATCAAAACTCATGTAACCGCATAATCGATAATCAATAGGTGAAACCAAACCTGCCAATAACCAACTAATATTGTCAAGTTTTTGATATGGTGGTTTTGACATTAATGACAATCAATTCCACCAACAACTCAATATGTCTAACAAATAGCTAGTTAAGAATTTTATCAAAAAAAATTACAACTCTTGGTAGAAGGGTTTAGTCATAATTGGTAGCATAAAGTTCTAAGTCAAGTTGGAGGTCATTGCTAAAGCTATGGGGCTGAAATGTGAATTGGAGAAAGTCAAAAAATAGAGATTCGGATATTATAAGGCATACATGAAGAAACTCATTAAAAAAGGTGAGAAGTTGTTGTTTGTCCCAAATGAAAATGGATATGAAAGGTCTCTTATCCCTCCTCCTTAAACTCTTGTATTCTATTATGTAATAAAATATTTTACCTTAGAAGATAGATACACAACCTTCCATGGCTATTCTTTCCCAATTTTATTTTTTTTGATGAATAGAGACCTTTCAATTAAAAGAAATTAAAGATACATATTCACAAAAAAAGGGCCGGGGGATATATTAAATCACCCCGCAGTGTTCAAGCATAGTAGGAATGGGAAAAATATTAATATGTTATTTTTTCTATTTTCATCTTTGAGTAGAAACGTAATGAAAGGGGCTTTCAAACATGCACCAAGGACTAATGTATGTCCTATACCAGCATGAATTTGATAAATCCTCTTTTAGGAGCCATTTTATCTGATACCCTAGGGTTGAAGATTGAAGCTAATCTACAAAGTGAACCCCTCCGTAGTTCTTTCTGTATTGAACTCATTGAAACCAATCCTTTACTAAAAATCCATAATCTTAAGATGAAAGGAAAGTCACTAAGCCCCCTATCAAAAATCCCCTTGTAGTTGAGCTCTTAGATACTACCCCCAAAAATCACAATGCCCTATGAGTAAATTGAAATCATCTAAGATGAAGAAAACTAGGCAAGGTAACAAAATTGTGACTATACTAGTTAAAATTGAAGATACTCAAGAGAAATATGAGGAAATGGAGATTCAACAGGATACCAAAAAGAAAATGAGCTCTAGTGAGAGTATGTTAGAACTTAAAGGAAATAAATTTTTGGAGGAAGTCATCACTAATAGGAATTTTGATTACAATACAAAGGATGAGTCTTTGTATAACTTTAATGATGAAATTATATGGGCGAAGAAGATTTTGATGAGGAAAGTAAAGAGAAATCCATGGACATTGAAGTGAATCTAGTTACTATGAAGAGGTAATGAATAGAGCTTATTCCTCCCTTACCCCATTAAGGCTGATATTGGTAATGAGGTTCTCCTATCACTAGATATTTCTAAAGAAAAAGATATTCTTGTTGATTTTGATGAAAAAATCAAGAATTTACAAAGTAAAGTGATGGCCCAGAAAGATATTGTTTCTTCCTTAGAGAATTCCAAATATGAGGTTCTCCTATCCCTAGATGTTTCTAAAGAAAAATATATTCTTGTTGATTTTGATGATGTCCCTAGATGTTTCTAAAGAAAAATATATTCTTGTTGATTTTGATGAACAAATCAAGAATTTACAAAGTAAAGTGATGGCCCAAAAAGATATTCTTTCTTCCTTAGAGCATACCAAATAACTATTTGATCAGGATAACTGATGGTATAATTAAGAAATTTGTGTTTGTTTTTGTTTCTAGTCAGATTATAATTAACAAGAATGATAAGAGGAAAGAAGAAGGAAACAAAAAAAAAGATGATCAAGAGGAAAAATAAAAGAATGAAGATTGGATTGTGAACCTTAAGAATCTCGCAAAGAATTGGGAGATTATCTCTAAAGGAAATAATCCTAAAGATACCAATAACTAAGGACATAGGCCTTTGGTTCATGATGTGTTCATTATTTGCAAGGTATTAGTTCTAGGAATGTTTATGGCTTTTACTATTAAGAACTTTTCACTTTCATTTTTTTGATATTTATGTCTTGCAGGATAACATTATCTCATTAGTTAAGTAGATGTAAACAAATATCATAGTCATATGTGTTTTGATTATGAAAAAAATTCTAAAGGTCATAGCGATAGTAGTAGGTATGTTAATATGTTGTTTCTTTTGTTGCAAATATGGATTCTTGGTTGATTTTTGTTGTTTAAGGGTTCTTAGTTCTTGGAATACAATGGCCTAAAATATGGTTATAATGTGATAACTCATGTTCTTTGAGATCAAGGGGCTTTCCAATGTAAATTGCATTGATTAATAATGAGATTTTTTAATAATGAGCTTGTGTTATTCATTATTAATAGTCTTTGAGAAAAGCTCCATTTTTTCAACAAGTACAAATTGGGAGTGCAAGTGCAAATTGTGTTGACTAATAATGGTCTATAACAATAGCTCATATTAATAATGAGCTTTAGAAAAACCTCAATAACAAGTCCAACAAGTGCACTTGTGTTGTGTTGATTAATAATGGGTTGTAACAATAGTTCAGTAGCACAACTGTACATGTGTTGTGTTGATTAATAATGGGTTGTAACAATAGTTCAACAGCACAAGTCCACTTGTGTTATGTTGATTAATAATGGGCTATAACAATAGTTTAGTAGCAAGTGCAAATTGTGTTAGCAATAGGTTGTAAATTGTGTTGATAAAAAATAGGCTTTATTTAATAAGAGTCTTTGAAAAAGGCTCAATTTTTCCAATAGAAAATTGTGTTGATTAATAATGAACTTTAGCAAAGGCTCAATAACAAGTGCAAGTGCAAATTGTGCACTTGTGTTGTGTTGATTTATAATGGGCTATTCACTTGTGTTATTCATTATTAATAGTCTTTGAGAAAAGCTCCATTTTTTCAACAAGTATTAATTGCGAGTGCAAGTGCAAATTGTGCACTTGTGTTGTGTTGATTTATAATGGGCTATTCACTTGTGTTATTCATTATTAATAGTCTTTGAGAAAAGCTCCATTTTTTCAACAAGTACTAATTGCGAGTGCGAGTGCAAATTGTGTTGACTAATAATGGTCTATAACAATAGCTCATATTAATAATGAGCTTTTGGAAAAGCTCAATAAAAATTCCAACAAGTGCACTTGTGTTGTGTTGATTAATAATGGGTTGTAACAATAGTTCAATAGAAAGTGTTAACACACTAATTGTGTTAACAATAGGCTGTAAATTGTGTTGATAAAAAATAGGCTTTATTTAATAAGAGTCTTTGAAAAAGGCTCAATTTTTCCAATAGAAAATTGTGTTGATTAATAATGAGCTTTAGCAAAGGCTCAATAACAAGTGCAAGTGAAAATTGTGCACTTGTGTTGTGTTGATTTATAATGGGCTATTCACTTGTGTTGTGTTGATTAATAATGGCCTATAACAATAGTTTAGTAGCACAAGTGAACTTGTGTTGATTAATAATGGACTATAACAATAGTTTAGTAACAAGTGCTTATTTAATAAGAGTCTTTGAAAAAGGCTCCATTTTTTCAATTTAAAATTGTGTTGATTAATAATGAGCTTTAGAAAAGGCTCAACAATGAGTGCAAGTGCAAATTGTGTTGATTAAAATAATGAGCTATAACAATAGTTCATATAATAATATTTCATATATAATAACATTTCATATTAATAACGAGCTTTAAGAAAAATTCAATAAATAATGAGTGCACTTGTGTTGGTTAATAATAGTTCATATTAATAATGCTTTAGCAAAAGCTCAATAAAAAATGCACTTGTGTTGATTAATAATGGGCTATAACAATAGTTCATATTAATAATGAGCTTTAGAAAAATCTCAATAACAAGTGCACTTGTGTTGATTAATATAATAACGAGCTTTAATGCTTGTGTTGGTTAATAATAGTTCATATTAATAATGAGTTTTAGCAAAAGCTCAATAAAAAGTGCACTTGTGTTGATTGAACTATTTTTATAGCCCATTATTAATCAACACAACATAAGTGCACTAATCATGGACAACTACAAGTTATTGTAGAAATGAATCTTTAAGAGCATATTGCGATTGAACTATTGTTATAGCCTATTATTAGTACTTGTCCATAGGCTAAGCAAGTAATATTATAATGATTTTTGCATTTCTTGGGTTAACTTGTGATTAAAACAATGTGTATGGACCAATTAGAAAATAGAAGTTTATTATTTTGTTATATATTTCTTACTTTGTATAATGAAATTGCAATATATTTAAGTTTATAAAATGTAAAAAATCATTTATTGATAATTTGATTGGCTAAATCATTTTAGCTCTTATACACAAAATTTTCGGAATTCTATTTTTCTTCCACATTGCAAAACTTGTACATTAAAAATTTATTATGTTAAAAATAGAATTATTACAAAAATATTTATTTTAAATTTAAATTATTTAAATTTTTTTTATTATAGATTATTAAATTATATAAATTATATTAATAGCTGCCCACAAAAGAGCTATCAGCTAGATGGATTGGCAAAGAATTTTGCAGGTTCATTTGGTTGCCTACAAAACTCTTGTTAGAAAAGCATTGTAAACATTTACTCATAATAGTTTATCACAATAAAAATAAGAGAGCAGATGCTGAGTGATCTCTTAAGCTCATCAGAATTGCCCACTTGGGAAACATGCAATACATCTTAAGCACATCTTGTTGAAAGAGCCCATATGTAAAATATGCAGTTTGTAGAGATTTCTCACAGATCAAGAGCACATATATTAAATTATTGCCGCTATGATTTTACATGCAAACCAATCGTCAATAAATAGAGGTAAGCAATCATCCATATCTTGTTGATCTAAGGAAGGAAAATAATTGGGTTCAACGGTATCAACATTAAAATGCATACAATTAATGAACACATCTTGAAAATGAGAATGGCATAGTAGCATGAATTTGTTCATGCATTTGAAAGATTCATAAACTAAGCAATAACTCAAGTAGATCCTTACCTGCCACTAGGATGCTTTGTGCTGCCCATATTTCACTTAAAGATAAAATCCAAACCTAACTTCAATTTCTTTTTTTATACTGAATAATCAACGAACTCTCATTTGTAGCGAGTTTTAGCAAACAGCTGATTTCAATATTGTGTTTCCAAAATATATCAAATGATTTTAAGCTAAACTTTCCTAGAAATTCATAGGCGTGTAACCATTTCTCTAACTATCATTCGATAAACTTTCCTTGAAATTCATTGGTGTAACCATTTCTCTAACAATGGTAAAGGTACCTGAAAAATTATGGAAAAGGTGTTAGGCTCACCTTCAAAATGTCGAAACAAAAGCATCCTACAGCAACAAAGCATTCAGCTTTTTTATTTGAAAAAATAAAATTAAGTCAAAGGAATGCACTCAATTTACGCAGTACTATTTCTACTTCTTTTACATGATGCTTGCAAAACATAAAAAATGCAATAATCAATGTTGATCAAGGGATACAATGTACTATTATTGCTTAGGAACACAACAGGTGTAATCAAACACCATAACAAAGAAATGTATGCCCTCCATCAGACTTGAAAGTAAGCTATATTATACTAATGTACACGTACACCATGCAATAAAGTACACTATAAAATATTAATAAATGATGTGGTGAATAAGATCGGTGATGGCCAAACAGTGAAAAAAAAAACGTTCACTCCTGCAATAAAAGCACAAATATATTGATATGTATTTAAATGTATAACACATACATTTCAATTTCGCCGTCTCGCATTAATATTGCAGGCACAATATTGATCATCTGGACATGATGAATTGGTACCAGAATCTCCACATCAAAATTAATTCTTCATAATAGTTTTCCTATAGCTAGGGACCCTACCGATACTGTTTATTCCTTCATAATAGTTCCTATAGCTAGGGACCTTTATGCTTCTTATCTGAAATCACAAATATATCATATTATACATTCCAAGCTGATATAAATTTCTCTAGGTTAATTCATGATTGCTTTAAGTAGATTTCTTTAATTAAACTATGATGGAGGCAGAGGAACAGTAAAAATAAAAATCACACACAGATATAAATATGAAATTCAATAGAGATCCTTTCTTCCATTAAAATAAAAATTTATATTAATGTCCAGTTTTTGATTTATAGAGGCAGTGAAAACTGAGAATATTTTCTACATTCACTACTAAGAAAAACATTCCCGCTAATATCCAGAAACCTCTAGAAGAATGCTTGGATTAAATCCGAACAAAAGAAACCTCAGAGAAAAATTAATTAAATAAAACTATATTTAATGCGATGAAGCTGAAAAAGGTACTGGTCGCATGATCTCATGAATGAGAAAAGAGCCTTGAGATCATGCGACAAAGGCAAAAAGAAAGGAAAAATTAAATGCTGTTGTTTGGTAGTTGAGCAGACATAGCGAAAGGAGAGAGGTCGCATGATCGCAAGAGAGGAAAGAAAGCCTTGAGATCATGCGACAAAACATAAAAAGAGCGCAGTCAAAAATAATTTAATGCTGATTTAACAACCTACAGAAGTAAGGAACTTTTGAAAAGATTTTAATTTAAAATATTAAAAGTTGTTCTGCTGCGTGAGGGAATAATACGGAAGTATTAATTGAGGCAGTTGGGATTAATTTCCAACACTCCCCCTTAATCACAACTGCTATTGTCTTTGATGCCCAATTGATCTCTTTGATAAACAAAACTCTCTTTTCCCAGTGCCTTGGTGAAGATGTCCGCTAATTGATCTTCAAACTTGCAATGTTCCAAGTAGATTTCTCCATTGTTGATCAACTCTCTGATGAAATGATACCTCGTGTCTATATGTTTACTTTTTTTGTGAAAAATTAGATTTTTTGATAATGCTATGGTTGAATTATTGTCACAATAAATCTTTGTTGGTTCTTCTTGTTCTTGTTTGAGATCTTTCAAAATTCTTCTCATCCAAACCACTTGACATGATGCACTTGTGGCTGCTACATACTCTGCTTCAGCAGATGAAAGAGTAACAATCGGTTATTTCTTTGATGCCCATGATACTACACCTGATCCAAAATGAAAAACATAACCTAAAGTGCTTTTTCTATCATCAATACTTCCTGCACAGTCACTGTCTGTATATCCTATAAGTTTGAATTCATTTGAGCTTGAGTATTGAATCCCATAGTTCTTTGTTCCACTCACATATCTTAAAATTCTTTTTCCAGCATTCCAATGTGTAACTTTTGGAGTCTCCATGAACCTTGAAATCAAATTTACACAAAACATTATGTCTGGCCTTGTGGCTATTATATACATAAGGCTTCCAACAAGTCTTTTATACAATGTTGGATTTACGTTATCTCTTTTGTCATTTTTACTCAATTTCAAACCTGTGACCATAGGTGTTGGAGCTAATTTGCAATTCATCATATTAAACCTTTTCAAGATGTCATTTGGATACTTAGATTGAGAAATAAAAATACCTTTATCATTTTGATTCACTTCAATGCCAAAAAAATACTTCATTAATCCTAAATCAGTCATCTCAAATTCTTTCTTCATTGTTGATTTGAACATAATAAATCACTGGTGAAGATCAAGTCATCAACATATAAGCAAACAATTAAGATTTCACCATTTTCATTCATCTTGGTATACAATGTGGGCTCACTATTGCACCTATTGAAACCATTTTGCAAAAGATAAGAATCAATTCTACTATACCACGCTCTTGGGGCTTGTTTGAGTCCATAAAGAGCCTTCTTGAGCTTGTAAACTTTGTTTTCATGACCCAAAATCTCATACCCAAGTGGCTGCTCCACATAGACTTCTTCTAAAATGCCATTGAGAAAAGTTGATTTCACATCCATTTGATATACTGCCCACTTGTTTTAAACTGCTATGGCTAATATTGTTCTCACGGTGTCTAAACGAGCCACTGGTGCAAATGTCTCATTGTAATCAACCCCAAGCTATTGTGAGTAACATTTTTCTACGAGTCTTGCCTTGTGTCTTTGCACATCACCATTTGCATTTAATTTAGTTTTGTAAACCCACTTTACTCCTATGACTTCTTTTCCTTTTGGAAGACTAACCAACTCCCATGTTTCATTCTTTTCAATTGCATCAATTTCTTCATCCATTGCATTTATCCATTTTTCTTCTTTAACTGCTTCTTCAAAATGAATTAGATCATCAGCATGTGAATACAATGCAAAAAGAGAATTCTGATCTGTGTTATCCTCACCATCATTTTTCTCATAAATCTCTCTTAAATTTTTTATTTTATGTCTTCTCATGCTTGCCAATGTGGGATTAGACATGTCACTCGAATTTGTTGAATGTGGACTTGATGGACCTGCACTATGTGTTCCTCGTGATATTGGTGTTTGTTGTCCACTTGAAGGTGTGATTGCTTGAATATGTGAGGTTGTTCTCATACTTGATGATGGTGTCCTTTGAGCACTTTGTTGTCCTTGTATAGGAGTGGGAGGAGTCACATTTTGAAGGATATTTGCTGGTATAATTTTTTCATTTTCTTCTTGTGGTAAATTGGTTACAATATTGACTATTTTATCCAAAGTTCCATCCCATGCTTCATCTTCTACGAACTGCACATCTTTGCTGATTATGACTTTCTTACTGATTGGATTGTATAGCTTGTATGCCTTAGATTCATCATTGTATCCCATAAATATACATTTTTCTCCTTTGCTGTCTAATTTTCTTCTCAACTCATCCAGCACATGTGCATATGCCACACATCCAAATACTCTCATATGAGAAACACTATGTTTTCTTCCACTCCATGCTTCTTCCGGAATCATATTCTTGACACTTTTTGTTGGACATCTATTCATAATATATGTTGCACATGATATGGCTTTAGCCCAATACTCATTTGGCAAATGTTTGGCTTTCAACATGCTTCTAGCCATTTCCATTATTGTCCTATTCTTCCGTTCAGCTACACCATTTTGTTGAGGGGTATATCTTGTGGTAAATTGCTTATGAATTCCATGCTCTTTGCAAAATCTCATGAAGTCATTTGAAATATACTCACCACCTCTATCCGTTCTCAATACTTTGATGTAATAACCACTCTATTTTTCAGCAAGTGCTTTGAATTGACAAAAGTATTCAAACACCTCACTCTTATGCTTTAGAAAATAGACCCATGTTTTCCTTGTATAGTCATCAATGAATGTCAAAAAATAGAATCTTCCACCTATTGAAGGTGTTTGCATTGGCCCACACAAATCTGAATGAATTATCTCCAAAGGTGCCTTAGCTCTCATTGACATACCGGCTGGAAATGATTCTCTATGTTGCTTTCCTAAGATGCACCCTTCACATACTCTTTCTGGTTTTTCTATTAGAGGTAAACCCTTCACCATGCTTTTCTTATGAAGCAAATTTAAGGCTGCAAAATTTAAATGCCCAAATCTTAGATGCCATAACCAATTTTATCTTTTATTTTTGCTTGATAAGATACTTGAGGAAGTGCTGCAACTTTTCTTTCATTCATTTGTGAGTTCATTGAGTTGTCTACTTGAGAAAACTCTACATTCAAATCAGGTCTTATCCTTAAGGGAAACATCCTATTGTTTGTCATTTGAACCTTTGCTATGAGCTGATTGTTTGGGTATTTGTCTAAAATTGTGCACTCTTTATTTTTGAAAGATACTCTATAACCATTTTGAATAAGCTGCCCAATGCTCATTAGATTATGTTTTAACTGGGAACAAAATAGACATCAGTCATATGTTTCTTCTCCCCCATTTTGGTTAGAATGTTGATGTTCCCTTTTCCTTTGACTTCTACTTTGTTGTCATTACCCAAAGTTACATCAAATTTTACACTCTCATCCAAACTAGAAAACATTTCTAAATTCCCTGTCATATGATTGCTGCAACCCGAATCTAAAAACCATAAATCTTTTTCACTTGCTTGTGCAACATTGCATGCCAAAAACATAGTACCCTGTTCTCATTTTTTATTTTGGGTTTCTTTCATGAAATTCACATTTTGTTGTCTAAAATCATATTTTTTCTTTCTACATTCATTCATATAATGCCCAAATTTCTTACAATAATGACATTGGACTGAGGATTTGTCATACCTTTGGCTTTGAGGCTGATTTTGTGATGAGTATTGACTTGGGTTTTGGCTGTTACCTCTTCCACTTGAGCTTGATGGACTGCTACCCCTTCCACTTGTGTTTCTTCCACCTCTATAAAAAAAATTTCCTCTACCTCTAAAATTTGTTCTTCCTCTGCCTCTATCAGTGTTGATTGACACTTGTTTCTTGAATGCATGCTCCAGATTTGAAGTTGCTGACCTACTCAATCTATGCTCATGAGAAATGAGTGATGCATGAAGTTCATCCACTGAAAACTATGAGAGATCTTTTGTCTCTTCTATGGCTACCACAATAGATTCAAACCTTGTAGGCAAACTTCTTAGAATCTTTTCAACAACTCTCCTTTTTTCAAGAATGTCACCATGTGATCTAATTTGATTTACCAAACCAATAATTTGAGTGAAGAATGTGTCTATTGTATCTGATTCTTTCATATACATTGTTTCAAAATCTCTTCTTAACATTTGCAGCTTAGCTATCTTTACCTTTTCCATTCCTTGATAAGTTGTTTGAAGAATGTCCCATGCTTGCTTGGACTTTGTTGCTGCTTGAATTCTTGAGAAAATACTTTCATTCACTCCTCGAAAGATGAAGAAGAGGGCTTTTGAATCTTTCTTTTTATTTTCCTTTAACACATCTTTCTCTGCCTGAGTCAAAGCATTATATGCCGTTGCATCTGCTAGTTCTAGGTAACCATTTTCAACAAGCTCCCATAAATCTTGAGCACAAAATAATGCCCTCATTGTGATTGCCCAATAATCATAATTTTTCCCATTGAACTGTGGGATTTGTGGATTTTTCAAGCTTGTGCTTGCCATTGTTGGCTGTAAATACCTTTGCTCTTTGATTCACCTTCAACTTTCATAAACAACCTTCAGCTCTGATACCAATTTGATGGAGGTAGAGGAACAGTAAAAATAAAAATCACACACAGATGCAAATATGAAATTCAATAGAGATCCTTTCTTACATTAAAATAAAACTTTATATTAATGCCCAGTTTTTTATTTACAGAGGTAGCAAAAAAGCTCACACTATCATCTATCTTTTTACAAAGACTGAGAATATTTTATACATTCACTACTAAGAAAAACATTCCCGCTAATATCCAGAAACCTCTAGAAGAATGCCTAGATTAAATCTGAACAAAAGAAACCTTAGAGAAAAATTAATTAAATAAAACTATATTTAATGCGATGCGGCTGAAAAAGGTACTGGTCACATGATCTCATGAATGAGAAAAGAGCCTTGAGATCATGCGACAAAGGCAAAAAGAAAGGAAAAATTAAATGCTATTGTTTGGTAGTTGAGTGGACATAGCGGAAGGAGAGAGGTCGCATGATCGCAAGAGAGGAAAGAAAGCCTTGAGATCAGGCGACAAAGCATAAAGAGAGTGCAGTCAAAAATAATTTAATGCTGATTTAACAGCCTACAGAAGTAACTTTTGAAAAGATTTTAACTTGAAATATTAAAATTCGTTCTGCTGCGTGAGGGAATAATACGAAAGTATTAATTGAGGCAGTTGGGATTAATTTCCAACAAACTAAACTAGGACTTGCACCGGATGGGTTGCAATGGTGTAGCTGATAGCAATGTATAGTTGGACATGTTTAAATATAATATTCAAAAAATGAAAATAAAAAAAAACATTATATCCTATGACTTTCATTTTAATTATCCTTTAGACTGAATGGCAAATTATTCTCATACGGCGGTATACTTTGCTCCCCTTGGTAAGTTATCTAATTATATGGCTGCATAGCCACTGCCTTCTCATCCTTCTCTTTCACAAATGACTGGAAAAAACTTAAGACTAAATTATTATTATTATTATAGTGAAATGCCTTTTAAGCGCAAGTGGAATTTCCAAAGTAGGTACCATACGTGCTTAATTTGAAGTCCAAGTGCACACTCCAAAGTGGACAAAATGTGAAGCTTTGCAAGGATCGTTGTAGCTATTGTAAAAGGCCATCATCAATGTAGTGTTTTTCAACCCATCGCCAATGTGACAAAAAAATTCTGCTATCAGGAAAATAGACGGAATTTTTTTGGATGGTGTGAGGAACCAAATTCCAAAAACGTAGCACCCACCATGTTTAAAGCCTATCGGCTAATAATGTTTGTGAAAAAAACATCCTTTTTCTTGATAAGTAGGAGATATTTTCCACAGCAATATACATACACTAATATACAGACGTACATACACCCTTTTTTAAAGGATAATATACACATCCATATAACTGTGTATAATATATATACACATACATGTATGTAGATAATGACTGATTTCTAATATCTAATGTAGAGTGTAATGAGATGTGTTCACTAACAAAAACCTAGCCTTTATTACTAAAAATTTAGTTCTTAAAAGTTTTTAAAATAATAATAATAATTCCAATTAATATGAAATAATATTCCCTATGCTTCTTTTTTCCAAATAATACAAACAAAAATGTAAAGTTCAAAAGATGCAAAAATACTTTTTTAGAAACACTACAAAGTTACAAAACACAGTGCAACACCTTATATATATATATATATATATATATATATATATATATATATATATATATATATATATATATATATATATATATATATATATATATATATATATGAGAGAGAGAGAGATAAATTGGGAATTGAGATCTCTCACTTATATGTTCTCCTGCTTTTATAAAGGATTAACCTCTTTGACAATAAGAGGATTTTAACGTGGCTATCCAACAACCTAGACCGTAAAATATGTAAGGAAAGTTTGAAAAAAAATAAATGTCCCCCTTGCTAAGATATGTGTTTTAGTGTGGTGCTTAAACGTTGTTTGTCGCTGCCATAAACTTTGACTTCATTCATATGGCTTATGGTCATGGCAACGTCTAGATCTAAAGTAAATGCATATCTTACTATTGGAGTTACTCCTCAACTACTTTTTGCCTCTGTAATTTTTCTCCAGCCCACTCTCACGTGCCATGTCACTTCTTCCAGCTTGTCCATCTCCCTTGGACATTGAGTGAGATTGATTTTGATTTAATCTTTAATGCATATCCTTGCCATAGATGTATTTTGTTGGCTGGTCAATCAGCATTTACTTGTATTTAATATTTTTAGGTTTCCCCTCTTTTCTGGGCACATTCGATGTATATCTGAAACAATCATTTTAATTTGGTTATGCCCTGTTATTTTAAGCAGCAGAACAAAGCTCTCATATTGGAATTTTTTTTATACGTTATGTTTTGATATATGCAAATATATATTAGATGTTTGGTGTTTTATCTTTTTTGGGAATGCTCTGTTTCTATATTTCTCTACCTCTGTCAACAAGTGGTATCAGAGCCTAAGGTTTCTCAAAAGGAGTTGTTGAAGGAAAGATTTAGCAGCAGCTAAAAGTTCCAGTATTCAACCAAGTGTGTCAATGGCAACCACAAGTTTAAAAAATCCTCAAATCCCATAGTTCAATGGGAAAAATTATGATTATTGGTCCATAACAATGAAGGGACTATTTTGTTCTCAAGATATTTGGGATCTAGTGGAGAATGGTTATCCAGAACCAATTGATGCAGCAGGATACAATGCTCTAACTCAAGCAGAGAAGGATACATTGAGAGATAATAGGAAGAAGGATTCAAAAGCTCTATTCTACATTTTTCAAGCAGTACATGAGAGTATTTTTCCAAGGATTGCAGCAGCAACTAAGTCCAAGCAAGCATGGGATATCCTCCAAATAGCATACCAAGGAATGGCAAAGGTGAAAATAGAAAAGCTACAAATGCTAAGAAGGGATTTTGAAACAATTTTCATGAAGGAATCAGACTCAATAGACTCTTTCTTCACACAACTGATGGTTTTAGTCAATCAAATTATATCTCATGGTGAGACACTAGATGATAGAAGAATTGTTGAAAAGATTTTGAGGAGTTTACCTACAAGGTTTGAATCCATAGTTGTGGCCATAGAGGAGACAAAGAATCTCTCACAATTTTCAATTGATGAGCTTAATGCATCTCTTATTTCTCATGAGCATAGGCTTAGCAGGTCAACAAGTTTATCATTGGAGCATGCATTCAAGACACAAGCTTCAATCAGTCATGGAAGAGGCAGAGGAAGAACAAATTTTAGAGGTAGAGGAAGAAATTCATATAGAGGTGGAAGAAGCAGCTCATCAAGCTTAAGTGGAAGAGGTAGCAGCCAATGCCCAAGTCACAATGATACTCAAAACCAACCTCAAGGCCAAAGGTATGACAAGTCTCAAATCCAATGTCACTATTGCAAAAAGTATGGGCATTATTCAAATGAATGTAGGAAGAAGTAGTATGATTTTAACAAACAGAATGCAAATTTCACAAAAGAAAATCAAAACCAAAAATTAGAACAAAATACAATGTTTTTGGCTTGTAATGTAGCATAAGAAAATGAAAAAGATGTATGGTTTTTAGACTCGGGCTGTAGCAACCACATGATAGGGAATTTAGAAATGTTTTCAAGCTTGGATGAAAATATAAAATTTGATGTCACTTTAGGGAATGATGATAAGGTGGTAGTCAAAGGAAAAGGGGACATCAACATTCTAACTAAGAAGGGGGAGAAGAAATATATTTCTGATGTTTGTTTTATTCCCGATTTAAAGCATAATTTGATGAGTATTGGCCAGCTTGTTCAAAAGGGGTTTAGAGTATCTTTCAAAAATGGAGAGTGCGCAATTTTAGATAAATTACCAAGCAATCAGCTCATTGCCAAGATTCAAATGACAAACAATAGAATGTTTCCCTTAAAGATTAAGCTAGATTTGAATGTGGATTTTGCTCAAGCATACACCATAGTGAATACACAAGAGGGTAAAAGAGAACTTGCAGCTGTCACTCAAACTGTATTTCAAGCAGAAATAAAAGATGAAAATTGGCTTTGGCACCTAAGATTTGGGCATTTAAACTTTGGAGGCCTAAATTTACTTCATAGGAAAAGCATGGTGAAAGGATTGCCTTTAATAGAAAAATCGGAAAGAGTATGTGAAGGGTGCATCTTGGGAAAGCAACATAGACAATCGTTTCCAGCAATTAAGTCAATGAGGGCAAAAACATATTTAGAAATTGTTCATTCAGATTTGTGTGGGCCAATGCAAACACCTTCAATTGGTGGAAGATTTTATTTTTTGACATTCATTGATAACTACTCAAGGAAAACATGGGTTTATTTTCTAAAGCATAAGAGTGAGGTATTTGAATATTTTTGTCAATTCAAAGCTCTTGTTGAAAAATAGAGTGGTCATTACATCAAAGTAATGAGAATAGATAGAGGTGGTGAATACATCTCAAATGATTTTCTAATATTTTGTAAAGATCATGGAATTCACCAGCAATTCACAACTAGATACACACCTCAACAAAATGGGGTAGCTGAAAGAAAAAATAGAATAATCATGGAAATGGCTAGAAGCATGTTAAAAGAAAAACATTTGTCAAATGAATATTGGGCTGAAGCTGTTTCATGTGCAACTTATATAATAAATAGATGTCCAACAAAAAGTGTTAAGAATGTGATTCTAGAAGAACCATGGAGTGGAAGAAAACATAGTGTTTCTCATATGAGAGTTTTAGGATGTGTGGCATATGCACATGTGCTAGATGAATTGAGAAGGAAATTGGACAACATGGGAGAAAAATGTATATTTGTGGGATACAGTGATGAATCAAAAGCATACAAATTATACAATCCAATCAGTAAGAAGGTCATAATCAATAGAGATGTATAGTTCATAGAAGAAGAAGCATGGGATGGAAGTGTAGAAAAAATAGTCAACATAATAGCAAGCATACCACAAGAGGAAAATGAAGTTTTAATACCAGCAAATAATCCTTCAAATGTGACTCCTTCCACACCCATTCAAGCTCAACAAAGTGGTCCACAAGTGACACCATCATCAAATGTAAGATCAGCATCACGTTTACAATCAAGCACCCCCACAAGTGGACAACAAACACCATCTACAAGTGGCCATCAAGGTGTTGGTCCATCAAGTCCACATTCAACCAATTCTACATCAAGTGACATGTCAAATCCTGCATTGGCAAGCTTGAGGAGACAAAAAATCAGAAGTATTAGAGACCTTTATGAGCAAAATGAAGGTGAAAATAATGCTGATTCAATTTCTCTTTATGCTTTATATTCTCAAATAGATGACCCAATTCATTTTGAAGATGCAATTAAACATGAAAAATGGGAAAATGCAATGGATGAAGAAATTGATGCAATTGAAAAGAATCAAACATGGGAGTTAGTGAGTCTTCCAAAAGGAAAAGATGTCATAGGAGTAAAGTGGGTTTATAAAGCTAAGTTGAATTCAAATGGTGATGTGCAAAAGCATAAGGCAAGGCTAGTTGCTAAAGGTTATTCACAACATGGAATTGATTACAATGAGACATTTGCTCCCATAGCCTGATTAGACACCATAAGAATGACACTTGCCATAGCAGCTCAAAACAAATGGCCTATTTATCAAATGGATGTAAAATCAGCATTCTTGAATGGTTATCTTGAAGAAGAAGTATATGTGGAATAGCCACTTGGATATGAGATTTTGGGTCAAGAAGATAAAGTCTACAAACTGAAAAAGGCATTGTATGGTCTCAAGCAAGCCCCAAGAGCTTGGTACAGCAAAATTGATTCATATCTCTTACAAAATGGTTTTGATAGGTGCAGTAGTGAGCCTACGTTGTACATAAAGATGGATGAAAAGTGGCAAATTCTAATTGTATGTTTATATGTTGATGATTTGATATTATGGGTGACTTATCAATTGACATATTTAAAGAAGCTATGAAAAAAGAATTTGAAATGACTGATTTGGGACTCATGAAATACTTCTTAGGCATTATAGTACCAATTTGGGACCAATTTTCTTTGCTTTCAACTTATTATATTCTCCTCTTGGAAATATTTCTTTCCTAAGATGATCTAGGACCATATCCCCAACATTAAAATTGATTTCTTTCCTTTTCATATCAGCTCTCCTTTTGTACTTAAGGGTGCTTTCCTCAAGTTTCCTTTTCACTTGGTCATGCAATTCTTGGATAATATTCACAAAATCCTCACCATTAGCACTTCTTGTCTCCATTTTACCTAGATTCCTTAGCTCACATAATCCTATAGGATGCATACCATTCAAGATCTGAAAAGGACTCATACATGTACTTCTATTAGGGGAATCATTATATGCAAACTCGGCTTGTGCAAGCACCAAATCCCATTGTTTTGGATGCATACTTTTTAAGCTTCACAGGATGTTTCCAAGGCTTCTATTGACCACTTCTATTTGACCATCATTTTGGGGATGGTAAGCTGAGATGAAACTAAAAGTGATGCCCAATTTCTTCCATAGAGTCCTCCAAAAGTGTCCTACAAATTTAGTGTCTCGATCAAAGATAATACTCTAAGGAAGTCCATGTAGCCTAACTATCTCCTTGAAGAATAAATTTACAATATTAGTAGCATCACTTTTTTTTGTACATAGAATAAAATGAGCCATTTTAGAAAACCTATCAACTACCACAAATATTGAATCATGTCCTTTATATGTTCTTGGCAGACCAAGTACAAAGTCCATACTGATTGAATCCCATGGTCTAGTTGGAATTGGCAATGGTTGATACAAACTTGCATTTTGGCTACTTCCCTTGGCATGTTGACATATTTTACACCTCTCCAAAAACTTCTTGACATCATTTCTCATACTTGGCCAATAATAATGTGAACTTAATTGAGCCAATGTCTTATTTTGTCCAAAATGCCCTGCCAAACTACCACTATGTATCTCCTTCAACAATTTTTATCTCATGGAGCTTCTTCGAATGCAAAGTTGGATGCCTTTGAATAGAAGGCCCTCTTGTATCATGTACTCCATCCAAGGACTTCTATTTCTCCCAAGGGGATTTAAGCAAGCTTCATATCCATCTTTGAAGTATGTATCTTCTTTATACATCTCCTTCAAGTCATTAAATCCCAATATGCTCACTTGAGATTCCTGCATGATTAAAATCCTTCTACTCAAAGCATCTACCACTTTGTTGGATTGACCAAACTTGTGCTTAGTGACAAAAGTAAAACTTTGCAAAAATTCTACCCATTTGACATGTCTCTAGCTTAATTTATGTTGACTACTAATAAATTTCAAAGCATGGTTATCAGTGAAAAAAATAAATTCTTTAGGCATGAGGTAGTGCCTCCATTTCTTCAATGCTTGTATGATGGAATAGAACTCCTAATCATATGTTGAATATCTCTTCTTTGCATCATTAAGATTTTCACTTAAGTAAGTAATAGGCTTTCCATCTTGATTGAGGACAAAACCTATTGTGATCCCGTTGGCATCACACTCAACTTGAAAAGGCTTAGTAAAATTAGGTAAAGACAAGATAGGTTCCTCTGTAATTTTCTTTTTAAGCATATGAAAACTCTTATTAACAGCTTTTATCCAATAGAATGTATTTTTATCTCCCTTAATGGTATCCACTATTGGAGCACAAATCCCACTAAAATTTCTTATGACACTAGTAAATTTTACCCTATTTTTCGATGAGGATTAGTCAAATTTTCAATACCCATTGGTCAAACAAATGACCAAAACTATTGTCAAACTTTTTATCGTCGATTATATGATAGGAAAAATAGTCATCAAAATTCTGACCTCCTTAGTGGTTGAATTACCAACCAAATTACCTAGAAGAATTGTAGATCAAACCTTTTATCTATGTGACCAACGTTCGTCAAAATTGTGACCAATCAGGGTCCATAATGTTGTCAAAATCAACGTCAAACACATAGCATTCTCGCTGAAACACAAAACATAGTTCGTCTCTCTTACGATGACATGTGGTCAGAATCAATGTCGAACACATAGCATTCTCATCAAAATAACTATTATTAAAATGTTGAAAAAGTGACCAATAATAATTTTTGGTTAAAAAAATTATATATATATTATTGATGGGTTTCTAACCAATTTCTCTATTTCCTCCATGATGCAGGTGCAAGATTAATGATGATGATAGTTCATAGTACTGTCCATGAAGACTAGAAGAATAGAAAGAGAGCTTTTGCATGACAATGATAACATTGAGATCTTGATATTTTTCCTTATAAGACATGTTCTTTCAAGCCTCCCTACTTGAGGTTGACTCAGTAGCCCTATCTAAGGTAAGAATGATAAAGAAAGAAATGAGAGTAATGACCAGCAAGAGCATGGGTCTGGTGATAACAAGGAATAATAAGGGGCAGTAAAAAAGTAATCAGTACATAGTCCTTAAGACCACAGTACAGAAATCTCAAAGTAGCAGTCTTAATGCTGACACATTCTATTATGATAGAAGTCAATGGGCTAGTCATGATGAATAAAAGGAGTCCATGAATAGGACAGAGATGTACAGGCCCATCTTGACAAATTAAAAGAGAAAGAGAGTAAAATGTTGATGAAACTTTTCTAAAGCACACACAACAACCTTATACATAGTAAAATTGAATGCAGGATAGTCTTTCAAAGGACAAACATATATGAGCAAGTTATAACAATAAATCAATCTCTTTAGCAAGTTATAACAATAAATCAGTCTCTTTAGCCCTTAACTAAAAGGGTGGTAGACCCACAACGAGCAAGTTATAACAATAAATCAGTCTCTTTAGCCCTTAACTGAAAGGGTGGTAGAACCGCCTGATGAAGAGACCAACCTTAGTCCGTGAAGGAGCCATAATATCTACAATAGTCAGCAAATGTTGGTGATTTGGTTTAGTGATTACCAAGGAAATTATTGTTATTTTTTATGTTCTCATCATTGATATATCACAAGATTATAAATCTCTTTCAGCAACCATACAATCGGCTGTCACAATGAAACCTATGATGAATGAAAGTTCAGATTATTAAGTCTGATTGGGCTTATTCACCTTCAGTTGTCAATCTCTGCATCACTCCAAGTCTCAATTAACACTATGAATTATGATCTATGATACCACTTATAAATGTTAAGCTTATCCAATTGATAAGATATATATGACAATATCATTGCTATCTCTAATTTGACAATTGGATATATGCAAGGTGATTAGGTCTATATATAGGTAATGCTAAGATTATCTGGATTAATATGTATAATCTACAAATAATAATGTGGATATGATATTAAATCATTGTTGTATCTGATGACTTTAGGAATTATGCAAAGTTAAGATATTCCAATTTGCAGATATTCATAGAGATCTCTACTCTTCCTGAAGTATCTATATAAGCTATACAATGAACCTCCCTCTAATGATAGCAATGATTTTATATAATGTTGTGTCTGATATGTTGATATAACCTTGCAATTATGAATATGAGGTTCTACTTGATATGGCAATATCATAGTACAAGCATGAAATACCCAAGTTGTGCTTTTGGCATTGAAATACGAGCATGACAAGACTTCACAAACAGAATGAATTGGAAACTTAAGATAGATCATGTAATGTAATGAACCTTTGGAAATATAAAATAAGAAACTGAGTGTTGATATTAAAAGGGCATACATACCAGTAACAACAATTGTCCTTACATCATTTCTTCTCATTGCCTCATCATACTTTTCCCCAAGTGCACCAAGGACTGCAAAGAAATAAGATAAACAAGTCACAAGCATATAGCGATGTTAAAATAGTAAAAGAATACTTTGACATAAGAAAAAAACTACACAATATTAAAACATGACATTGTGCTTTAAAAACTAAAAAGGTAATAATACGAGACCATTCATTAATTAGCTATTTAAATTTTCATTAGTTGAGAATTGATAGTCATTGTCAAAAGGACAAGAAACTCATCAATGTCCTCATCATTCCCATGGTTTAATGTCTAAAGGACATCGAAATATACAAACAAATCAGTGTTTATAGATGGATTGACAATGAACAAAGAGGTTTCAAAAAATAGTGATGTGCATACTGTCAAAGAACATTATGGTATTCACAATCAAAGAAAAAAGATGTGCTCAAGGTTATAAAAGATTGATTTCTTTTAGAATGTGAAGAGTGCAGTAAGAACAGTAATAAGTAATGTTGCAATAACAACGAATGCAGGACAAAGCTGTAATGGAAGTGAAAAAATAGTGATTATTCAAGGGTTTTGCTATACAAAGTCAATGGTGAACAAGCATTGATACAAAATAATGAAATGATAGGATCAATGAGGAAGATGAGTTGTTCACTATTCTTGATGTAGCAAAGTCAACAAGATCAGTCGAAGGCCATAAAAAAAATTAGTCACAATTATCTAGGAACTATGTTAAAGCACTGTCCCAAGAAATGAAGAAGGCATGTTTTCAAGAACAGAGATGGAGTCTTTGTTTTGACAGAGGGGTCACATTTTAGAGAGGGGTGACAAGAACCATAATACAAAGGTATCATTTTATTATTTTGTCATCATGAATATATAGCATGGTGAGTTTGTAAATGATTTTCATAAAGAGAAAAAAAAAAGATACCTAATAGGAACACAATAAAGTATCATATGGGGAAAATTAGAGGCCAAAAGGACATCAGGTGACAATCACAAGAACCTTATTTCAAAAATAATGGTCAAGTGGGCTTAAAGATAGTGTTTCTATAATGCATTAGCAATACATAACAGTGATTAGTAAAGTGTGCAAAAAACCAGTGATAGAGTGTCAATATGCATAGAGGTCATAACAGTAATAAATGTTTATAACAGTTATTTTAATAATGCTCCAAACATTGAGAATGCAAGATACATGTAACGATGAACTTCATTTCGACTTGCTAATTGGCTTTCACTATTAACTCTAAGCTTATCTTTAAAGTTTGAGCTTCACTTGGTTTTGAGAATAGTTTAATATTCTCTACTTAACAAGGCCAACCACATGAAGGTGTAAGCTCATTTGGCCCCTCCCCCCCCCCTAACATCACTCTAAATTCCCCATTAACATCTAATAACATTCATTCATTCATTCATTCATCCATTTTTTAAATATAACATTCAATCATTATAATCACATGATAACATTCATTAACACATAAAATTCATTAACACATCATTCATCAACTTACTAGTACAAAATTACATCCATTAAGACAACGTTCTTTCATTACCAAAAAATGTTAATTATAATCATTTCTTTTTGGGTTTCTTGCTTTTTTTTTCATGTAATTTCTAAGAGGAAGATCAATGTCCTCGTCATTCCCCTCCTCTACTATTTCTAATGGCAACGCATGTCTCCTCATCTATTAAGGAATAGAAGGTCGTTGCGCTAAAGGGGGGTCTGTTGCAATAACATCTACGTCATGAGTTAAATTCACACATAATTAATTTAAAAGAACAAAACATAGATTTTCTTTACCTGAATGTGCCACATGATCTACATGGTGATCACTCTGAACATCCTCCAGCACTCATTCAACATGACATTTTGTATCCTCTAAAATATACACAAAAAAGGTTACACCAAGTTCAATTTAAGATGTTAAATTGTATTAATAATTACATAATTAATTTTAAATAGAAAATGAGCACCTCCATCGACACTACAATGCACATCAGGGGCTTCATCATGCGGCGTATGATCTATGTTATGATTAAGAGGCTGTATTGCAATGTCATGCACATTATTATCAAATAGATTGTTGCTCAAGTATTCAATTTCTAATATATTATTTGGCATATTTACCTATTCACATCATGAAGAAGACTCTTGGGTTAGGCTAGTGGAAGCTTGGCGTATGCATTCAGCGATGACTTGATAGCCTTCTTTGAAGGTAATTTTTTTGTGTTTTGCCGTGGCCTCTAAATTAAATTCAGAGGCCTACATTTTTTGATTAAATAAAATTATTTTCATTTTATAAATAATTTTTCTCTGAAATTCATTTACTACTACTTACAATTCATTCTTTAATTTTGGAATATCCACCAGAGCCAAGTCTGTGTTGCCCAATCTTTTGCAGCCTGGCCTTTGTTATCTTTGATGTGTCCTACAACCTATGAAAAGTTTGAAATATGTTAGATGATATAGATATAAAGATCACTAATTAGTGCATTATTACATTGTACTAGTAGTTAGTACTATTGCATACCTTCTTCTCTCATTTGGTGGTGTAATTCCTCTTTGAGCATCCCCTTTCTCCTTTGCATCCAAAATGAACTCATTCCAATCCCTCACTAGAATAAAGGGAGGACGCTCATACTTTGGGTTCTGGACAAGACTCTTTCTATATGAGTCCCTCACAGTCTTAAGATGTTTGCAAGCTTTTTCTAAAATTTTCTTCTACTAAAAAAGATTACTACCAAACTCATGCTCTAAATCTTTTAATTTTTTGTCTTGCAAGTTCCACCTTTTAAGAAAAAACACAAAATTGTTAGATAGAAAATTTAACTAAAGTTGTGTACCTTGAATATAGTAAAATAAAAGACCCAAATGAAAGGAAAAATATTGTACTAATTAATGATATGAAAAAAAATAGTGGGATAGCGTTAGTTCACTTATGATGTTCCACCTTGTACGTATGGTGGGCCCAAATATCTTTAGTGCGAGGTCATAAAGCGTCTTATAAAATGAATCATTTCTTGCAAAAAATATCATGGGATAATCAATCCAAAACTTGTTATGAATAGGTAAATGCATATTACAATATAAAAAATAATAATTTTAAAGTACCTAGAAGCTTAGGACATTTTAAAGGCATTAATTCATTATCGTCAATCAACAATGATGTCTGCATAACTCCTGTGCTAGAAAGACAAGTAGATCCAAGAAATGATAGTGAATTATCAACAATACATGTACTCTGATCAGTATCTGGTGTACAAGACTATGCCGGTGTATCTCCTACTCCACAAAATTAATCCACTATGTGATGCACCCAAGATTAAAGTACAAATTATCAAATCATAATTAACACAAAACCAAATATAGAAAAACAAGGATTTACCAGGCATAGACCATGAAGGCGTCGATGTTTGCATGCTCCTTGTTGTCAACATTGCACTCAGCAATCTCTAATGGACGTCCATCGACCTCCTACGAGGAGTCACCTACACTTGATGACCTAAACAATACATTGTTAGCAAAGACATTCTGAAATAATAAAAGTAAGAGTTAACTTAAGAAGTTTTTGAATGTTCCAAAGAAAATATTTCTTGTAACTTGTCAACTAAAGGATTATTTTACCTAGGGCAGCCAGAGCTCTACTACTACTGGCCTCACCGCATTGTCCTTGAGCAAGTACTTGAGTTTCCAAAACATCCTGTAACAAGAACACATATTACATATTTTACTTCACAACATAAAAGAGTATAAAATATAAACCTTTATTGAACTTTTGTTATAACTAAAGATTCATTACTACTTACTTCATAATGACATGCTTGCACCATCAATTTAGATAGCCTTGACTTTAGCATCTCAGTTGTATTTGCTTCATCCAAAATGTTCATAATTTCTAAATTGATTTTTTTTAGTTTTTTCCTCAACATAATTGTTATATTAGGCATTTCTGCGATATCATCATCAGAAGGGGTAGCTATTACCTATGTTGTTGTAGGTGCTTTTCCCCTATCCTAAACATCAAATTATGACAGGAATATCAGTAAAACTATCATAAAAACTCCAAAACCCTAAATAAAATAATGTAATAATATAACATTTTTCAACTATCTAATTTATGCAATTTCAATAAGGCTTATTGTTGCTGAAGAATGGGTGGGAGGAGCATCCTTGTGGCCTCTATCATGTGGGGGATTCATATCATCCTGTGACAAAGATTAAATATAAAAACTTTAGGGAATTGAAAGCAATAGACTTAGCAAAAAAAACTTATTAATAAAATGTTATATAGTACTTACCACCCTCGTGATAGTAACTTTGTTTGTATCTATGTGATTTAAATGGTAATCTATTAGCAGTTCTTCCCCTACACTTATTGATTTTATCGCACATGCAAAAGCTTGATTCCCCTCACGCGCCTCAAATATGCAATTGGGTAGCTTATTAGTTGAGGAAAGTCACGTACTATTTATAAAACCTGCAATATTACCTGTTTCTTTTGGTCTCCCATAAATGTACATTGCAAATCTTTTACTTTGATCATTTTCTTTCCATTATATATAATTTGTTGATAGTGCATACCTACACATACATTTTTTATATTAAACAATCTGCATCCAATCATTGTAATTGTAACATGGACCAACATACTTGAACAATTCAACAACTTTGTTGTAACATACATTTATCCCATCCATGAAAAATAGGCCCAAACCATGTAATGAGGATGGAGCTATGCGATATATCCTCTCATTAACACAAAAATCAATGTTAATTAGAGGTAGCTCATTGGGTACCCATTCTTTCTCAATATGTGTGTACCGAAAGGGCACCTTGATGTTGCCTTTGGTCCCATCATCATAAGAACATGACCCCCCTTTAGCAAGAAAAAATTGCATGTGTTTATCAAAAAAATTTCTAATCTTTTGACCTCTAGTTGATCTCCCCATTTTAGCCATACTACATGTAGAACTTTCATCTACCATTCCCTCATTTCCCGCATTCGATGTAGATAGATCTGACAAGTACCTATTTGGTGGGTCCTACAATCTGTCAAATGAGATATTGTCATGTCCCTATTTCAAATAGAATTTTGATCATATTTAAATAATATAAATAGAATAATCAAGTCGTGACCCATACGTACGGTTCTTCTTTGTCTATACGTGGGAGATATAAAATGTACTAGGTTGAAAGTGATTATATAATTATATGTCTATACGGTTCTTCTTTGTCTATATATACATTATATGATTATATAATATGTCTATTTATAACATACGTGCTCAGTGATAAATAAGAAGAATATAAGAAAATTATGTCTAGTTATTAACTTATACCTGCTGATCCATGTCACTGTGCACGATCCACACCAAAGGGGTTAAATTTTCTACATATGTTAATCATCTATCTTAAGTTAGTTAAAAATTATATGATACGTATGTTACAAATAACTTAGAAGACAACATGAACAATATGCAACATCGTAAACATGAACAAATTTACCTTATATATGGAATGCAAGATTGTCAACAGAAGGGGTGACAATGTCTATAGTCAATTGTCTGTTTGCAAAAAAGGTGATAATCAAACACAATATATATATATATATATATATATATATATATATATATATATATATATATATATATATATATATATATATATATATATATATATATATATATATATATATATATATATATATATATATATATATATATATATATATATATATCAGCAGCAATTAATTGAGTATCGTAAGTAAAACATTGGTAATTATAAATCACATATGTTATAATCATTAGAATTGAAATCAATAAATCAATATTAAACATATATACTAATCAATATAAATATATATAAATAATTAAATCACCTATATACCTTGTACATTTCAATCATGTCATTGATCATCTTCTTCATCGATCTCATCATCATCACCATCATCATCATCATCACCACTATCATCATCACCATCATCACCATCACCATCATCATCATCATCATCATCATCATCATCATCATCTTGATCTTCATCATCTACTTCTTCATCATCTTCAATATCTTCTTCTTCCATAACATTATACTTTATCGGCCTTCCTCTTGGATCATGTCTAACAACAAATGACCAACCATGTTTATGTGGAACATCTAAATAAAATACTTGCTCACATTGGCTTGGAAGAACATAGGGCTCATCTCCAACTGGCTCAAACAACCTTGTATTAATCATTTTAAATCCATTATCATGTTGAATAACAGTTCTATTTGGATCATTTTGATTTAATCGTAGCCTGTACCATTTGACGACGAATAGAACTACTTTGAAGGAGTTAAAGTCACACTCAATTATATCATCCAAGATACCATAGTATCAATTATGAGATTGTTGAGAATGTATGTCATTTCTAGATGATATATTAATGACCTCAAAAACTACAGGTATCCCAGAATCATAAGTTTTTTTCGTGCCATCCAACTTTTTATGTGAAATTTGTGATCATGATAGTACATAGCTTTGTGGTGCTTGACTTGCAATTTTTCAAGCATGTGAAAATTATTTGCATTGTGAGTTGATATGAAACATACGAGTCATGATCATTAATAAATTTGTACATACCTCTCTACCTCTTAAACCATATGCTAGATCAATTACCATTGGCGTAACATTAGAATCTCCATTACGATGAGCTTTTCTAACCAATGAAGCAACACCTTCCCATGTTAATGAGAAACCATTTTTTTGACATTGTTCAATCCATACTATCATCCAATCAAGATTGTTCACAATATACAAATGTATTGCATCCCACTCTCGACCAACTATATAAAAAAAATACACCAATTATAAATAACTTATATTGAAGATTTATAAGAATTAATTAACTACAATAACATCCTATATTTACCTCTCACTTTCTTCAATCTACCTTTTCCCATCAAATACTCCCCTTTGAATATGTTAATAGATTTGGGATCCAAAATATGATCTACATGGATCTTTGCTACAAACTTAGGAAGATATTCACTAATGTACACCATGGTCTGGTATACCATATATCCCTCCACCATGAACCCTCAGGATGTGCTCTCTGTCAAACAAAGTCTTTCAAAAATTTCAAGTGCCTCTCAACCATCCACATTGATCTCGTTGGTATAGGTCCACACAATTCAATCTCCTCAACTTGATGTATGAGGTAGTGTTCTTGTGCATTGAAAAAAGTTGAAAGGAGACACTTTTGCATTTCACACATAAGAAGAGGAATTTTTCTCTTCCAATATTTTATATCTTCTTTATTGATTTCTTTTGATGACAACCACCTCATGTATTTTCCAAGTTCATATATAACTTGTTTGACACTATTGGCAAAGTGGTGTGGGAGAGATAAAGGTAGAATGTACTACAATATTTGTAAAATGATCTTATTAATATTTAATAAAAGAATGAAATGAAAACTACACGCAGTATACAAATATATAGTGAATACAAAATAACATGAATTACCTTAATAAATATATGCCAATCATGTGTTTTCATCCCTAGCCCAAATTCACTTTTCTTTGATATGAGATCGTTTATGTTCGCAGCAAACCTTGTGGGAAATCATATTTTTTTTATGACTTCTTTTTATAGCATTGCTTTACTACTCTGACAATAACCAACTAAGGGCACTCGTATCAATCCAGTCTCTATTGTTATTTGATCGAATGACATTTTTCATAGGCAAGATGTCATTCTCCGTGGCTTTGATGTAGTCTCTTCTTTCCCATTGAAAAGATATTTTTTGGTAATTCGGTACTTATGGTTTCTGTGGAGAAAGTGTCTATTCTCATCGAACACTTGTTTTTCTAAACTTTTTGAATGAAAAGATTTCATCTTTGGACCACAAACTGGACATGCAAATTTTCCCTTTGTCTGAAGACCTACAAAATCATGTATAATTGGATTAAATATGTTAACTTTTTGTTAGCACTATAACATACCAAAAAAGAGGTGTTAAGAAGAGAACATACCACAAAATGTGTTAGCCCAGGGGCATCATGTATTGTCCATACAAGCATTGCATGGAATTGAAATTTTTTTTGTCTTATTGGTCTAGAGATGTCATACATAGTGACCCCATTCCATAACACCATCAACTTGTCGATAAGGGGCTCAATATATACATTGATATCTTTAACTTGGTACTTACCTAGTTGAATGAACAAAAATATTACATAATTATTATGACCATTTTGATGGATTATTTATAATAAATTAATTTAGATGACTATTAAATAAAAAAATACCTGGAACAATTAGTGCCAACATTATGTGCTCCCTCTTTATGGACATCCAAGGAGGAATGTTATTGTTGATAACAAAAATAGGTCACACTGAGTAAGTAGATCTCATCTCTCCAAATGGATTGACACCGTCCACTGCCAATGAAAGCTTGGGATTACAAGGTTCTTTTTTAAAGTGTGGCCATTTTTCCTCTATTTTCTTAAATGTTGAACCATCTGTAAGCATTCGCATAATGTCATCTCGACTTCTATTGCATGCATGATAATCCATAAATTATGTCAAGCTATTGCACCTGAATAATCATTGCGGACGTAAAATAATGGGAATAAACCGAAGAACCTTGTGAGGCACCTTTTTTGTTATTCAATCTGATCAATATCTACTAATATACCAAATAGGGCATTCTATTGCAAATTCATGTTGTTTATGATATATAATATGATCATTCGGATATGCATGTATTGTTTGATACTCCATTTCAATATCTTTCATAATGGAAGATAATTCTCAGTATGAGTGAAGTAGAATGTTTGATGGTGGTAACAAACACTCACCTATCAACCTATGACCAAAAATATAATTTATTAATTTAAAGAAAATTAATTACTACACAATTCACCCAATGTTAATTGTAAGGGAATTATGACTAAAAAAATGAAAAAAGATGACATACCTTAACATACATGTCATTGCTATGTTGGATAAACCATTCATAACCTTCAAGTTCACCAACAACAATACAGCGGCAAGAAGAGTTGTTTGGGAGCCTTTATATAGGGGCTTGTGTGCCTTCTCAAGTATAGGTACATCAAGGTCTGCGTTAACATAATCATCATCATCATCATCTTGGTCATTTTGATCATCTTTATCATCATGATCTTCTTCATCATTGTGGTCTTCTTCCATGGGATCATTACCTTCTACTTCTATATTCACACCTCCATGTTACCTCATTTGGAAATCCACATTCTCTGAATTGTCATGGTCCATAACATGAAACACAAGGAGGTTGACCTATATGAAAATGATGATCTTATATTAACCATGACCATGATGTCATCATCAAATCATGTCTTATGTATTTTATAAATTTTTAAAATACATACCGATGGACAAAATTTGTTTCCCCCCTCAATGTGACCATGCTGCCTACAATGTTCCTTAGCTATTTTGATTAGATATCTTATGTTAGGAATGAATGCTAAATTTTTGGCAACCATTCTGTAGCAGTTGTTGTTGCATTCATGACTATGATTTTCATTGATGTCAACACAGTGATTTACCAGATACTTGCAGAGAAGTAGATAGTATTTGGATTAGCACACATGGGATATTGCCGTTGCAGCTATGCAATGTTGAGGATATACTCTTTGATATGTTATTTTTTTATGGTTAAGAGCGCAGATAGTAATTCATTTATTCATGAAAGTTATGAGCATTTTAGTGGAAGTAGTATTCAGGCAGTGTTCCTGAGTAGCAGTTTGTGGAAATTAGATGATATCTCCTAATCGGGATGGAATCTGGTTTTGCACATTTGAAGAGAAGTTGAAGACACATTTTTAGTGACATGGATGATAGTGCAAACTTTGAGGTTGCATGAGTGAAGAATTAGTATATTTGGAAGCTGACAGCTTTGTGTAATTTTGATGTAGTGTGTGGAAACTTTTATTTTGTGATTGTATGCTAGCTCATTTGTAATTACTTGAGTGTGGTATAAAGGAAGGAATGTTTTTCCTTGTTCTAATATAGTTGGATTTGTTGATGTATGCATGAAGTGAAGAAAAGAGCTAGTTGTGAAAGCGAATTTGTGAAGGAAGACATGCGAAGTACAGAGATCTAAAATTGAGATCTGGTGAAGCAGAGAGTGCGGTTTGGCATAGTAAGGAAGGAGGTAAAATATTTGCTATTATTCTATTGAATAATCTAGAGATCAATTGGACAGTGTGTTCAGTGATCTTTCCCTTGAAGCTGTTTGGGTAGTGGGTCCTTCTGTCTTCCATAACTCTTAACAGGGTTAGAATCTTTTAACGGGGATTCAAAACCTCCTAACAGGGATTCATATGTACTGAATGTATTTCATAAGACTCCTAACAGATTCGATCCTTTCACAAGGAATATTCATATTAGTGCATCTTTTGTGGGCATCATTCCCACCGGGGTTTACTCTTTGATCAAGAGGTTCCCTAGTCAACATATCTTGTGTCATTGTGTTATTGTGTATGAATATCTTTCTATGGTTGGTAATTATATTACTTACATGGTTTAATGTTGTTGAAGTTGCTAAAAGTTATAATTATTAGATAATTGATTCACCCCCCCCCCCCCCCCCCCACCCCTCTCAGTTATCTTGGTGGACTTTACTTTCTAACATCTTTGAGTCTTTAAGCCCTTACAAATTTTGCAAGGACAATAACATTTTCCATCACCTTTTCTTTTTAAGTTAGACCATAGTCTAGCAATTTTATCCCTATTTTGTTGTGCGTTGATATCGTCAGACATGGTCTTTCTTGATGTTGCAAGAAGAGCAATGCTTGGAACGTATAGGCCCGATCTAAAGAAATCAGCAAATAAAAACTAACATGCAAAATGTTAAATTGAATGAAATTTTATTATAGAGATAAATGTGTTGTCTAGATTACTAAATTTCAAAAATAGTGAAGGAATAGTAAGAATGAAAGAAAAAAATGAATCCAAGAGTCTTGAGAAGTGACTATCAAAAAAATGCATCCAAGAGTCTTGAGAAGTGACTATAGTAAGAACAGACTTATTAGTAAAATCATGTCCTTTGGTTTACTAGTTTACTTATAATTAGTATGTCTTGACCTACTAGTATGTCCTGACCAAAACAACAAAGTGTTGTAGAAGAAGATTCTTTGGAAGAAGTAATAGATTTGGAAGTTGAAGTGGTGGCATGTGAATATCTCATGGTTGATAGAAAAGTACATGAAGACCTTGGCAGTCCCTAAGAAGGAAAATATGATGGGTACAAGAATACTTGTTCATAAGGATGGTAACAAGTTTATTCTCAAGCCTTTGCAAAAATAATTCTTCATATGAGATAAGGGTTATCTGTTTTGGAAAGAAAGAGTGTGCTGATTTGAAGAGTTGCACAAGGAAGAGGTCTATGAAAGAGGATTAGAAGATTGGAGCATCAATAATGGTTCTAAAAATCAATGATTATGATAGTGAACAAAAGATGGAAAATTGGAAGAGTAGTGTGATTGAAGAAGATATAGTTGTGTGCACACATTGGTGTTCTATCATTGCACAAGTTCAAGACGATAAGGATCTATTCATGGAGGGAAGGAAAAAAGGTCATTTTAACCTTACAAGGAAAGAGGAGAGATGGTCCAAATAATTCTATGGTGACTGTCCCAAACAACAAACAAATTATGGAATTGCTAACATGATTTCTTTTCATGTTTCTACACATTTTGCCTGGCATCAACTTTGGTAATTATGACAGCTACAAAAGTGGGGATAGATTATGACCTGTAGATGAAAGGGAAGTTCTTGAAAGAGTTCTTATTCACCATCCAGATGTAGCAGAAAAGATAGGTTGTGGTGCTGACTTCATAAAGGTGTGATTCTACCCTGCTTTTTCTCTACATTTTTGTAACTTATCTTCTTGCACAATCTTCTAAATAGCCCTTCTTGTTAGCTGATGTGAGTTTTAGGTAACAAGAAATCTAATTTGCTTGATATACCTTTATATCTTTCTTTAGCATTTCATATAAACATGGGGATACAAACTAAACCATGTAAAGGAATTCTAACCAGACAACTCTCTGAAGCATCTTAAGTTCTGTAAACATCATTTTCCAAAAGGTTTTTTAAGTCCTGAAAATTCATTGGTTACATTTCCTGCATTTATGTTTTGAAATTTTAGATCTCAAAGTCTTTTGGAGACACAAAGACACAAAGACACAAAGAACACATAATAAACCCAAGTTCTAAAATAGGAGAAAGAATTGTTGAAAATTATGAAGCTGTATTTGTTTGAGAAATTAGTTAACATTGAGCATTTTTAGAATATCTTCTTTTTAGGCACCTAGAACATTCACAAATGATTTACATAGCCCTTGATGAAAATGCTAGATTTCAAATGTGTAAGTGGAAATTCATGTGGGAGTATTTTATCTTCATAGTATAAGAATTTTGATATTCTAAATCGTTTCCATATCCCCCTGATATGGAGTAGTAGCAGGGTGCATCATGTAGACTGCCTTCTAATCTATCCATAGCAGAGAGTTTAAAATATTGCAAGCAACGTAGGAAATGGAAGATGTATCCCTTCTATTTAGGAGTATGCACCTCCTCAAAGCAGAAAGGAGAATTTGTAACTAGGCTAGTAATTATTAAGTTTCCACATGACTTTCCCTAATGTTAATCCAAGTTATTAAAATGATATGCATACAACTTCGCATAAACTTAATAAATGATAGTTGTGGGATTGATTATTGAACAATTAAATGTTAATTAAGAAATTAACTAATAGATAAAGGATACTTAACCTCTAGGAACTATGCAAATGAATAAATCTAATGTTATATTTGTTAAAAACATATTAAAAAATTCATATGATAAATTTTAATCCAAAACTCCATGATTTGATCCAATCCAATGATCACAATTCAAAGCCTCAAATTATTTGTTTAAGCCTTTTGTTTTCTTATTTTTAGGAATAAAGATAAGAAGTTCTAATGTATGCCAATCAGAGCAGAAAAGAAGTTAAATGCAAGAAAGAGTTAATAGCCACTTCAATAGTTTTGGACATTGCCTAGAAATTAGTGTATATTATATGGTGTACATCTTTGAGAAGAAAGGGTAGAGCTCAGTCAAAGTCAGCAATGGAAGCATTCATTCTTGGGCTATTTCAAAATATATTGTTTGTATCTATCAATGGAAAGTGCATGACAACAAATAAATCAATTGTTGGACTCTTGCGAGAGGGAAGTTACTAATGTCAAACAAGGAGAATAGAGACTAGTCAAGAATGAAGTGACATTATGTAGAATATTGACATGCATTAAGTAGAAAGAGGTTAAAATATATATAGGCTTAAATTTGTAGTGTATAAATAGCTCTTGAAAATGCCAAAGGTTGCACATTTGATTCAACATTTCTATCAAGAGGTTAAAATATATATAGGCTTGAATTTCACTTTATAAACCATTTCTCCACTTTCAATCATAGCTGGATTATATTTTCTTATTCATATTTTCTTATTTTTTTCTTAACTATTGCACCCAACCTAAATGACCTTACAATAGCCTAACCAACCCCTTAGACCAGTCTATCAACCTTTCAAGGCACGGTTGTCACTTTAGTATAGAGTGCTTCCTGGGCCTACAAACTTGGCTTTCTGCATCTAACACCAAGTTTTACCATAGAATCCCTAAGTGTTATTGGGATTCTTTGACACTCTCCTTGAGGCAGTCGTCCTCCAAAATGGATACAATCAAAAAAGTCTTCAATGTACCTGTGAACCTCAAATCTCTGGTTATTACACTATTTCAAACATTTATTTGCTTCACTTGTTAAACTCATAACATACGCTTGACTAGGGCATTTACCTTTGTTATGTAATTAGTTTTATAGACAGATTTAATATCACAGTGAACTGTTATGCTTAAACAATGTTGTGAAAATCATTAGAACTATCTTGTTTTTTATTTGTACTGTCGATTAGGTATTGAATGAATGAACTTAATAACTCTGTAAAACTATTCTTACAACCGTGGGTTTTGAAGTTCATTATGCATTCTTAACTTTGTGAAGTTCCCTAGTCTTTTTATACATACATATTCTGTCATATGAAGGAATAACAGTCGATTGTTACAATTCAGGTTATATAGTTCCATTATCATATTTCATTTGTTCAAAGTTTCATTTTAGTTCCATCAAATAATAGTGACTCTCTAGACCGAGGCATAACCAATATCCTTGGCTTTGTCATGAAGTCCCGGCCCTAACTTGTAACTTCACCATGACATTTCCAATGTCATGGATTGAAAGACAAGTTAGGGTAATGTTTGTGTATATTTTAAACACTCAGAACTACGTCGAGTTGGTCACTATAGGTATGAATCACATCAATATCCATATCTACTGTAGAAGATCCATCTGAGAGAGTGTCCCATTCATACTCATTTGAATCAGTCATGGAACTTCTGCTGGGATGTTTGCACCAAGAAGGCTTAGGATGCCTAGAAGTAGAGGTGTTCATGTCATTATTCATGAGATCTCCTCATTCTATCAATCGTGTAATATTTCTACGTTGTCTATCAAATCTCAATGACTCATTAGGCAAAAAAAATTGGATGTGGAGGCTTCAATTGTGTCATCAGTAGGCATGCATTCTACTCCCCAAAGAAGTGAAGTAGAAGGGAGACAGTCTTCCATTTGGGCCATAGTGCATAGTGGTGATTCCTTGACGTCTAGATCTGAGTCACTAAGCACATGAGTATTTCTAGAATATTCAGGGATGTCATTGTCAACACCATATCCTAGACCTATGGTATCCTTAGAAGGTCAGCCAACAGTATGACTCAAAGGTTCAACTAGAGCATGCCCATTGTTACTTAAAGGTCTGTGACCTTGATAACCCATTTGTTGAAAAAATTTATAGCCTTTACCATAGAGTTTAGGAGAAATAGGAGTAGCAACTGTCATGTTGTCTTCTTCTTCTCTATAAATCCACTCCCTAACAACTTGTTCTTCTTTTTCGGCCTCTAAGGGTATGGATGATTGAAAAAATGTACCAAAAAATGTCATGGAAAAAGCGGAGGGCTTTGTCTTGTCTAAAGGTCTACCATAGGACTTAGGAGAGGTAGGCATAGCAGCAATGGAGTCCAATGTATATTCCCCCATACCAATACTCATCATCTTTAATTTTTGTTCAACAGCAATAAGGGACACATTATGATCATGAGAAGGTTTGTTGTGAGGAAAAAATGTCTCAGCAACAGTTAGAGTATTGATAGCGATAGCATTGTCCCCAGGAATCACAATCTCAGCTCCTTTGTGTGGAAACTTGACACACTAATGATAAGTGGAAGGGATAGATTGTATTTCATGGATCCAAGGTCGACCCAGAAGAATGTTATATGTGAGTGGAATGTCCAACACTTGGAAAACAATATCTTTCATGATAGGGCCCACTCAGACAGGCAGCACAACAAGACCTTTGTAAGATCTTTCCACTTCATCATATGCTTTTATGGTAATCTTTCACCTAGGATCTATGGCTAATTTAGACAATCCCAACTGTTGCACCACATGCAAAGAAACAATAATTAACCTAGCACCATTGTCTATCAGGACTCGGTGGACTCGAGTATGGTAGACAAGAACATCAATATGTAAAGCTAGATTATGAGGGTGACTAAGGGATGTGTCATCTTCTGCAGAAAAGGATAGGTAGTGCAGAGATGTGATGTGGTTGACCATAGCCTAGAATTGATCTAGATCAATATCATTGGGAACATTTGTTGTATGAAGAGCTTTCTCAAAGATCTCTTTATGCAAAGGGGATAGCTTAAGCAACTCAAAAATGGATATCTGAGCAGGTGTCTGTTGTAATTGGTGCACAAGGTCATAGCTAGACAAAACTAAAGGAACCGCTTGTTTGTAAGAAGAAGCTTTCTTGGGATCATACGTGATTTTAAGGACAATTTTGGCTTGCCCCCTAGTAACAGCATTCAGTGTCTCGCTTCAAGAAGATGAACCATTTAGGGTTTGCAAGACCAACTTTGGCATACCATGATTAGTGTTATTATCATCTTGAGATCTCACCATAAGAACATTCTCAACAGGCTCTATCATGTTGATCACAAGTGAATCAGGAGTATATGTATAGTTGATCTTTACATCATGATTCTTCTTATTTGCTTGAGAGGATTATGCTTTCTCATACTCAGGTAGAGAAGTCTTGAAAGCTTTGTGATCAAAATTTTTAACTAGGCCATCTATGAGCACTATGCCTCCATCAATAAGATCTTGAATGGTGTCTTTAAGCTTAAAGCAATTGTCTATCTTATGTCCCTTATTCCAGTGATAATGGTAGAAATGATCTTCTCTCCACCAATTAGGCTTAACCAGTGAATCATAGGGATGAGAATTGTTAGGAAGCGTAAGATACTTGTTGGCAACTAGAGTCTTAAGAATCACATTGTATGGTTCAGCCAACTTAGTGTAGACTCGTCGTTGAAATGTCCTTTTTGGCTTGTCTACATGTTGACGCTTAGGAGCACTGTGAGCATTGGCAGCCTCTTGTTGTTTTGCTACGTATATTACATTAGAGAGGTTGAAAGTAGGCTCTTTGGGTTTTGGGACATCCACAACACCATCATTGACAACATACTTGCTTTTGTTCCAAGGTTTGCTTTTGTCCTTGCCATTGCCCCTAGTATCTTTATTAATAACAATATCCCCCTTTCTTATGGCCACATCTTCAATCTGATATGCACTTTCAACCATGTCATTGAAAGAGGAGAACAGTTGTTTCCTTAGATCATAATACAATTCTGGCACAAGAGTGTTGACGAAAATGTCAATCTTTTCTTGTTCGTCTAGCTGTCAAGGATATCAAGAATACAATGACCTCCAACATTGTAAGTAAGTGGCAAATGGCTCACCTTGATTTTTCTTTAGAGCACTGAGACCTATCATGGTGATAGGTTGTTGGATGTTGTATGAATAATGCTGGGTGAAGCACCTAACCAACTCATCCAAATTTTTAAGAGGTGGTGTCAACTTTGCAAACTATTCTAGAGCTTGTCCTCTTAAACTTCTAGGGAACAATCACAAAAGAAATGTGCCTTCATGAAGGAATTCCATGCTAAGAGCATAAAAGTGATGCACATGGTCATGGAGGTCACCGTTTCCATCATACTTGTCATATTTGGGAACCTCAATATCCCTAGGAAATGGGACCATGTATAGAATCTTGTCAAAAGGAAGAGCACAAATAGATTCTACGAAAGAAACCTTTGGGGGTTCCTTTTCTATTGCAAGCTAAGCAAGACATTGGTTTGTTCATTGCAATTCATCGCTAAGGATTTCCAATTCAGTTGGTACTCTTTCTTGAACAATTTGGCGTACATCATAGCTAGGAGGGAGATTGTATCCCCTAGAAGTCATGTATTGAAAGTATTGATCTCCATCTTTCTCTAAAATTTTAAGCATCATACGTTGGGAGGCTTCATCCTGTTCAAATCTCATGATCTCTTCACCAGAAACCTTGTCATTGGCTTCTTCCTCATGCTAAGAGGGAGGAGGTCTAGGAGGTGAAGGAGTAGCAAAAGTCCATCTTGGAGGAGATATTGGTGGCGTGTTATTTCCAGAGTTACCCAAAGTACCAAAAGGAGGGGGTCTATATTCATAGCCACTAATCTCAGGTTGTTCTTGAGACATCCCCTTCATAGCCATGTGCCTAGTAGCATCCATTTTGTCTAAACACGCTTGGTTGTCCTTATGCTCAAAATTTTCTTGCAACAGGCAAAACTTTTCTTGTTTAGTCAGAGTGAGTGAGACACTATCTGTGCTTTTGGAGGTCTTGAATGTGGAAAAAAGGAAGCCTCATTTGTACCACGGGGTGACCTTAGAATCCTCAAATTGGTTAGGACTAGAACTATCATTGCTATTTGGTGCTTGTGATCATCTGGTTGGAGAAGATAACTGTGTATAATTGAACGAAGGGTGACTCTCCTGGTCGAATTGAGACCGAATTGTAACCAGCATGAAAAGAATTATTGGTTGACTAATGGAATGAGACAAAGTTTTTCAGATATTGAGATAAGCAAAGCTAATGAAGATCACTTGTCAAAGTAGAACAATAGAGATGGCTCATAAAAGGTGCTCAAGAACTTACAGCAATCAATTGACTCAAGCTGAGAGGTAAGCAAGAAGCTCGATTAGCAAGTAGTTATAGAGGTAACCGTGGTATGACAAGTGATCAAGAGTAGCATTTGTTAGGCTCAAACACAATATTTTTAGCTCATTTTATTCAGTCTAGAACAAGCCTAAGTATGCAAATAACAAACAAGCTTCAGGTAAGAACATAAAAAGACACTCTGCGATAGGTTAAAATTCAAGTTTAACAGCTCTGGATTGCAACAGGAGCAGGACAGCGGAATAACTCAGGACTCTTGATTGAGGGTGTGTGATGATGTTTCAATATCGTATAACTCTTGACCAATGAACGTGAAAAACTCAATTTTGAAAGCAGTTTGGTCAATGTTGGAAGTTGTTAAGTACAATTTCTTGGCTTTAAGCATAGTAATATCAGGAAATAGACAAGTTTACAAATAGTAGGTGATCACACATGTCATAAAACACTTGTGCAAGAGAAAAAGAAACCTTTCCAAGACAAGTAATTGTGATATCAAAATAAAAAAAATCTATGAGCACTACCATGATGTTTTATGTTTGAGAAAATTTGCACGGGTAGATCACAATGAGAACACTTCAAGCACTTACTACCTAGAAGGACAAAGGCTCAATACTTAGCAACTTGGCCCACACTTGATGTCCCATCACCTCACACAAAGTGGTTGCCCACAATAGATGTTGGCTTTGTCATGGAGGTGTCAATGACACAACCAAGGGAACACAGATGGCGAGTAATCTTGGGGTGATTTGAGTTAGTCCACTAGGCTCAATCCTTGCACCAAGATGCTAAGCGAAAAAATAGGGTGGCCTCTATCTATGGTTCTTAGTAAGGTCTTTCATTCGTAATACTCCTCTTGCTCCCCGAAGGGACTTTTTACCTTGCGGTAAGTAACAGACCTTGTGGCCACAAGAGTACCTTAAGCATTCTTGCTCAACATTTTCCTCATGGTCACAATCCCACAAGTACTCACATTACGCGAAGATAAGTACTACGTCTACCAAGGTTTTGTGTCTTTGATAACCTTGAGTTTATAGTGGATCGGAATAGCTTGATATTAGCTTGTCCCCACTTGGGTCATTCCTCTTGATTGCTCAAGAGTAGGCCCGCTAAAGGATTCTAGAACTAAACAAAGAATGGATTAATCTTTGAGGTTCAAGATTTCTCGTTCACCTCAAGGGTGAAGAGCATACTCTCCTAGCTCAAAAATCTCTCCCAAACACACCAAGCAAAGTTTAATTACCCTCTTGCTTTCAAAATCTAGAAGTGGCTCAAGATTTTTGGTTCACCACAAGGGTGAAGAGAATACTCTCCTACCACCAAAAGACTCCTATAACAAGATATTAAGTGCCTAATGAATGAAACAACTAGTATATGCCACACTTAAAAGGAAAGCAATTAAACAAGCACTTGATCGGTTTTTATGCTTTGGGCAGCCCTGCAAAAACCATTAGTAGCTCTTGTGCATTTGGAGCTTTGACATGCATTCTTTTAAGAAAATATTTCAAGCAATGAGAGCACCTACAAGCACAACTTGTTAGCTCCATAATGGTTAGCACATCAAAAATTAGATAATCTGCAAGTAAAATACCTAATCAAATGGAAAAATTTGAAAATGAAACAAACATGGTTGGAATAGGCTCAGAAAGAGCTTTCCAATGATATATCACACTTCAATTTCTAATACCATATGCAAAAATTTCTCAAAAATGGGTGCCAATTTTTTGGAGTGGCACGGATGCTCATGACAACCAACATTAACAAAATATATCGACAGGCAAAAAGCAAATAAAACATGTCCTCATGCCCCAGTCTTCTAGCTCGGCATCATCAAAAACTATTAGGGATAGAACACTCATCAAAGAAATCACCATAGACAGCACACAAAGAAATAAAGAAAATTTCAGCAAGTCAAGTGTTTAAGTGTGTGTGTGTAGGTCATAAAGTCAAACTTTGAGTATCGCATCTGCTAGTGAGAAATATTGCATCATTTGAGACTATGGATAGGATATTTGATAAGTGTTGAGAAACACTTGATGCTAGAAAAGTGTTTAAAAACACAATTGGGGTGGTGTTGAAAAACACCATTGGAACCAAGAGGCCCAAGAAACCCGAATGCACAAAGAGACCCAAGATAAGCTAGAACAACGTATGCACCCTAGACTAAGACAAGAGTCAATTCCAGGCTAGGAGAGGCAAAGCGGAAAGTGGAGTGGAGGAGCACCATGCAAGACTGATAGACATAGGTGCAAGGGTCTCAAGCAGTGCCTGTTTCCAGGTTTTCACCACTTGATAGATTTTTTTAAGACTTTTTTCAATTTTTTTGTGTTTTTTGCTACCAAGGCGCCTGTTTCTAGGTTTTCACCAAGGAACTTTTTCTATTTATTTTTTTTTTTTTTGTGAGACATCAAAGTGCCTATTGCTAGGTTTTCACTAGGATGCTCTTTTTTTTCAGTACCTTTTATGCTTTTTAGGATTTTTTCAGCATCATATATGAATTTTTTTTGGAATTTTTTTAGGATCAATAAGTATGTACAAAGAGCTCAAGAACCTTAGGCAAAGAACTTCTTTAGATGTAGAACATTGATAGGCTCGATAAGCTCTTCTCCCTCAGGTGTAGATAGTTGATAGGCTCCAGACCCAAATGATGTTGTGATAATATAAGGTCCTAACCAATTTGGCTCAAATTTGCCTTTCTGCTCCCTATTCTGTTAATTTTTGGGATTTTCTCTGAGAACTAGTTCACCTACTTGAAACTCTCTAGGATGAACTTTCTTATTGTAAGTAGTAGACATTCTCTTCTGATAATTGTGCATGTTATCAAAAGTGGCCTTGCAGCGTTCTTCCAATGTGGTAAGCTCATGCACTCTCATGACCCTTTGGTCTTCATCAGTAATCAAATAATAGATTAATCTTTGAGGTTCAAGATTTTTCATTCACCTCAAGGGTGAAGAGCATACTCTCCTAGCTCAAAAATCTCTCCCAAACACACCAAGCAAAGTTTAATTACCCTCTTGCTTTCAAAATCTAGAAGTGGCTCAAGATTTTTGGTTCACCACAAGGGTGAAGAGAATACTCTCCTACCACCAAAAGACTCCTACAACAAGATATTAAGTGCCTAATAAATGAAACAACTAGTATATGTCGCACTTAAAAGGAAAGCAATTAAACAAGCACTTGATTGGTTTTTATGCTTTGGGCAGCCCTGCAAAAACCATTAGTAGCCCTTGTGCATTTGGAACTTTCACATGCATTCTTTTAAGAAAATATTTCAAGCAATGAGAGCACCTACAAGCACAACTTGTTAGCTCCACAATGGTTAGCACATCAAAAATTAGATAATCTGCAAGTAAAATAGCTAATCAAATAGAAAATTTTGAAAATGAAATCAGCATGGTTGGATTAAGCTCGGAAAGAGCTTTCCAACGATATATCACACTTCAATTTTCGATACCATATGCAATAATTTCTCAAAAATGGGTGCTAGTTTTTTCGAGTGGCACGGATTCTGAAAATGCCAAAATTTTCAAAAAAGAAGGAAAACTAAAAATAGCAAGCAAAACTAACAAATCTGGAATTTTGGTCTCTATCTATCGAAGAATTTTGCATGAGATAGTACTCAGGGCCACGTGAGAAAGTACCAAACCGTGCAATAGAAAGCACAAGCCCACGTGGGAATGTATGACAGCTTGCACGAGAAAGCACAAGATCTCGCATGAGAAAGTGCACAAGCCCGTGCGATAAAATAATTTGTCCCACGTAGAAGCACTAGAAATAGCAAATCTTTGCGCGATACAATGAGAAACCTTGCGCGAGATTCTGTAACAGTGACACACAAAAGTACGAACAACGTACAAAAATCACAAAAAAATTAAAAAATAGCTGAAACCTGCAGTGGAAATACAAGAGAAGGACAAAACAGAGTTGTTCTGCCCCACGGTGGGTGCCAAAAATGTACACACTAGAATGTGCATTTCTCTAAGTCTTTGCTTCCATGGGAATCCATGAATGGGAAACTTTGAAAAATGACCTAGAGCTCCCTAGGCATGGAGTGCAAGGATATTAAGTGTGCTCTCAGCTAGAGCTATTTAAGCCTATGACCTTGCTAGTAAACCATGCAATGGGAGATTCAATGGGGACAAGGGAAAGAATGCCAATATCCTCAAGAATCAATATGAGATTGAAATGCAACTATGCTAGAAATGAAAATGCAAGCTAAGCTATGAAAAAAAAGATGTGAGAGTTACAATCCAAGCTAATTAATCTATGTGAACTAATTTAGAGCATAGAAATGAAGCTAATCTATGAAAGCATAAATATGAAACTATGATGCAAGGAATGGAAGATGAATGCAAGAATGTCTTCAAAAAGCTCCAAAGTCTCCAAGGAATCTTGCAGCATAAGGTTAGTATTCAAAAGATGGATTCTAAAATGAGAAGAGAGCTCTCCTTTTATAAGAAATGAGAAAGAATGGACCATGGAGATTAAGAGGCAAAAGATGTAACCAATGGTGGAGCTTGAAAGAGGAGCAATCCATGTGCACAAATATCCTCCAATGGGAAAATAAGAGTTGACTTTTGTGTCCATATGAGATAAAAAGTTTATTTTCTCCTTTTTATAAAATAGGAATAATGCTTTATTTGTGCAACTTAGGATAAGAGGAAAAGTGGGGGCTTTTTATTTAATAAAAGAGGAGGAAATTGCTTTTAAATAAATAAAGACTTAGGATAAGATGGTTAGCCCATAGAATAAAATCAAATAAATGATAGAACTAGGATTTGATCAAGAATAAGCAATTGATGATTTGAGCAAATAATGCTAGAAAGGGGCTAATAGTCTAGATGACCATTTTTAGATGATTACACTTATGACCAAAAGAAATTGAATCAATTAAGACAATTTAAATGTGGGAAGAACCTATAACTTATGAATAATTGGCTCAGATATGTCCTTGTAGAAAGAGCTCATATGAGCACTAGAAGTTGAACTATTAGAAAAATTAGAAAGAGCTTATATGACGACAAAAATTTCAACTATTAATTTTTTTTGAATGTGGTATGAATATATGAACAATGCTATACATGGTGCTATGGTTTTACATTCACATTATTGCAAATTCTCAAAGGAGCATAAAAGATAATTTCTGAAATACAAGGAAAAAAAACCTATTAAATGTTCATAGAATGTGTGCCCTTATGGTCCTCATAAGTTTATCAAAAGAGGGACACAATATATGATAAAAATAGTGACAAAATAGAACAAAATTTGAGACTTTGTTGTTTGCATTCAAGCAACTACAAATATCCTTTGTGTGTGGAGTGTGAACAATTCGAAGCTATTCTTGGTTGGAAGAAAACGTGAAAAAAAAAGGCTCCATTATCTTACCTCACAAACAAATAGGCTATGTCAGTGGTTTATTAAGGTAAATAGACTAGAGATGAGAACTAATCATGGATGACTACAAGTTATTGTAGAAATGAATCTCAAGAGAAAGAAACATGCATTGAGAAATTTCAATTGAAAGATCAAGATTAATTTTCTTTTAATAACCAATTCTGATCCATATTCCATTTTTGAAAGATCAAGATTAATTTGTATTTAATAATAAATTTTGATGCAGATTCCATTTTTTTGTCTTAAAAGAAAATTCAATATGGAAAAAATGCAAAATTCAATATGGAATAAGGTAATTTAGTGTATTTAGAAGGGTGGATTAAGGAGACTAAGAGGATGATTTAAAGGGGCAAAGTAAGGGGATTTGGCTAAGGGGAATATTCTTAGTTGAAAGAAAATCTATTTAAATAAAAATAGACTTATAGCTCGTGTCTCCATGCATTTAATATTCCCTGGTCATTCCAAATACAAGAATTCATGTTCACAACAATCATTCATAACATTGAAAATTGTTAAATTGTGTCCTTACGAGGACATTTTACCTTACACCACATTTTGTCTTGGACAAATTTACTTTGCACAAGTTTATTTCAATCGAATAAATGCCACCACGTAGTGGACAACAATTTCAGGAATTGATTTGCTCTAACTATTTGGAGAGAACATTTTGTACAAAAACATTTAGTTTGTGTAAACCACAACATTGTACCAAAATTCCATACATTTATTTTAAATTCCATACATTTATTTTTTCTTACATTTCTTCAAATTCTATAATCTAGCTAGATTCTTGAATATTGGTGCTATTTGTGTTAGTTTTGTAGAGAGAGCTTTTCATTTGCCCTTATTAATTAATATTTATTTTCTTAAGAATGCTTAGGTTAATAAGTATTTATTTAATTGGTTGTTGTTGACAACCAATTTAGTTTTTGTTGTTGAGTGCCTTTTTATCTTAGCTGTTAATTAAGATCAATCTCGGCCGTTGATTTTTCGGTGAAGGTAGTATAAAAGGGGGCCTAGGGGGCATTTGAAAAATATCAAGTTGTGAAGAAATCATTTGCAGTGAAAGAAAATGTATTTGCAGTGATAGAAAATGTATTTGCAGTGATAGCAAATATTCTTGCAGTGGGAGCAACGGCATAGTGATAGCGCTGGGATAGCAGTGGGGGATATTAGTGGGAGATATTAGGAGTTTATCAGAGTTGTGCTAGAAAGAGGCAAGGAACCTTTTGTGTAACTCTTATATTGCTGAAGATTAATATATTTTCCATCTGTAGAACTAGTTTTCCCTTAGGGGATTTTCCAGGGACAATTTTGTCTGAAAATATTGTGTCATCATGTTCAAATTTATTTCCGCATTTATTTTTGTGAAGTTGCAATTGTGTTGTTATTCAATATTTGGCTGTGAATTAGTTTTTAACAGTTAAATAATCTTTCAAGATAAGAGATTAACAATTAGTGAAATTGCAATAGTTAATTTTCACATATTATTAGAGAAAAGTTGAGGGTAGAAAAGGTTTATCCTAGGAAAGGAAAGATTTTGAGACACCTAGTTGATCCCTTTGGAATTATTATTCTTTTATCCCTTGAGATGGCTTCAACTAGTTTGAGAGATCAGAACAGATTGGATGGTGTCTAAAATTTTGGTGTGTGGAAGGCCATAATTTCTTTAGTGTTGGAAGAGAATGGTATCAAGGATTATGTTACCAGTGTTGTAGCTATACCTACAGATGCAACACAAGTTGAAACATACAAGAAGGATGATGCCAAGGTGAGGAGGATAATCCTTGATGGTATCAAGGATCATATTGTTCTGGACATATATCAGAGTTAGATATGGGGAAGAAGATGTGGGATGCCATTTTGAATTTATACCAGAATCTGACCACTAATAGGAAGATGATTCTCAGAGATAAGTTGAAGAATACCCGAATGAATAAGGGAGAAGACATGACAAGTTACCTCACAAGGCTTATACTTGTCAAGGATGAGTTATCAGCTATTGGAGATAGCCCTAATGATGATGAGATGGTGAGAATAGCCCTAAATGGGTTAACTAAGTATTGGGGTGTCTTTGTTCAAGTTGTTAGTGGATGAGACACCTTACCTAGTTGGGATTGGCTATGGAGTGATTTCACTCAGGAGGAGTTTCGACTAAGTCTTGTCAATGGGGCCAATAATACTCAACAAAGTGAGGTGGACCAAGAACACATTACCCTAGTGGGAAAAGGTAAAGCCAAGAAGGGGTTTAGCAAAGGATCTAATTCCCAAAGTGAGAAGAAGAAGAAGGACCTGTCAAAGATCAAGTGTTGGGAAAGGGACCAGTACCTAGTACCTAGATTTCTATGGGAAACTTGTCCAAACTCAATTCAGTTGGGAAAGGGACTGTTCAATTTTAGAGGGAGAATGGGAAGATTATTACCCTTCATGATGTGTTGCATGTGTCAAGCTTAGGTATGAATTTGATTTCTATATCTATTCTTCAGGATAGGGGGTATAATGTACTCTTTAAAGGGGACCATGTGTTGATCAAGCACAAGGAGTGGAAATCACTCATAACCATTGGAGTTAGGAGTGGTTCACCTTTATAGGCTATAGATTGATACTCCTAAGGCACTCATGAGAAACTATAGTGCTAGAGATCTTGGAGAGCTTTGGCATAGGAGGATGGGCCATATTCATCATGGAGAACTTAAATTACTTCATGAGACAATGATAGGTGTTCCATAAGTGAGCACAAAACATGATGATGTGTGTAAGGGATATGTGTTGGGGAAGTTTGCAAAAGCACCTTTTCCAAGGAGTGACACTAGATCTAAAGGTGTTATTAATCTAGTACCTTCAGATGTTTTTGGATCAATGTTGACAAAATCTCTCAGAGGCTATGAGTACTATGTTACTTTTATTGATGATTTCTCCAGGAAGACTTGGATATACTTCTTGAAGACCAAGGATGAGGTTTTCAATCGATTCCAAGAGTTCAAGACTCTTGTGGAGAACTTGACAGGAAGGAAGATAAAGGTTCTTCTGTCAGACAATGGAGGGGAGTACAAAGGAAATGAATTCCAAGAGTTCTATACCAGAGAAGGAATCAAGAGAGAGTGGATTATTCCTTACAATCTGCAACAAAATGAATTTTCTAAGAGGAAGAACCATTCTATATCGGAGGTAGCAAGGGCTATGCTACATGACCGGGACATGCCCCACTACTTATGGGCAGAAGTTTTTAGTACAGCAGTCTACATTCAGAATAGAGTTCCACACAAGGTACTAGGGAAGATGAGACCAGAGGAAGCTTTCAAAGGTAAGAAGCCTAATGTTAGTCATTTTAGAATATTTGGTAGTTTGTCATATTGTTATATTCCAGGTGATACTCATACCAACTTAGATCAAATTGCAGAGAGGGGATACTTTGTTGGGTACAGTGAAACCTCAAAGGCATATAGGATTTTTATTCCAGGGACTAGTCGAATTATAGTTAGATATGATATCAAGTTCATGGAGGACAATGCATTTAGGAGGTCCAAATATTTGCAAGCAGATGATCAGAGTGAGAAGACAACAAAAGCTCCAAGGATAACTTTCCCAAGTCAAGGGCATCAAAGTCCAAGTATAGTTACTAGTATGAGAATAGGCTCAGGTGGTGGAGATTCACAAAATATGGAGCAATTGGTGTAGGAGGATGTGCATCAAGAAGACATAGAGGTTGATATTCCATCCTCTATAGTTGGTAGTGGAAACCATGAGGTTCAAGAGACTCAAAGGGATACTCAAGAGATTTTGGGAGCCCTTAGGAAGAGTACAAGATAGAGGAGACAACCAGCTAAGTTCAATGATTATGTGGCTTTAGTTAATCCATTGGTAGATAGTGAGCCTTCCAGTTATCAGGAGGGTGCACAACATCAGGTGTGGCAAGATGCGATGGTTGAGGAATATACCTCAATAATGCAGAATGATATGTGGGAGATAGTGCCTAGACCAACAAATAGGCCAGTGGTTGGATCATGCTAGATCTACAAGATCAAGCACATTGCAGATGGTAGCATCAAGAAATACAAGGCAAGGTTCATGGCAAAGGGGTTCTTTTAGAAGGAGGGAATAGACTATGAGGAGACATTTTGTCCAGTGGCCAAGTATACTTCTATTCGATTTGTGATCTCATTTGTAGCATTAATGGGATGGTAGATCCATCAAATGGATGTCAAGACAACATTCCTTAATGGTGAATTGAAGGAGGAGGTATACATAGAGCAACTAGAAGGCTTTGTAGCACACAACAAAGAAACCCATGTGTGTAGATTGAAGAGAGCTTTGTATAGACTCAAGCAGGCTCCTAGAGATTGGTATGAGTGCATTGATACATAATTGCAGGGAATGGGCTTTGTGAAGAGTGAGGCAGATGCTAACCTCTACTACTTGGTGGTTGGGGGTGACGTTCTCATTCTTGTTCTATATGTGGACAACTTGTTTCTAACAGGTTCACTAGGGCTCATAGAGGAGTGTAGGAGGGACCTTCCAACTGAGTTCAAGATGAAGGATTTGGGACCTATGCACTACTTTATAGGCATGGAGGTGTGGTAGACAGATGGAGAGATTTTCCTTGGGCACGGGAAATATTGTATTGAAATCTTGAAGAGATTCAGGATGGAAGATTGCAAAGCCATGTCTTCACCTATGATCCTGAACTGGAGGAAGGTAGACACTTCAAAGGAAAAATATGTAGATCCCACCTTATACAAACAGTTGATTGGTTCACTTATGTATTTAGTCAACACCAGGCCAGACATAGATTTTGCAGTAAACTCTCTTAGTCAGTTCGTGGTTGAGCCAAAGAGAGTGCATTGGATAGGAGCTAAGCATGTCTTGTGTTACTTGCATGGTACAGTTGAGTATGGGATCAGATATGTTCAAAGTAAAAATATCAGGTTGATGGGCTATATTGACGCAGATTGGGTAGGTAGTACAATAGACAAAAGGAGCACTTCAAGGTGTTGTTTCAGTTTGGGATCAGGAGTTGTTTCTTGGTTCTATAGGAAGCATAAGTATGTGGCTCTGAGTTCAGCAAAAGAAAAATACATAGCAGCTAGCATGGCGATATGTGAAGCTATATGGCTTCAAAATTTATTAGTAGCCTTGTTTGGTCAGAGAGTTGACAATCGGAGTTGCATCAAGTTGTCTAAGAATCTAGTGTTTCATGACAGGTCTAAACATATAGACATCAGATAACACTTCATCAGAGATTGTGTACAGAGAGGGATTGTTCAGCTATAGTACATACCTACAAAGGAGCAGGTAGCATACATTCTGACGAAGGCATTGGGGAAGGCAAAATTTATCTTCTTTACAGATAAGTTGGGTGTAATGCAGAATAGCTTCCTTGCTAAGAGGGAGTGTTAGTTTTGTAGAGAGAAAGCTTTTCATTTTCCCTTATTAATTAATATTTGTTTTCTCGAGAATGCTTAGGTTAATAAATATTTATTTCATTGGTAGTTGTTGACAACCAATTCAATTTTGGTTGTTGAATCTGAACCGTTAATTGAGATCAATCTTGAGCGTTGATTTTTCAGCGAGAGTAGTATAAAAGGGGGGCTAGTGGGCATTTGAAAAATATCAAGTTGTGAAGAAATCATTTGCAGTGAAAGCAAATGTATTTGCAGTGAAAGCAAATGTATTTGCAGTGATAGCAAATATTCTTGTAGTGGAAGCAAGGGCGCAGTAATAGTGCTGGGATAGTAGTGAGGGATATCAATGGGAGATATTAGGAGTTTATTCAGAGATCTGCCAGAAAGAGGTAAGGAATGTTTTGTAACTCTTATATTGTTGAAGATTAATATATTTTCCATCTGTAGAACTGGTTTTCCCTTAGCGGTTTTTTCAGGGATAATTTTGTCTGAAAATATTGTGTCATCATGTTCAAATTTATTTCTGCATTTATTTTTGTGTTATTATTCAATATTTGGGTGTGAATTAGTTTTTGACAGTTAAATAATCTTTCAAGATATGAGATTAACAATCAGTGATTACAATAATGATTACAATAATTAATTTTCACAATTTGTTTTATTTGCATAGATACGTGTGTAAGGGATTTTATTTCTCCCTTGATTTAGAGGTAGGTATATTAGTTACAATTGTGTTGTTATTCAATATTTGGCTGTGAATTAGTTTTTGACAATTAAATAACCTTTCGAGATAGGAGATTAACAATCAGTGATTGCAATAGTTAATTTTCATATTTGTTTTATTTGCATAGATACGTGTGTAAGGGATTTTATTTCCCCCCTGATTTAGGGGTAGGTATATTGTTTTCCTCTGCAAAATGCTAATGCTTACCATATTCAAAAAAGAAGATTTAAAATATTATTTAGACTAAATATGTATAGAACTATAATCCTTTAGAATATTAACCCTGTAATCAATGAACAAGAGCGGAGCATTAGAGATATAATTAATGAAATATGTTGTGTAGGAGTGGAATGCAGAGATGAGATAAGCTGGTGATGGCCATTCTAAATGTATTCATAGCTGCCCACAAGGGAGCTATCAGCAGGTTCATTAGATGGATTGGCAAAGAATTTTACAGGTTCATTTGGTTGCGTACAAAACTCTTATTAGAAAAGCATTGTAAAACTTTACTCACAATAGTTTCCGACAATAATAATAAGAGAGCAGATGTCGAGTGATCTCTTAAGCTCATCAGAATTGCCCACTTGGGAAACATGCAATACAGATTATACTTCATACATCAAAACCACATCTTGTTGAAAGAGCCCATATGTAAAATTATATGGTCAGTTTGTAGAGATTTCTCATAGATCAATAGCACATATATTAAATTATGTCCGCTATCATAAGTAGAGGTAAGCAATCATCCATATCTTGTTGTTCATGAAGAAAATCCACCCTAACTTCAATTTCTTTTTTTATACTGAATAATCAACGAACTGTCATTTGTAGCGAGTTTTAACAAACAGCTGATTTGAAGATTGTGTTTCCAAACAATCATAAAACCAATTATTTGCTTTAAACCATTTGATAAACATTCTTAGAAATTCATAGGTCTGTAACCATTTCACCATTTCTCTAACCATCATTTGATAAACTTCTTTCCTTGAAATTCATAAGTGTGTAACAATTTCTCTAACTATGGTAAAGGTACCTGAAAAATTATGGAAAAGGTGTTAGGCTCACCTTCAAAATGTCCAAACAAAACCATCCTACAGCAACAAAGCATTCAGTTTTTATATTTGAAAAAATGAAATTAAGTCAAAGCAATGCACTCAATTACAAAGTACTATTTCTACTTCTTTTACATGATGCTTGCAAAACATAAAAAATGCAATAATCAATGTTGACCAGACTAGCGCTTGAACCAGATGGGTTGCAATGGTGTAGCCGATAGCAACGTATAGTTGAACATGTTTAAATATAATACTGAAAAAATGAAAATAAAAAAAACATTATATCCTACGACTTTCATTCTAATTATCCTTTAGACTGAATTGCAACTTATTCTCATACGTCTCTTTCACAAATGACTGGAAAATACTTAAGACTAAATTATTATTATTATAATAATGCAATGCCTTTTAAGCACAAGTGGAATTTCCAAAGTAGATATCATATGTGCTTAATTTGAAGTCCAAGTGCACACTACAAAGAGGGCAAAATGTGAAGCTTTGCGAGTACTGTAGCAACTATTGTAAAAGGCCATAAATGGAGTGTTTTCCATCCAACGCCAATGTTATAAAAGTTTTTCTGCTGTCGGAAAAATAGACGGGTTATTTTTGGACGGAGTAAGGAACTCGGCTAATTAACGCTCGGCCGGATGCATGAGATGTTTAAAGCCTATCGGCTAATTAACGTTTGGGAAAAATAATCCCTTTTCTTTACACTAATATACACCCTTTTTTAAAGGACAACTGTGCATCCATACAACTGTGTATAATGACTGATATCTGATTTCTAATGTAGAGTGTAATGAGATGTGTCCGCTAACAAAAACCTAGCCTTTATTACTAAAAATTTAGTTCTTAAAAGTTTTAAAAATAATAATAATTCCAATCAATATGAAATAATATTCCCTCACCTCTTTTTTTCAAATATTTTTTTATAGACACTACAAAGTTGCAAAACACAATGCAACACCTTTTATATATATGTGTGTGGGGGGGGAGAGTGATGGTTAGTTTTTTTTTTCAAAACTTTCATCGTTAAAATATTTATTTTAGAGACACTACAAAGTTGCCAAACACAAACACACATATATATATATATGGGTATGCGTATATATATATATATATATATATATATATATATATATATATATATATATATATATATATATATATATATATATATATGGCAATGTCTAAATCCTAAACTAAAATGCATATCTTTTTTTTTTTTATCGATGAAAGGCGAAGCCGAGATTTTTATATATATAAATATAAACATAAATTAACAAAGTATCACAGTAATCGGCTAATATCAATATTTACTTCTAATTTCTTCAGTATAGAACACTAGGGATCTCCATGAAAACCAGTACAAATCTCCGCTTGCAAGAAGCTTCTCGAGCTCAAAAACCTACTCCACCAGATACAAAACATCACTGTGAACGGTCACTGAGCCCCTCGGATTAGTCGGCAATAACTGCGCCACCAAACCAGTTGAAAACCATTGCTAAAGCCATCAATTCTGGTACTTCCTGTCTCGAAAATCCTCTGCAAATTTGAACTTGAAATGCAACGGTCATCCTCAAGGTGCTAACAGTCTATCAACGATCAACATCTGAACTGAGATCTACTTTATAACACCACCGTTAGATCATCATGTTTCGCGGCTTGGCAACTTTAACTCCGCAACGCCAACATTCCCTTAATGGTTGTCGCATGATCGCATAGTTTGAAAATGGCTTATGCGAACATGCGACACCCCATCTACCTTTGCCACCGTTAACTGCCCTTGGGTACCGAGCCCATGATGTACATCCACCTTAGTGCTCTCCGGTCAATCGAAAAGGAGACATGTTGGCAAGACCCGACACACGGACCCACACCGTAGTTCATAGCTTTGTCGCGAGGTCTGGCGGTTAGTCGCATGTTCGCATAGCTTGAAATAGAGCTATGAGAACATGCAACAAATCGCCAGCGTGTTGCCACAGGCTAACTGAAAACTGCCATGTTACCGCCACATCTCTATGCTGTGTCCAATAGAACTCTACCACCTCAGCTTCCATTTGACAGTGCATCTACAGTACTTCCATCACCAACGGCCCAGGAACAGGTGTCAACCAGTCGCATGATCACATGACAGAAAACTCTGACATGCAATAATGCGACATCCAACCATAGGATGCCACATAACAACCAGTGGGTCCACTGCCCTCCCCACCAACGGGCCCCAACATGAGAAGTAATCGGTCACATGGTCACATGTCAGAAAACTCTGACATGCGATCATGTGACAACCAATCATTTTAAAACCCTTGAAGACCTGGGCCCACCATCCGATCGCACTTGCGCAGTTAGGACTGACGAACAAGGAGTGCTGGCTAAAAGGGAAGAAATGCGAGGTCAAAAACATCTTGGGTTTTCGGTGAAGGATCGAAAACATCCAAGGATTTCGGTGTCAAAAGATAAGTGCGCAAACACGGGAAGGCACAAGGTCGAAAACAACCAAGGTATTCATGCAGACCAAATAGAAAACATCTTAGGTTTTCGACACTTTAGCAGAATTCAGATCTCTAGGACCCATGATGCATATCCATCTCAGCGCTGCTGGTCAAACAGAAAGGGACACGTCAGCAAGACCCGACACATGGACCCACCTTTAATTTTGCAACAGCATCTTTCAACAGTTGTCGCATGATCACATAGCCAGGAAAAGGGCTATGCAAACATGTGACACACCGTAGCCCTTTACCATCATTAACCACCACCGTCAGATCATCCACGTTGTGACCCCACTAAAAAGTCTAGGCCCACCGATGTGTCAACATTCCCTTTCCAACTTAGCCAATCACAGCATGACACCTCGGCGATGAATCATCATGCGGTCCCACTGTAGACAAGCCATCGGCATCTAATCAGATGGTGGGTGCACGATCGCATGGGGAGAGAATATTCTATGCGATCACACGCTGGCTATTGATCAAAAACTCTAACACGAGCTCCGCTGACAACACTCCACCTTGTATTTTCCTTATCGGATGGTGGGCGCATGATCACATGGGATGAGAATATTCCATGCGATCACATGCCAACTGTCGATCAACATCTCTAACAAAAGCCCCGCTGACAACACTCCACCTCTGTATTTCCTTCGGCCAATAGGGGAGCATCATTTGTGCATACGTGTTGTCATGGACCCACAGTTTGAAACCCTACACCGTAAAGAAGAATCTATGGCCGGCGTGATTTCACATAGCTCTGACAAATCCCTTGTGCTTTAGTGACCACTGTTGATGCTTTGACATGTCAGAACCGTATGACTCCGAAAACCAGGTCCCACCATTGAGATTTAGCAACAAAGGCAAACTCACAGTTGTTGGATAGACTTTCTTCATTCCCCGATCTATCGACGACTAACATGATAAAGAATTGGGCCCCACACAATCGCAGTAGCACACATAGGAAATGTTGGTGTCAGAGATTTAACTGCACAGAGGTGACCGACTGAAAACAACCAAGGTTTTCAACGCCAGAAGATAACTCATGTCTGAACACCGTCACTCTTCGATGGACAATAGGTATTTGCTCCTCTTGTCCTAATCCTACTCCTCCTTTAATGTTCTAAACTCCTACACGCGCTATGCGCTATGAGAGAAGATGCCCATCTTATCACCACAAGGAGTCATTCTGTCAACTTCTCAAGCAAAAATATATCAGGACCTGATTTGACCATTTTGATTTAGTGGTTAGATTCAATGAGCTCTGTTGAAACTCCACTGACGTCGGATAGAATTTTCAAATTTGTTCCTCTAGCTGCTAGGTCAGCCAACTCATCCGCTTCAGTGTTTCCTTCTCTGAAAGTATGGTTAATGGTTTTTGATTCAAAATTATCCATTAACTGTAAGATTACCTCTAAAACTGCCATAAGACGCCAATTTGGGGTTGATCTGACTTTTATTGCATTGATGGTAATCAGTGAGTCTCCCTTAATTTCAAGCTTTGAGATCCCTACTTCCCGAGCTAGTATTAGTCCAGACAATAGTGCTTTAAATTCTACCATATTGTTGGTATCTTTGGGTAATGGTATGGCTTGTTTGGCAATCACATTCCCAGTTGTAGAATGTATGATGCATCCCACTCCTAAGGGGCCTAGGTTACCCTTAAAAGCTCCATCAAAATTTAATTTGTACCATCCAAATGGAGGGGGTTTCCAGACACATGCCTTCCTTAGTTCTTTATTTCTTCTATATCCTCTACCTATGGTGATTGGAGTTTTTAACCCAAACCAATTTTTAGTCATTTGATCATCCCAACTGGTAAAGAATTTGTGTTGTGTTGATTGAGTTTGGATCCGGGAATTCATTACCTCAACTATGGCTGCCTCCAATTTGTTAATTATAGTTTCAAATTTCAAATATTTATCCTGGAATAATCTTCTATTTCTTTCTTTCCAAATCTCCCAAATCAGAATTGATGGAGAGATCATCCATAGATTACTGAATAAACTTCCTCCCATGATTTGTGGCCATGATATCAAAAGCTGGAGTAAATTATTTGGGGGGGCTGATGACCATCCTAATCTTGAATAAAGCCAGTACCAACAATCTTTAGCAAAGGGACAGGATAATAATAGATGATTTACATCCTCTTCATTCTTAAAACACATAATGCATCTGGATAGACCCTGATATCCCATCTTAATAAATTTATCTGCAATTAAAATTCTACCCTAGGATGCCACCCACATAAATAACCCAGCTTTTGGGAGTCCAACCTTGTTCCAACATAATTGTGCTGGGATCTCTTCTATTTTAGATGTGGATGATTTGGCTATAAGATTGTAACCCTCTTTGACACTGTAGGATCCTGATTTTGCCCCATTCCAAATGATTTCATCTTTTCCTTGTTTGAGAAGAAAGGGCCTATCTTTGATCAATGTTTTGAGCTTATCTACCTCTCTTGTATCTAATTGAAGTGATGAGAAGTCTTTCTACTCCCAAGAACCCTCTATAGGAGCAGAGGACGAAGGAATGATATAGTCACTGAGATACGGTCCTGAGGATGAAGTACAAATATGACTGACCTGATTAGGGCCTAACTGTGAATTGATGGTTGGATGCCCACCCCAAGAGTCTTCCCAGAATCTTGCTTCCTTTCCATCTTTGATATTCCAAGATATGTTATTGTTAATAATATGTCTTGACTTAGCTATGAAGTTCCAAATTCTCGAGCCTTTTGGGAACTCTTTAATTTTGACTATATCTTCCTTATTAAAGTTGCCTAAATATTTAGCTCTAAGAATTCTAATCCATTTGAAATCTTGATTATTCACTATTTTCCAATAAAGCTTTGCAGCTAGAGCTTGGTTTTTCCATAATTGATTTTTAATGCCAGAGCCACCAGAAGATTTCAGTTTACATATTTTATCCCATGAGATTAATGTAAATTTCCTCTTAGTGTCTGTACCCTGCCAAAAGAATTTCCTAACTTTTTTTACCATATCCATATATCCCTCTATGGTAAGTGAAAGGCAAGACATGAGGTATATTGGTATTGCTGATAATGTTGCTTTGATCATGACTAATCTTCCGACCCAAGATAGCCATCTGGTTTTCCAATTATCCATCTTCCTATCCATCTTTTCATTGAGAGGTTTCCAAACTAATGTTGTTCTAAGGGATTTGTCAATCGGGATGCCTAGGTATGGACATGGGAGAGAGCCTGATTTACATTCCAGAATTTTTACAATTTTCTATTGGATTTTCTTTTTTGTGTGAAAGAAGAAGACCACTGATTTCTCTTTATTGACTAGTTGCCCTGAAGCTTGTCCATAGTGATCTAGTATCTTGGAAATCTACTTAGCTTTCTGGATACTCCCCTGGCCCATGAGAATAATGTCATCTAAAAATTGTTGATGAGTAACTGGTTGAATGGATGAGGATATTGTAATGCCATTGATTAGGTTTTGATCCTGCATACTGATCATACTTCTCCCTAATGCCTCAGCCATAACTATGTATAAAAATGGCGATAATGGATCTCCTTGTCTGATGCCATTAGAGCCTTCAAAGAAGCCTTGTGGTGATCCATTTACCAAGATAGAGAATTTAGGAGTTGAAATACAATAAAATATCAAATTGATCCATGCTTTAGAAAACCCAAATCGCTCCAAACATTTAATCAAGAATCTCCAATTGACCTTGTCATAGGCCTTCTTGATATCCAATTTTATAATCATGTTGGATTGCTTATTATGTTGGATAGAATGTATCGCTTCTTGGGCTATGATTATCCCATCTAGAATTGATCTACCTGGGACAAAATCGGTCTATTCCTCCCCAATTAGTTTAACAAACACCTATTTTAGTCTATTTGCTAGAGCTTTAGAGAGAATTCTGTAAATTATGTTACAGAGAGCAATTGGTCTGAATTCATCCAAATTAATGACTTGTTCCTTTTTAGGTATTAACACTAAGAAAGTATTGTTGATTTCAGTTAGAAATCTACCTAAAGCTCTTGCGGCCTCCAAAGCATCAGTGAGGTCTTTGCCCAAAATGCTCCAGCAATGAAGGAAGAAGCTTGGAGGAAAGCCATCCGGTCCTGGAGCTTTGTCTGGAGCCATTTGGGAGATAGTATGCCAGATTTCTTCTTCCTAAAAGGGTCTGGATAGAATCTGATTATCTGCATCAGTAATGATATTTGAGATGTTTTCCAATAACCCTTGTTGAATCCCCAAGGGAGTTGAGATAGAACAATTGAGAAGCTGAGAGTAATATCTGGTGATTTCTTTGATGATCTCCTTCTGATCCTCCAATATAGAGCTAGCAGCATCCTTGAGTTGAGAAATCATATTAATGCCTCTCCTCTATTTTGTACTTGAGTGAAAAAAATTTGTATTCTTGTCTCCTTTAGCTAGCCATGACTCTCTAGATTTTTGTTTCTAGTATATTTCTTCTTTAGCTAGGATATCTTCCCAATCCCTTAAGAGATATTTTTCTTCTAAGTAACTATCATGGTCCAATCCTAATTGCATTATTTTTAGATTCAGATTCTCCAATTTTTGTTCAATCTCCAATTTTGATGCAAAGATGTCGTTAAAATGAGTTCTATTCCATATGAGAAGGTTTTGCTTAATGTATTTCAGTTTGGAGACAAAGCAGAATAACTTAGAACCCTCAACTTTGAAATCCTTCCACCATTCATCTATGAGCTCCAAGAAATTCTCCTCTTTAAGCCACATATTTTCAAATTTAAAAGGACATCCCAAGGGTCCATTGGCCTCGAGAATGTTAAGTTGAATAGGGAAGGGATCAGATCCTAAAATTGGAGTGATAGAGGCTTTTAAGTCAAAAGGGAATTCTGTAAGGTCTCCTTTAAATAGAAAATGATCCAATTTTTCTGAGATATTGCATATGCCCATTCTTCGGTTTGACCATGTGAAGGAGTCATTTTGTAGCTCCACCTCCATAAGACTCTCTTTTTGTAACCAATCCCTGAAATCATTCTGTGACAGAGGTTCTTAGAGATCCCCCTAATTTATCTGATGCATGAACTATAGCATTGAAATCACCCCCCACTATAAAGTTGTCCTCTAGCCATTGAGCAAAGCAATTAGAGATTTCTGCCCATAATTTTGCCTTCTTCTTGTGTGAGATGGGGCCATATACATTCGCTGTATGAATATTTAAATTGGATTTGGTGCTAATTAGGTTCCCAGCTATCCAATTTGGTCCATGATCCATTGGAATGAAAGAAGAAAACTTGGAATTCCATAAGACCGATAAGCTACCTGAGGATCCTATTGCATCTACACTATGAGCCTTCCAATCTCCTAAATTCTTGGTGAAGATTTCCAATTGCTCTTTATCCATCTTTGTTTCCTAAAGTAGAACTAATTCTACTTTAGATGATATGATACAGTGTTTGACCAAACGCTATTTGTTAGGGGCATTGAGGCCCCTAACATTCCAGGAGATGATTCTCATTGCAACTCGGGAAGGAACTTCCCCTTCCCTACATTAATGTATGATGTTTTTTTGGTTTGATCTGATTCCTCTCCAACTTCCTTCCTGAGTGATGCATTAGATTTCCTTCCTCTCCCCTGCTTTTTGATCTTTCCACAATCCATGTGACAATCTTGAATAGATTGCACTAGTCCTAGGTTGTTACGTTTTGGTGAAAAATCTTGTCATTGATCTTCCTTTGATTCTTCTTAGATGAGCACTGAGATGTCTAGTAGTCTTTCTTCATCCTCAATATAATCCTCATCTAGAAGCCTTTCCACATATGTTAACTTCTAAGTATCCCTGATTGGTTTTTCTAATGTTGTATCACCAAAAAGATCATAAATTGCCTGAAGTTTTGGGGAGATATGTGTTTCCTCATACACTTGAGAAAGCACAGCTCTATCTGATTGTAGATTATTAATTCTGAGGTGATCCATATTTTCTTCTAATGGTTTGAGATTAATTAACACTCCTTTGACTCTAAATGTGGATGAGGTTTTCTCCATTTGAGGGGCTAGCAACTTAGTCATCTCTTTTTGTTCTTTGAGTCTCAGTCTGTAGGATGTTCTCCGCCCCGAGTATGAAGAAGACGATGCATCAGGAGTTTGAAGGTTAACCCCTTGAAAGGTTGGTGAAGAAGATGTTGTGGCCAAACTTATTGTTTTGGTTGAGGCTTTGAGGTCACATAACTTAATCTTAAGAATGTCATCTTCTTATGTTGTTACTTCTGCATTTAAGTTTTCCTTTTCCAAATCAATTGAGGATGTCGGCTTCTCCAACAGCATCTCCATTGGCTGCAAGGGTCGATCTGAAGATTCCTCCTCGCTCATTAATTGATTTGCTATTTCCTCTATCAAATCCAATTGGACTTCTGATACCCATTGAAGAATGATTTGCTGTAAAGTTAAAGGATTGAACCTAAAAGGCTTTAAGGAAATGGCCTTATGTAAGGGAAAAAGTGGAGATGATTTGGGAAAGCATCGAAAACCCATAATCAGGGAGAAATATGAGGGAGCGCTGGGTTTTGAAGACTCTTGATCGAAAGAGTATCCTGGCAACTATTGGAAGCCTTTTTTGGGTAAGTTATTACAAGACCAAGATGATGGGGTTGTTTTACAAACCTGTACATGACCCAGCCTAACACTCAGATAAAAGACTCCAAGACCATTGACTCTTCCTAGCTTGAATGACCTCCTCGAACATTGTAGTTCAACAGCTGTTCTGATACTTATGTAACTTCTGAATGTAAGTCTCCGTCCATCTCCATTTCTTGATGAGAAAATGAGATATTGGTATTAGCATCTTGATCTCTTGCCAAACCTGAATGGAGCTCCCTGATTATTTTATCCACCTCCATCTCCTGGTGTCTTTTCTCAGATATGGGAAGATTCTCAACCCCTTGGGTAATGAGTTGAATCCAATTGCCCTATTTTGAAATAATTTTAAGTGAAGCAGGGAATTCCCATTCTAGACTTGCAAGAAAACATATCTTCATAAAAGAAGAAGAGCAGTCTATGTGATGGTCGAGATAAATTCCTATTTTATTAGCCAGAATATGAATGATCTCTTTTCCTCTGTATTCCATAGGTAAGTTTTGTAGTGTGATCCACTTGGGTATGAACCTGATGACATTATCCTTGTTGTTGAAGTTAGGCATCCAATATTGCATATGTAGACCCTGTGATTTGTAGAACCATTTTTTGTTTCAGACAACCTTATCTCGAGATGTTTTATCCTCGAAAATGACCAGAAAATATCCTAGTTCATTATCTAAAGAGTAAATCTGAATAGAATTCAACCAGTTTGTAGATACCCAACTGTGGAATACACCATATTCCATGTTGATTTCCCAGAATTTGCAAATGATTGTGTATTTGAAGAGGTATGCCTTCCTCTCAGCTAGCATTTCCTTCAGAAAGGTGATCGAAGGAGTTTGGTCCCTTGTTGATACTGGCTTCTCCATTGCAATATGTAAAGAATCTACCCTATTGCCTTCTCCATCCTAGTCCAATGAAGCTTCATTGAATCCCTTTCTAGTATCTTCCTTATGGAGTGGTCTCCAAATCTGAAGCCATTTTTTAGAGGCTCCCCAACTCTGGGGATTCCGGTTCAGGTTCCCTAATAGGGCAAGTCTTCTTTTATGAATCTTCCAATAAGTGTCTGTCCAGGCATTTTTTGGCAGAGGAGGATTGATCGGAATGCCCCTTGAAGATGTTGGGAATATGGGTATTAAGTTGGGACTCAGAGTATTGTCTCTCCTTGATGCAGGGTTGAACCCACTTTTTGAAAACTTAAAAAAGGACCGATTATTCACTATGGTGCGAAACTGAGGAATTTTGTTATGGGATCCCCTATGCATATGGAACTCTATTTTATTATGTTGGAATGGTTGAGTTCTACTGTATTGACGAGAGTGACGTACCTGGGAGATTCCCTACGTGTTGCGGTCTGCATTCCAATTCTTCTCCCGAATGTGAGGCCATCGACTTCTCTGGTCTACTTCCTTCTTCCTTTCTGAGGGCCATTTTACCTTCCATCTCTGGTATCTTTTCTCCTCATGGAAGTCGTTAGTGTTTCTGCGGAAGCTTGCAACGGTCTCCATTTTTCTAGTAAGGGATTCTTCTTTAAAAAAAACAAAAAAAAAAATGCATATCTTACAAGTGTCCCTTAGTTTTTTTTTCAAACTTCCCAGTTTTAGTTTATTGTTAGTAGAATAAATAATAATCTAATTTAAAATAGTAAATAGATTATTTGCATACTTTAATATAAATAACAAAATATGTATTACTAATTAAATTAATAAAAATATTTGAATTTAAAAATATTTAATATAAAATAATTGTACAATCATGTTTTACCAAAAAAAACTAAAAAAACTACTCAAACAGTCATTAAAAAATTTATGTCAATTTCAGCCATTAGAAACATAAATATTATGGAGGAGAGTTAAAAAAAATATTTATTACTAATTAAATTGATAAAAATATTTAATATAAAATAATTGTGACAATAAACCGTCATAAAAAAAATTAAATGCCAGTTTTAGCCATCACAAACGTAATTCTTATGGAGGAGAGTTAAAATAAAATAAAACAAGAGCTCTGCAGAGCTAGAGTCCCGCCAAATGCTTTTAATAAAAATGATTGAAAAGAAATTAAAATTTTAGAGATGCAGCTTATTAGGGATTTGATGCAAAAAAATATGATGAAATTCATGTGCGATATGTACATGGGCAAGATTTAAAACTACAATCCACTGCTTATTAATCTAAACATTTTGTACATAGCATTCTTTGAAAAGAGATGAATGACTGTCTAATCTCTCATCTCTTGTTCCTATCTTGCTATAGAAAAATATACCATAGCAACTTGAAATATACATTATTGTGAAGAAAATATCCACTATGTTGGATCTAAAGTTGTCTTCCATAATTGACTTTGCACTTTCTATTGATTGTAGTCAAGCTACTTGAGGATGTAATTGACAAACCTGGACCTCAGGGAAATGTGTTGCACACCCACAAGAGGTTTGCACCAGAACATGCAAAGGAAAACTCTCAAATCATATAGGTGCATGAATAGGGACAAGACTACTTATCATCCAGATCCACTTGAATTGTTGTGGGATATGTGGTGGGACCACTGAGTAGGCCTTGACATCCAAATTTGGAAGTACTTCCAAAAATCATTTTTTTTTGTATACTACATGATAAATTAGTTGTTACAAATAATGTCATGCACATGGAAGTAATTGTGAAAGACATAGGAAAGGTATTGGAAGAGTCAAGTTGTGGCAGATTATGATAATCTGGGTAGTACACAAGATTAATCTAGCTTAGTCTAATATTACTACAAACTTTAAAATTGGGTTTGGTTAATACTTACCACAAAATTCTAAGCTAGGACTTAGATCACCATCAAACAAACCTATGATAATAATTTATAGTTTTCTACAAATATTCTTGATGGAATTATACAAGACGGTAATATCATCAAAAACTCATCATAGTTGTGACTTGCAAACTTAATGATTTAATGCAATTGCAATCATACGATAAGACTAAAGTTGAGGGCTAGGTTCTTAGAGTAAACTTCAAATGGTAAATATTCATAGAAGTACAAGTGGTGGCATATAATCTGGTTTGCATAGTGTGTATTGATTATTGGTATAACAAGATGTATGGATGTCACTGTCATAACCTTCCACTTTCCACCCTTTTAGTTTCATTGTAGATTTTTCTTGATTTGTCGATAAATTCATCTCTATCAATTCACTTATCTACAGTTTGACCAATTTCCTTACATTAATTTATCATACCATGGATCTTCATTCAAGAAGGAATACCGAACTAAGTGAGATGAGCTAAAATTCAATTACCATTCTATTAGGAGACATCTTTTTCAGCTCAATTGTAGCAATATTGGAATACATAGTGTCCTTTGCAGCTTGTTAGTTTCAAGACATGGCAAATGGATATTTATAAACATGAGCCAATCTGTCTCAAAGATAATAATAAGCACACTAATAGTAAAAATAAGTGTTAGCATTTATGAACCTCATAAATATGAGCCAAGTGAAGTAGCACACTTCCATCTTCAAGTTCTTGCAGAATATTTAAAATTAGATGTACAACAAAAATCTAATGTCGGGTTGATGGACAAAGTTCATTAATAGTTATTGTGAAATCATTTTATGTTCAAAATGATAAAATAATAAAAAATTTGACAACTACTTGTCAAATGAGTTTGGTTATAAGTTAGATAAACTACAAGAAGTTTGATTCTTAAGGTAGCACCATGCAATACATTTTGGGAGTACAATGGAGCACATAATGGCATAGGAACAAGGTTCAAAACTAAGTAGCATTTTCCTCGCTCAATGCTATAAAAGGGCAATGAAATCAACTTTTCCTAATTCTTCAATCCAATGGAGGGGCAATACGTGAGTGAGCTTCTCAAGTTCAACTAATAATGTTGTATCGCAAAACACCCACTCCCTATACTGTAATAGTGTACATGAAGATGCCTTTCATACTGCATGGATTGAAGCTTGAGAAAAGGGAGATTTGAGTAGAATGAATATTGATTGTACAGTTTATCTTAGAGAGAATAATAAATCTTATATGATGCTTTTGTATATCTATGCATGACAAAATGATTTCAAATTTTAGTATTTCGGAGTCAACCTACAATGTAGCAAGCAATAAGTCCTAAATCAAGCAAGGGAAGGTTCATAATGACATCTAGAAAAAGAGATTTCAGCATATAACTACCTAAGTGTGATAGTTGCAACATTGTTTGGTAAAGAATAAGTAGGATCCATTGTTGTAAATTTTGATAAATGAGAATTTGTCCAATCATCTCCCTTCTGGCAAATAGAAAAATATTAGTTAGAAATTTTTTGATACTTGTACTAATTGAAGCATGTATATTTCACACAAAGTTGTCACAAAGGAAACAAATTGCCCGTGGACCTTCTAGACCCAAAATCAGATTGCCCATGGACTATTAAAAAGATCCCACTTCCATTTCCATTCAATTGAAAGTGGAAAATAGCCCATAGAAATATACTTAACATTCACACCTACTGTATATAGGCTACATACTCCAGAGATTGTAGTATGAAAGAGGAAGTCACTTGTGAATGAGGCAGCAACCAGAACAAGGAAAAGTTGGGTACTATTAATTGCAGTCATGAGATATATCAAGAATATGACCTATGATCTTCACATAACATGAACAATGAATGGCAAAGTGGATGAATTTTTTTAGAAACTTACAAACTTCATAAGCCAAGCAAAGATTCATAAAAATCCTTACGTGCAACTCAAGTGCATTGTGTTAGCTATACTCTTTTAAAGGTCCCGTTCTTGGCAGCAACACCATAAACCCTAATAACACCCAAAAAATGTTGAAATTGTGGCCCTTTCAATGTTTCAAAAGAAGAGCCGAAGAAAGAATTTTACACAAATTTAGTATTTTTTGTGGTGAAGAAAACATCTCAAAATTGAAATAAAAAATAAACTATGATGATTTGTTCTTGAAAGATGATGAAATTAAAAAATAATGGTGCATAATTTGGGGTCTAGGGTATTTAATAGAAACACTGATCTAGCTAGTCCATAAGATTTCCTTAACAACATGAAACTAACATCATATTGAATTGAAACAGAGAAAGAATTTGTTCCTTAATTCTTATTCCTCAAGAACTATACTTAGAAAGAGGCATGAAGATGCACACATCAAATCCAAAATTAAAAATCCTAATTTCAGACCTTACAACATTAACTAATCTTTCATCATAATTGGATGATATCTTTTCATTTCACAAATTCAAGTCACTAAACTAGTTGAACTTTACACAAGAAACTATAAAAACCCAATTCAATCTTTCAGCTTTCAGATATAGCATAGAAATACTCTTGACTAGTTGAGCTTTACAAGAAACTACAAAACCCAAATTTTTCCCTATTGAAAAACTATTTAACCTTCAAAATTGAAGCAAGAAAAAAAAGAACAAAAGAAGTTCAATTTCTTACGCATAGACGATCTAATTGTTGAGATGACACAGAGGAACTAACCTTTGAGATCAAATATTTATGATTTGGGATGTCCTCAGAAGAAATTTTCTCTATAGATTTATAGTTACTTAGAACACACAGGGAAGAATGATGGTTTAACAAGAAATAGCATTGGGATAAAGTCAAAAAACTACACAAAAAAATGGGCATTCATTTGTTAGAGAAAAGAAAAAGAAGCATAATTTACAGCATTTGTGAGTCCATTTCAATGCAGAATTCAAAAATAGATTCTCTTGCACATAAGTTTAGAGTCCAAATTTATTGGGTGTCATGTCACTTTCTCTACTTAGTTTTATCCAAGGAAAGGTGCTATAAAATCAACAAAGTTGCAAAAGTTAGGGAAGAATCAATGATCAAACCTAAAAATAGGGTAAATTATTTCCATGTATATTGGGTATGTCCTACTTGTGTAGGTGCTAGCTATGTCAGCCATGATAATGTATGTATCCCACAAACAAAGCTAAGAAGCATCCTATGAAAAGCCCTGCAAGAAAGAACAATATTTTAAAAATGATACTTCAACACTTCAGTTATATTAATCTCATTTATAATTTTGAGTTGCTCTTTTTCTTTTGGTATTTTCTGTGAGTTGCTAGCATATTACTCTTAGGTATATTGAAAATGTTTTGACTTTTTAATTTTTGAAGTACTGTTGGTTCAGTTTAATGCATTAGCAAAAAAAAATTGGGTGATCTTTTTCTTTGGATATTTTATTTTCTATATTCTGCAGAAGAAATCAAATTCAAGATAAAAAAATTCAAAACTTGAAAGACAGTTCTCTTAGGCTCACTGTTCTTGCTATAATGGTTCAACAGGTTGGAAACATATTCCTTAATTTGGGAATGTTAACAAAGCCCCTAAACTTGAAATATAAGATTTCTCTTGAGCATAGAAAACTTATTTTCTCCCGTCTCTGGATACACTGAAGGATGTTGGGAACTTTGATCCAAATGTTTTAAGTCTAGTAGGCAGACAAAACATATGTGTCATTTGAATGACTATTGTAAAGGAGGATCCTATCCCATTAGTACACTATAACCATTCCCTACTGATCTCCCACATTCATTTCAATTGCAACCTCCACATGAAAATATTGCACTCTCCTATTTTCTCCTACATACTAAAGACAATTTGGAGTTTATATTTTGATAGAGGTATTGTTGATTTTTTTGTGGTTGATGTTTGATGGGGAAGACCTATAGTCAACATCCAATATGAAAGCAAAGCCACTCACAATTAAGATTCCTGTAAGCCTGAATACACTATCAGAATTCTTTTTTCATACTTTCTTAACACCATACTTCCTATAATGATGATAGAGGCATCCCAAAACTATTTACCTCATTCAACATCCTGTGAAGCTCATCCCCTGCCTCAACTACATGGTCTCTATCATTGCTGTCTACCACAAAGATAAGACCCTGAGTATTCTGGAAGTAGTGTCTCCAAAGTGGTCAAATCTATTATACAATATAAGAACAATTATATCAACATCACTGAATTTGATTTGCCAATATCTAATATATAGGATATGATCATGTAGTTATGCAACATGGAAAACAATTGTTATTTTTAAGTTGTAAAAATCATATAGTCACAATAGAACACAAAAGAAATGTACAAGCACATAAAATTATAAAGCTATCAAAATAAAATATAATGAAAAAAATGGGACTTTGAATCAAATGCATGACTTCCAAAAATGTTTTTAGATAATTTTTATTTTTCTTTACCATGAACAAACAACTATATCAAGTTACTCAACTCAATTTTTTGGATAGAATCTATAAAAGATGAGTATAGCAACAATTGCATATTGATGCAATAATAAATTGCAATCGGACTTATGTTTTCATACACCTTTCTTGCAATTAATCTACCTTCAAAAACTGTGCGATAAAATTTTAACATATGGTCTTTGCGTGTTTCATTTCATTTTGTTATTTCTATTTCCTTATTGGCCGGAGCTATTTTTGCACTTAGTTTTTTTCTTTTATCAATCAACAAATTTGATGAAAAATGCAAGTAGTGTTTAGGTGGCATTCAGAGAACAGTTCACGTGCATCATCTATGCTAAAGCATTTTGCATACATGTAGAGATGGACAGGTGGGAGGATAGCTCTAAGCAAGGTCTCCTCCTCTTTCTTCTATTTTGGCTTGCTCTATTCATTTGAAACATCAGTTTAGATGCGTGTGGTTCTTTCTTAAAATAAGCCCTGGAAAATGTTCACGAATTTAGGGCTCAGGTAATGCAGTGTTCGTGTTTCAGACTGGTCTATCTATCATGGTACAAGCTCTCATCTTTCTCTTTCGTATTGCCTCTGTCGACTACTCAAGGATTTAAAGAGGAGTCCAGAGGTCTAGGATTTTCCTTATTGCTATATGCATGGAAGAGTAAGTAGACTAGTATTGACTTACAAATGAATTATAATACATAGGGTTCTATTTCCTTTCCGAATTTCTAACTGACCTGAATTTATTTCAGTCATAGCATTTAATTACAGGCTAAGAATTTGAAATAAGTTATATAGCATTTGTGATGATTAATATAGCTTGTCAATTAAACAGATCTACTATTGGTGTTTTTGTGAAGTTGAATTTGAAAAAATTTAAACCATCTGTGGTCAGAGATTTCCCTTTTGAGTGCAGGAGAAACTTAATTTTTATTATTAATATTGTTATTTTTATTGAATACTAATTATTCAATTTATTTTGCAAAATTCAGAAATGAAAATAAGTTAAATAGTTTTATTAGATTTTTATACAATTTTAGTGAGCACAATTGTTTTATCATAAATTATTTTTTTCAAAATTAAATGTTTCTATTGAATTGTTATACAATTTTAGTTTACAAAATTGTTCATTCTGAAGAATGTTATGAATGGAAGGAAACATTGTGTAACATGTATATTTTTACAACCTAACAAATCAAATTATTAAAATTTTCAAAAATAATAATTTTATTAAAAACTACTATTATTTATCTATACAATCTATTATTAAAATATAATTTCAAAAATAATTATCGTATTTATTAAAAATTTGTAATTATTTACTTATATTTATATTAAAATTTTAATAAAATTACTTATATTTATAATATAATAATTAATAAAATAATAAAATATTAAAATATAAAATGTTTTTTATATTATTATTTTTTTATAAAAATAATAAATAAGAAATTAAAATAAATTAGTTTTTAAAATGAAAAAAATTAATTATTACATAATATTTCCTTCTATTCTTATTATGAACAATTGTATTAGTTGAAATTGCATAAAAATTCAATACAAATATTTAATTTAAAAAAACCGAACTTATAGTGAAACAATTATGCTATGTGAAATAGAATGAAAATGTAAGAAAAATATTTAACTTAGAAATGAAAAATCTAATATTTATTCCTCTGTTCGGATGTGCTCGAGGTGTCAAGAGCGGTACAGTACGAAATGTCAGATGTCAGCGATGGCATAAATATTAATAGTGATTTGTTAAATTGCTACCATTCCCAGTAGTGATTTGTTAAATTGCTACCATTCCCAGCAATTCAATGCAGCAGAGGGCCCACCAATGTTAAGTCAGACTTAATTGTCCTCACAAAAAATATTATGAATTTTTAGAAAATAATTGTAAAAAACCACTAGCAAAAATATGAACATCCAATTAAAAAAGAGAAATATTTTTTAAAAATAAAAATAAAAATAAGATGACTGCAGAACATTGCAAATGTAATTTAATCTTTTTGGAATGCACAGTGTTCGATGCAAACTAATAAGAGATAATGCACCGAAAACATAAGTCTCCGCCTATATAGGCGGCACTAATAAAAACTTCTTCACCATTTTTCATATTTTGTGCTTGAAAACCACAAAAACTTTGCAAAAATCATTGTGTTTTTTGTGAATCTGATTAAAAAAACAAGAGTTTTTTATTTTTCTTTTTATTTTTTTATTTTTTTTTCTTCTTTGGTTGGTTTTGTAGGGAGCTTATCTTCCACAATGTCTAAATCGTAAGTCTAAATCGTAAACTAAAACGTATATCTTACTGAGGGGGACACTTAGTTTTTTTTTCAAACTTCTCTTATATATCAAACTTTTTCAAACTTCCCTTATATATCAAACCAAACCAATGGGGACACTTAGTTGTTTGTTCAAACTTCTCACTAAGTTTTTTTTTCAAACTTTTCTGAACTTCCCTTATATATTTTAAGTTTTAGTTTACGATTTAGCCAATACCAAAGCATTGTAGGCTGTTCTTTTTTCAAACTTTTCTGAACTTCCATTATATATTTTAAGTTTTAGTTTACGATTTAGCCAATACCAAAGCATTGCAGGCTGTTCTAACACTGTAACGCTTTTTCCTTCATTAAGGGTTTCCTCGAGTCTCCTTTTAACTTGAGATTTACATACTATTGTCCAAAGTAAGGACAACGTCTAAACAACAAACTAACTGTCCCCCTTGGTTTTCTTTATATAACTTTTTACAAACTTTTGAAAAAAAACTAAGTGTTTCCCGTTGGTATGGTTAACGAAAAAAATGCAATGAGTACATTTTTTTAAATTAATAACTATTATAAATAGAGCATTTTGGGTGGTGCATAAAGGTATTGGATAAATAGTAAACTAAAATGTAAAATATATAAGGGAAGTTTGAAAAAAACTAATTGTCCCCCTTGGTAAGATATACATGAGCAATAAATTCCTCAAGTCAAGGAAGTTTTGTAGGAGGTTGTGAACAAAAGCATGCATGTTAAAAGATCTCAATTCCTCATTGGGATTTCCTCTACATGGTCTAGTCTATACATTGTGGTGCAACATAGACGATAAGCAATAGTCTTCCTTGTAGAGGTCGGCCCTGAAATTTGATGGTCGTAAAAAGTAAAATAAAAACTAATTTGGTCAAAAAATTTCACCATCTGTTCCTCATATTTTGTGGAAACAACAATTTTGACTTTTTTTTTTTTTTTCTTTCTTTGGTACGTTTTGTAAGGAGCTTAGCCGGTAAACTAAGTCTCTTCTTGATAAGATTCAGGTTAATGACTGGATAGACGTCTCCATGACCCTAGCTATCCAGCCAACTAAACCTCATGCTATATGAAGACAATTGGAAAAAAGTGTTCCTTTGATAAGACATGCTTTTTAGTTTGCTATTTAGATGTTTCCCAAAGCAGTCAAGGCTAGGCTGTTTTAACACTGTAACCCTTTTTCCTTCATTAAGGGTTCTCCTTTTAACTTGAAATTTATCTACTATTGTCCAAAAGTAACGACAACGTCTAAAGAGCAAACTAAAATGCATATCTTACCAAGGGGGACACTTCGTATTTTTCTCCAAACTCTCTTTATACATTATTACGTTTTAGTTGGCTATTTAGCCACTACCTAAAGTAACTAACACACTTGTACCTTTTTTTTTTTAAACTCTCCTTATTAAAACTTAAGTTTCTGATGGCTGCATAGACACTCGCATATCTACTATCTAATAGTGGAAAAATGTGAACTTCTCTGTATCAAGCATTCATTTCAGCTTTGTTCATATTTAATTGTATAAAGAGATTTTACAGAGATGTGAAAATGTTTGATATTTCTACTATAATATTTATTAAAATTGATTGATCAACCCATAAAACTGTTCTTCCAATTTTGTGGAGGATCTTCGGTGCCCTCGCAGCCCTTGTTTACATAGCCTTAGTTTGGACGTATGCAATGTTACAATCTCTTCTAGAGTGGGTCCTAAGTTTGAATTAAATTTACAAATTTCTCCATTAAATCTCCCATGAAGGAGGAGGAATGTTTGGGACGGTTGGTCCGATGACTAATGCTAGAAACAGAGAAGGATTATAGGATTTCCCTTCTTATTTTTTAATCTGAATGCAATGTGCTGATCTATTCTCGATTAAATCTGTGAAGAACACTAGCTGATTCCGCTCTATAAATTGGATTGGATTAGAATTTTTTCACAGCAGTTTTCTTCAGAACATAAAAGAAAATGGCAAAGGCAATGAAATTATTTTGCGTGGTTATATATATAAAACATTCATAGAAAGAGATGCAAATTCAGATAGCAAAAGAATCTTGTTTGCAGATAAACACGAATCACAGTTAACCCAATGCTACACTAATGTGGGTAGAACAAAACAGTCAGTTCACATATATACAGATCATTACAGGCTGTTCTAACACCGCAATGCATTTTCCTTCGTAAGGGTTGCCTCACAGTCTCCTTTTAACTTGAAATTTATATATTATTGTCCAACGTAACTAGACCAAAAATTTATATATTATTTTCCTCCTTAAGATCGCACATCTCACTGAAATATCTCATTTGTGAAGCATGAAATGCAAATCATATTCTCCAAATGAATAGCATAGCTTGCAGAAAAAACCCATTTATAAAACACTTAAAACAAAAGGCTTTACCTTTGTAAAACACTGTGTTACCTAAGAAAGAACCCATTTGCAAAACGAAGTGTAGAAGACAGCGTAGGATGAATTTGTTTGAACACTAACAAGTTTCATAGCCTAAGCAAGGACTCAAACATATCCTTACCTGTCACAGATGCTTCGTGCCGCCCACCTCTCATTGAGCTCGAAAACAAAATACCCTTACCATTTCTTTACCATGCAGAAATCATTCACAACTCCTATTGCCTTTATTAGAGACTTGGAACAAGTTATTAGGTGGCGATAGAGAATAGAGAGAGAGGTGGCAAATGAAGGCAAAGGCACGTACAGAATATTGCATTGGGTAATGGCAACGTGGCAACACTGTACGCGGGCTCTCCGAAAAAAGTAGTGACCCTCTCCTAACGTCGGAATGTGTGAGAAAGATTTTATTATCTACAGTGGAGAATCGATATTTTATGATCTGTTAATGCAAAACTTTGCTTGCTGAGCACACGTCATTTTCCAAGTGGCATGTATGTGGCAAGTTCAACATGGAGGAGTCCCCAGGGTACGCTTAGGTTGATACCAAAGCATTCATCCTGGACCCACCATCTCAACCATTGATTGTCAACAAGCATATCAATGAAATTATTTCTCTGCTCTGAGGTAAATATTTGTTTTTGTTTTCTCTATTGTCATGCCAGTGTTCCCATTGCTAATTTTCAGATATCGTATTAAATTTATGCCCATGTCTTGTTTGAGAGGTCCGATCATTGTATTTCCCACTTAAACATATGTTGATTTTACCCTTAATAGAGTTTTGAAATTGTTACAAATTTCATTTTTTATGAAGTTGATCAAGTAGAACCAAGTTAAAGGTGAACGGGAAAATGAATCATCATGAACTAGGCTAAAATAAACTTGTTGAGGGCTTACTAATAAATTAACCTGAAAATTGGTTTCTAGTCCTTCGCTTTTTCAGTTTTAGATGACATTGATGACTTGTATGTCTTCCTAAGGTTTGTAAAAGGTCAAACAATAACGATTTGTGTATGCGCCTAGGGTTTGTAAAAGTTCAATAGAACGCCTGTAAATCTACATAGGGTTACAGTTTTATTATCCGCCTTCCTTTGCCATGGACATCTATTTTAATTTTTTTCTTCGAAGCATTCAAATAATGCAATTATGTGGAACCATAGAGTACGAGGGAAGATTGTTGTTGAACTTCATTTCTAGACTGGACCCAATTGGAAAGATCCTTAAGAAAAATACCGTAGAATTGCTAAATTTTCAAATGCTGACTGAAAATCTTCAAATTCAGGATACAACTACTAATCTAAAAGGCGCATCCCAAATGCTATTCCAGCTTCAAAATTAGTAAAAATTAAATCAGAGATTGTTTTCCTCAAATATAATGAATTTAATTTGATTTCTTATTCAAGCAAGGCCAGAGCATTATTTTAGTTTAATTTTTATTGCTCAGAGTATGCATTTCTTAACTGGTATATGAGAATATGTTGAGCTACGATAGTTATGTTATTTTTATTGCAGACAATGTTATTTGTAGTTTAATTCAAATTCTTAGAGTGTGCATTTCTTAACCTGAATCTTGATCCATTGTGAAAGTGTTATAGGGAGGTTTCGTTCTCTACCAAATGTGTCTCAAACTTCCCTAGATCATTCCAAGATAATGTTCCAAGCTAGATAAGGTTATTTAAAGTATTATTCTAGGCTCCTATTATGTCTTGATGTTGTTCCTACCTAGCTTAGATAGGCAATTGGCTCTACTTGTCATACGCCACTCACTGTTGAGAACTTGCATGATATGAGTTGGCCATGGACAATGATAAGGGTTCAAGATTAAACATGGATATCCATATATCATTTTCCCAAAGGTACCTCATATGGGAGGAATTTATTTGGTCATTAATCCACTTTGATAATATTCATATTGAACCTGTAAAAATTATCATTATATACCATAATTTCAAGGCTTCAATATATAAATACCAAGTAAAAGAAGCTCTTCATGGAGTACAAATCTCAACATAAGAAATCATTAATTTTCTTAGGCTTCAATATATAAATACCAAGTAAAAGTAAAAGAAGCTCTTCATGGAGTACAAATCTCAACATAAGAAATCATTAATTTAAATATTTTTCTGGTTCTTCACCTTATAGATAGAGAAGAGTGCCTCTAGGTTGCCCTAGATTTTTCAAATCTAAAAATTATGGTTGAACCTCGTAAAAAATTGTTGTCTAACTGATTTTCCCTTTGTTTTAAGTATGATTATTTGAATCTAGCCCTCTATGAAGTACAAATCTATAGTGACAATTGGGCAAATCACAAATGATTTTCCTCTAAACTTTTAAAGGTATATCTCCCTTGAATAATTTTCATTGAATAAACTAAATATAACCATTTGCATATAGTTTTAACCAAAAAGTATAAAGGCTTTAACTAATATCCATTTCATAACCATGTAGTGATGGATGAATATGAAATGTATATAAATACAAAAATATTTAACTCACAAAATTCATAGATTTCATGTACTATAAATCTTACGCATTCAATATTTCCAATAGAGTATTAAATGACCACAATACACATAGGGATGTAATCTAAAGAAAGATAGATTTCAGCCATTCAAAATAAAATTCTAACAAAAGTCTTATTTCAAAACACTTTCAAACACATCACCAAAAATAGCATAATTATCTATGATAAAAATAAATTGCAACCCTTTTTTGATATTATGATCAATGCATATATATAGTCTCTTACATAACCAAAAATTAAACTCTCGAGGTCAATTAACTTGAGTCCAAAGTAACCACTAAACACCTATGCAATCAAACAAGAGAATGTGGTAATGTGGCTATGGTTGAGCTATCATTCTAGATCCCTTGGATTGAGCTTGTTGAACTAGAGGGGTTTGTATCTCCTTCCACTCTTTGTAGGCATTAACAAATTCTTTTAATTGTCTAGACATTTGGAATTTTTATGTGGGCTATATGTTGTTTCCACATTTCCCTTTCCTTATTGATCTCCACAATTATTGTTACTTGCACCAATAAATGGCTTGGACACACATAGTAGGGCCTCTGTCTATGCCACTTTTAAGAAATCCTCCACCACAAAAGCCTTCACTTCTTTTAACTCTTAAATATCTCCTTTTAGTGTCTTCAACAAAGCATCCACATCTCTATCCATAGTGTCATCTTCACCCACATACATCACATTGTTACACCAAGGCTATCCAAAAGAGATTGGGTATTATTATTTAATTCTTTTGTCAATTTGGAGAAATCTATCTTCCCCTATTGCAACATTGAGGTCCTCCATTTTATATTCTTTTCATAGGTATACAAGATTATCATCAATGTTTTTAAGGGCTTCTTTGTTAAGAACTTGGCAACTCCATATTTTTGGATCTCATTCACCTGGATCACTAAAGTAGCCCTTTTTTTTTACATAAGTTTTCTTGAAGCTATAATTATATCACTATAAACTTCCCATGTTTCTATAATGTATTTCCTTCCCTATTGAATTATAACTTCTAGCCAATTATTAGATACTCCTACTACCATTTTTCCTCGATGAATTTGATTGAGAAATTTTTAGTTGGTCACGGACTTTAGATAAAAACACATCAGCTCTAGAAGGATTGGTTGTGGGTTCGGATTATGAATGGTATCGATATATTCATCCATCACTCATAGTATTTTCTTCAACTACCTTTTATCTTTGTCATCTTTCCATGACCTGCTCAACATTCTTTTTATAAAAATATTAAAATGATAGTTATCTACATCTCTAGACACTACCCCAAGATTTATCTTTTCCACTTCAAAATTAATAGCACTAGGCTCTTCAACCTCATCTTTAGTGAGTGGTTGTTCTACTGCCATAAAACAGTTCCCTATTTTGGGTTCCACCTCCATCCTTGAAGGGACCTTCAATTTCTTCGATTTGGGGGTCTTTCCCAGACATTTACTAACCATGTCATCTATTGGCAGGGAAACTATAAAAATCTTCCTTTTCTTTCTCACTATGAATTCCATCCATTTGGGAGTGGTGATGGGAATTTCCTTTTTGGAAGAAGGCTAGTCAGGAGTAGGATTGACAATAGCCAATGATTCTAAATTTAATCAATAGTGTTATCAAGGTCAAAGCTGACCTCTGGTTGATAATTGGTATCCATCTTAGGAAAACCAATTTCTTGATTATCCATCTCCTTATCAACCTCATGTCTTGAATCTAGATCACTAATTGTTTCTGCAATGGTTTTCCCCTTTTCTCTACTCTTCAACCAAGATCTAGCTATATGAACAAGGGAAGTGTCCAATGGGATACCTTTAGAGTTTTTAGTGTTGGATAATTTATTGGCCATAGCCATCAAAAATTTGAGCACTTTGGTGAACAAAAGAAACATGAGGTTTGTTCTCTTTAGAATATTTCATAGCTTTCTTTCTACTAACTAGAGTTTTGTCATCCCTCTATTCCTTCAACCATTTATCGGTTCTTTGTAGGACAAGAAATTTTCTTGAGCATTTCTACATTATCCTTTTTTGGCCCTAACCAATCAACCTCTAGGACTGGTATAAGCTTAATTTGATCATAAATGGGGTCCATCAAGGAACTCCCATCCTCTTTAATTCATCTGACATCCATCTGCAAGCCCATAAAAATGATTTGTTGTGGGGTAAATCTTCTCCATAATCATCTTATAAATATTTCTTTGTAAAACTGATAGTTAAACTTCTTCATGTCCAATTCTAAATTAGGATCATTTCAAACATACTTGCACTCACAAAACCCCAATTCTATTAGAAAGGAAATACTTGGGATAAATATTTCTTTGTAAAACTGATAGTTAAACTTCTTCATGTCCAATTCTAAATTAGGATCATTTCAAACATACTTGCACTCACAAAACCCCAATTCTATTAGAAAGGAAATACTTGGGTAATCTTACAGGATTACCTTCAAATCCACCTACCTTAATATATGTGAATTGAGGGAGCTACATGTAATAGCTTCCACAAATACTTACCAACTGCATGGCCTCCTCATACATTCTTTTACTGAAATTTTCTCCTAGTTCATGAGTTAACCTACCGGTAAATGCATCATGTACTCTACTATAATTCTTGCAACACCTTTTCCTCTACAAGTGGGAATAATATTCATAAATCTTAATTCCTTCTTTGAATGACTCATTGTGAAAGCCCGTCCATTCGCTTTTGCAAGCCAAGCATTAGAATAAATATGAAGTCATGTAGAACCACTAATATCCAAAATGACCATTGTTCAATTGATCATGCATTTCTTATGTGATTATCTCCCCACAAACTAGAAATTGGGTACCCTGCAAGATGACTTCAATAAAGAAATACATCTAAAGAAATACATCTAATCCTTAATGAAGAAGGCTTGTTGGGAGGCTTTGACTTTGTGTAACAGTATCACCGAATCTCTTTCATGGGTTTTCATATGCTCCCTTGTGAGTAGCCTAGATGAACTTGACACTCCCTTCTATAATTTAATCAACCAATTTCTAGAAATGACATTTGTGTATTGTTTCTTTTTCTTAGTGAAGCCATACATAAATAATGCTATGGTAAAATCATACTAGGTTTCTTTAACTAGAATTCCCACAACAGCTATGATTTTTTTTCTATTAATAGGTAGCAAAAAACCCCATCAACCTTTCTAATAAACCTATCCTTTGGGTCATACATATTCATGGATTCTTTGAAAAAGCTCAGGGCATATTACAAAAAAGGGAAATGTTGCGGCTTCCACTATGTCACTTGTTATGATTGTTTCCATAATGAAAGAATCTGCAATGTTTATGGTTCTTTCTATGAAATCATCTAAATCATAACGAACCAAAAATGTACCTCTACATTCAAGGGAAGAAAAACAAAGAGTGGACTCATAAACAAAATTTTGAAATGTCATCCTCATGGTGACAATTATCATACTAGTTTAATCAACAATAGAAATTTCAAATAAGCTACTACTCTGAACTACTAGTAGGAATGAATAATGTTAGAAATCACCTATTTGAATCTGAATTCTCTACAACCCCAAATTTGAGAAAAACCCCAATTAACTCGTTGTCTCTTTGTCCTTGCCTAATTTATTTTTGTTTCTTCAAGGATGAAGTTACCTTTGAATAATTTATTGATAATGAATTATCTCTGAAATAATGGCTCAATATTTCCCTTCCTGCCAATTCAATGCATGTGGTTTAGCCCTTAGAAAAATTAATTACTCACATTTTCAACACATGAGCGTACTAGTTCATCATTACTATTCCTTTTCAAGAAACTACAAGTTCATATTTCAAGATATGCTGGAAGAATATTCCCTATCATTGGTCACTTTCTTTTCAGAACAAATTTTGCCTCATTCTCTATCATTTGTTAATTGATGAACCTTTTGCACCCTTTGAACTGAATGAACTAGTTCAAGAGGTTATTGCTTACAAAACATTAAAAATGCAATTATCAATGTTGATCAAGGGATTCACACTATTATTGCTTGGGAGCACAAGTGGTGTAATCAAACAACATAACAAAGAAATTTATGCCCTCCATCAGACTTGAAAGTAAGCTATATTATACTAATATACACCATGCAAGATAAAGTACACTATAAAATATCAGTAATTAATGTGGTGAATAAGATCGGTGATGGCCCAACAGTGAGAAAACAAATGTTCACACTTGAAATAAAAGCACAAATTTATATTGATATGCATAATATTGCAGACACAATATCGATTATCTGGATTATCTGGACATGATGAATTGGTACCAGAATCTGCACAACAAAATTATTTCTTCATAATAGTTTTTATAGCTAGGCACCCTATCTATACTTTTTATTTTTTCATAATATTTCCTATAGCTAGGGACCCTATTCTTTTTATAGGAATTCACAAATATATCATAATATACATTCCCAGTTGATATAATTTCTCTAGGTTAATTTATGATTGCGTTGGGTGGATTTCTTTAATTAAACTAAACTAGCCGTTGCACTGGATGGGTTGCAATGCTGTAGCCGATAGAAATGTATAGTTGAACATGTTTAAATATAATACTGAAAAAAATAAAATAAAATAAAAATTATATCCTACGACTTTCATTCTAATTATCCTTTAGACTGAATTACAACTTATTCTCATACTTCTCTTTCACAAATGACTGGAAAATACTTAAGACTAAATTATTATTATTATTATTATTATTACAATGCAATGCCTTTTAAGCACAAGTGGAATTTCCAAAGTAGATATCATATTTTCTTAATTTAGAGTGTAATGAGATGTGTCCACTAATAAAAACTTAGCCTTTATTACTAAAAATTTAGTTCTTAAAACTTTTTAAAATGATAATAATAATTTCAATTAATATGAAAAAGTATTCTCTGGACTTCTCTTTTCAAATAATATAAACAAAAAGGTCAAATTCAAAAGAATTTAATAATTCCTATTGATATGAAAATATTTTTTTGGACACTACAAAGTTGCAAAACACAACGCAACACCTTTTATATATGTGTTGAGTGAGAGAGAGAGATTGGGAACTGAGATCTCTGACTTATATATTGGGTGCTGGAATACCAAATGCTAATTGCAGTCAATTCTAGAAGATGCTGCAATTCTGGAAGATACAAATTCTGAAAATGATTTCTGAAATATGGGCTTACCCGTTTGGTTCATCTGGAAGATGACTAAGAAGATGCATAAGGAATTTTAATTCTTTCTTTTAATTTCTTTAAATATAGTGTGTATATGTCTGTACACATATAAACACGTGTGTATATGTACACATACACACGTGTGTATATGTGTATACGTGTGTGTATATACACACATATATACACATATGCACACACACATATATATATTAATACATACACACATGCGTGTATACAAACGCATACACACATATACACACACGTGTGTTTATATATACACTTGTACACACACATGTGTGTATACACACATACCTGTGTATAAATATACACATACACATATATATACATGTATAAATATACACGTACATGTGTGTGTATACATATATACACTTATACACATATATGTATATATATGTGTATATATACATACATGTGTATATACACACATGTATATATACATCCTTATAGCAATACAATATACATCCTTATCGTCACGGATCCCACGAAATATTAAATTTAGTTTTATAAAAATTGGAATTAGAATTAAAAATTCCAATTCTACCTATTTGAGTGGAAGATGAAATGCCCCATTTTGAAGGCAAAATTGGAATTTTGAAATTCCAATTCCAATTTTTTGGATGGACACAAACATGGAATTGACATTATCCGAAATCTAATTTCTGAATATCCAGTCTAATTCCAGCACCCAAACGGGCCCTAAAGGATTAACCTCTTTGACTATAACATGATTTTTCTCTCGCTATCGAGCAAGCTAAACCATAAAATATATAAGGGAAGGTTGAAAAAAATGAAGTATTTGAAAAAAAACTTAGTGTCCCCCTTGCTAAGATATTCGTTTTAGTGTGGTGTTTAATCGTTTGCGTAACAAATCCCGATCTCATATATATCACCTTGTTTGTCGCTGCCATAAACTTTGACTTCATTCATATGGCTTATGGTCACGACAGACCTGAAATGGGTAGGGCAACGTCTAAATAGTAAAATAAAACGTATATCTTACCAAGGGGGACACTTAGTGTTTTTTTCAAACTTCCCTTACATATTTTATGTTTTAATTTACTATTTATCCAATACTGATGGGTAGTGGCTATAGAAATTGGCTTCCCTTCTCAAAATTAAAATCTCAATTCCAATTCCATGTCTCAATTTGGGATTGGCAGAATACTCATTTTGGACAAAAATTAAAATTGGCCTATACCAATTCACCAGTTCCCGTTTTCCAATTCCAAGTCAATTCCAGCAACCAAACGAACCCTAAGTGGTTTCTCATTCGTATAGTTAACGATTTTCGTGGCTACATAGCTGCTGCCTCCAAAATGTACCATTTATTGTATTTATTAAATAATTAAAAATTAAAAATTAATTAATTAAAAATAATGCAATGAGTACGATTTTTTTTAATTAATAATTATTATAATAGAGCATTTTGGGTGCTGCATTAGACAATGATTATGATCACATGGTTTAAATTCATCCAAACTCAAAGGAACGTTGGTTAGGATTAGGCTGAATTAGCAATAAAATCCTCTAGTCAAGAAATTTTTCTAGGAGGTTGTGCACAAAAGCATGCAAGTTAAATATTTAATATTTAAAAAAATCATATGATAGGTAGGGGGTGATAGTCAAATTTCCAGCCTGGTCTATACATTCTAGGTGCAATATACATTCTTACCAAAGCGGACACTTAGTTTTTTTTCAAACTTCCCTTAGATATTTTACGTTTTAGTTTACGATTTATCCAATACCCTTCTAGAGTGGGTCCTAAGTTTTAACAAAATTTACAAAAATCTCAATTAAATCTCCCAAGAAGGAGGAATGTTTGGGATGGTTGGTCCGATGAATAATGTTAGAAACCGACAAGGATTATAGAATTCCCTTCTTATTTTTTAGTCTGAATGCAATGTGCTTATCTATTCTCAATTAAATCTGTGAAGAACATGACTAGCAGATTCCACTCTATAAATTGGATTGGATTAGAATTTCTTCACATCAGTTTTCTTCAGAACATAAAAGAAAATGGCAAAGGCAATGAAATTGTTTTCCGTGGTCATATGTATAAAACATTCGTAGGAAGAGATGCAAATTCAGTTTCCAAAAGAATTTTGTTTGCAGATAAACACAAATCACAGCTACACTAATGTGTGTAGAACAGAACAGTCAGTTCACATATATACAGATCATTACAGGCTGTTCAAACACCGCAATGCATTTTCCTTCATAAGGGTTTCCTCACAGTCTGGTTTTAACTTGAAATTTATATATTATTGTCCAAAGTAACTAGACCAGACAACTAACGCAGCTGTACCGGAAAATCAAGGGGCTGCAGCATATGATGGCTGACTAAGAGAGCGAAGAATCAAATAGATTGGTATAACATTTTAAGAATTTATTTAGTTGTATACAAAACCCTCAGTAGAAAGGAAAGAGTTAAAAATCGATCCCAATGGCCCATCGCCACCTAAATGAAAGTACAGGTGTCGTGTGATCCTTCAAGCTAATTGGGAAAGCTTACGGTTTCCTCCTTAAGATCGCACATCTCACTGAATTTTCTCATTCGTGAAGCATGAAATGCAGATCATATTTTCTAAATGAATAGCATATCTTGTAGAAAAACCCCATTTTATAAAACAGAGTAGGATGAGTTTGTCTAAACACATGAAAAAAAGGCTTCACCTTTGTAAAACACTGTGTTACCTAAGAAAGAACCCATTTGCAAAACGAAGTGTAGAAGACAGCGTAGGATGAATTTGTTTGAACACTAAAAAGTTTCATAGCCTAAGCAAGGACTGAAACATATCCTTACCTGTCACAGATGCTTCGTGCCGCCCACCTCTCGTTGAGCTCGAAAACAACATACCCTTACCATTTCTTTACCATGCAGAAATCATTCACAACTCTTATTGCCTTTATTAGAGACTTGAAACAAGTTATTAGGTGGCGAAACGAAGGCAAAGGCATGTAGAGAACATTGCATTGGGTAATGGCAACGTGGCAACACTGTAGGCGGGCTCTCCAAGAAAAGGAGTCACCATCTCCTAACGTCGGAATGTGTGAGAAAGATTTTATTATCTACTATGGAGAATCAATATTTTATGCTCTGTTAATGCAAATTTTTTCTTGCGGAGAACACGTCATTTTACAAGTGGCATGTCTGTGGCAACTTCAATATGGAGGAGTCCCTAGGGTAAACTTAGGAGTCCACCATTTCAAACATTGATTGTCAAAACACTTCGCAAAGACCTTGATCTTATTTGTCTACTACAAACAATATGTCTTCATTCTTCCTAATTCTAATGCCACTAGAATTTATGTTATCGTAACATAGTTTACTCAATGTACAAAATATCAATATAAGAATTTCTATGTATTTCAAATGAGAATGAAGGGCTTGATCAACATCTTTGATAAGAATTTCTATGTATTTCAATTGAGAATGAAGGGGTTTGACAAAACTCTTGATGATACAATGCAATCTACTAATAATTTGATGAAAGGAAATGTATAATTAAAGAAAAATAATACCAATATAAGAATTTCTATGTATTTCAATTGAGAATGAAGGGTGTGAAAAAACTCTTGATGATGCAATGCAATCTACCAATAATTTGATGAAAGGAAATGTATCATTGAAGAAATTTGAGAATTACTAATGTAAGTAAAACCACATATCGATTCACGTCAAAGGAAGGAGATATGTTGAAACATAATGATTGGTATATCTCAAGAGATTACTTGAAACACAAGAAATATCAATATAAGAATTTCAAGGTATTTCAATTGAGAATGAAGGGGTTGACAAAACTCTTGATGATACAATGCAATCTACTAATAATTTGATGAAAGGAAATGTATCATTGAAGACACTCCAATCTACTAATAATACATTGATAAAGCTAAATGTATCATTGAAAAAATTTGACAATTACTAATGTAAGGAAAACCACATATCGATTAACATCAAGGAAGGAGATATGTTGGAACATAATGATTGGTATATCTCAAGAACTTACTTGAAACGCACACTCATTGAGGTTCTATTGACTATGTTCTTATGACCAAAAGAAATTGAATCAATTAGGAGATATGTTCGAACATAATGATTGGTATATCTCAAGAGCTTACTTGAAACACACACCCTCATCCTCATTGAGGTTCTATTGACTATGTTCTTATAACTAGAAGAAATTGAATCAATTAGGAGTTAGGAGATATGTTGGAACATAATGATTGGTATATCTCAAGAGCTTACTTCAAACACACACTCTCATAATGATTGGTATATCTCAAGAGCTTACTTGAAACACACACCCTCATTGAGGTTCTATTGACTATGTTCTTATGACCAAAAGAAGAAATTGAATCAATTAGGAGATATGTTGGAACATAATGATTGGTATATCTCAAGAGCTTACTTGAAACACACACCCTCATTGAGGTTCTATTGACTATGTTCTTATGACCAAAAGAAGAAATTGAATCAATTAGGAGATATGTTGGAACATAATGATTTAAATGTGGGATGAATAAATAGTTTATGAATAATTGACTCAGATATGTCCTTGTAGAAAGAGCTCATATGTCCATAAGAAGTTGAACTATTAGAAAAATGAGTTGTAGAAAGAGCTCATATGAGCATAAGAAGTTAAACTATTAGAAAAAATAGAAAGATCTGATATGACCACAAGAAGTTCAACTATTAAATTTTTTTGAATGTGGTATGAATATATGAACAATGCTATACATGGTGCTATGGTCTACATTCACATTATTGCAAATTCTCAAAGGATCATAAAAGATAATTTCTGAAACACACTTTACAATAATCTGATTTACAATAGTAAATAGATTATTTGCATACTTTAAACCCATTGTAAATAGATTATTTGCATACTTTAATATAAATAAAAAAATATCTATTACTAATTAAATTGATAAAAATATTTGAATTTATAAATATTTAATATAAAATAATTGTACAATCATATTTCACCAAAAAAAAAACTACTCAAACAGTCATAAAAAATTTATGTCAGTTTCAGCCATTAGAAACGTAAATCTTATGGAGGAGAGTTAAAAAAAATATGTATTACTAATTAAATTGATAAAAATATTTGAATTTAAAAATATTTAATATAAAATAATTGTGACAATAAACCGTCATAAAAAATTATATGACAGTTTTAGCCATCAGAAACGTAAATCTTATGGAGGAGAGTTAAAAATAAATAAAATAAAAACTCCTTCACCATTTTTCATATTTTGTAGTTGAAAACCACAAAAACTTTGCAAAAATTGTTGTGTTTTCGTGAATCTGATTAAAAAAACAAGAGTTTTTTTATTTTCATTTTCATTTTTTCTTTGGTGGGTTTTGTAGGTAGCTTAGCTGCCGCCGTAACATTAAGATTAGGTTAGTGACTGGATAGACGTCTTCACGACCCTCGCTATCCAGTCAACTAAACCTCACCTCATGCTATATGAAGACAATTGTTAAAAAAGTGTCCCTTTCATAAGGCATGCTTTTTAGTTTGCTATTTAGGTGTTTCGCAAAGCATTGGGCAACGTCTAAATCCTAAGTTTAAATCCGAAACTAAAACGTAATCTTAGAAAGGGGGACACTTAGTTTTTTTTTCAAACTTCCCTCATGTATCTTACCAATGGGGACACTTTGTTTTTTGTTCAAACTTTTTCAAACTTCCCACTTTGTTTTTTTTCAAACTTTTTCAAACTTCCCTTATATATTTTAAGTTTAAATTTACGATTTAGCCAATACCAAAGCATTGCAGGCTGTTCTAACACTGTAATTTCCCTTATATATTTGAAGTTTTAGTTTACGATTTTGCCAATACCAAAGCATTGCAGGGTGTTGTTCTAACACTGTAACGCTTTTTCCTTCATTAAGGGTTTCCTCAAGTCTCCTTTTAACTTGAAATTTACATACTATTGTCCAAAGTAAAGACAACGTCTAAACAGTAAACTAAAAAGCATATCTTACCAAGGGGTTACCAAGGGGGACACTTAGTATTTTTCTCCAAACTCTACTTATACATTATTACGTTTTAGTTGGCTATTTAGCCACTACCTAAAGTAACTAGACCAGACAACTAACGCAGTTGTAGCATTTTTTAAATAAACTCTCCTTATTAAAACTGAAGTTTCTGATGGCTGTGTAGACACTGGCATAATCTACTATCTAATAGGGGAAAAATGTGAACTTCTATGTATGAAGCATGTTTTGCAGCTTTTCTCATATTTAATTATATAAAGAGATTTTACAGAGATTAAAACTTGAGTTTCTGATGGCCGCATAGACACTGGCATAATGTATTATCTAATAGGGGAAAAAACGTGAACTTCTATGTATGAAGCATGTTTTGCAACTATGCTCATATTTAATTGTACAAAGAGATTTTGCAGAGATGTGAAAATGTTTGAGATTTCTACTATTCTATTTATTAAAATTGATTGATCAACCCATAAAACTGTTCTTCCAATTTTGGTCAGATGAATGATGTTAGAAACAGGCAAGGATTATACGATTCCCTTCTTATTTTTTAATCTGAATGCAATGTGCTGATCTATTCTCGGTTAAATCTGTGAAGAAAACTGACAGATTCCATTGTATAAATTGGATTGGATTAGAATTTCTTCACAGCAGTTTTCTTCAGAACATAAAAGAAAATGGCAAAGGCAATGAAATTGTTTTGTGTGGTTATATATATAAAACATTCATAAAAAGAGATGCAAATTCAGTTGCCAAAAGAATCTTGTTTGCAGATAAACACAAACTACAGTTAACCCGATGCTACACTAATGTTTCTAGAACAAAACAGTCAGTTCACATATATACAGATCATTACAGGCTGTTCTAACACCGCAACGCATTTTCCTTCATAAGGGTTGCCTCACCATCTGCTTTTTACTAGAAATTTATATATTATTGTCCAACGTAACTAGACCAGAAATTTATATGTTATTTTCCTCTTTAACATCACACATCTCACTGAAATATCTCATTTGTGAAGCATGAAATGCAGATCATATTCTCTAAATGAATAGCATAGCTTGCAGAAAAAACCCATTTATAAAACACTTAAAAAAAAGGCTTCACCTTTGTAAAACACTGTGTTACCTGAGAGAGAACCCATTTGCAAAACAAAGTGTAGAAGACAGTGTAGGATGAATTTGTTTGAACACTAAAAAGCTTCATAGCCTAAGCAAGGACTCAAACGTATCCTTACCTGTCACAAACGCTTCGTTCCGCCCACCTTTTATTGAGCTCGAAAACAAAGTACCCTTAACCATTTCTTTACCATGCAGAAATCATTCACAACTTCTATTGCCTTTATTACAGAGTTGGAACAAGTTATTAGGTGGCTATAAAGAATAGAAAGAGAGGTGGCAAATGAAGGCAAAGGCACGTATAGAGTATTGCGTTGGGTAATGGCAACGTGGCAACACTGTAGGCGGGTTCTCCCAAAAAAGTAATCACCCTCTCCAAGCATCGGAATGTGTGAGAAAGATTTTATTGTGAGAATTGATATTTTATGATCTGTTAATGCAAAACTTTGCTTCCTGAGCACACGTCATTTTCCAAGTGGCATGTCTTTGTCAACTTCAACATGGATGAGTCGTTAGGGTAAATTTAGGTTGACACCAATGCATTCATCCTGGAGCTTTTTTTTTTTTGGCTGTACACCATTTCAACTATTGATTGTTAACAAACTTGTGACGCGAGGATGACACACTTCGCAAACACCTTGTTAGTTCCTGCCATGCATGGAACTATTGTGGAGGCTCCCATCGTTAAACATTGATTAATCTTCTTTGGGTTGACCAATTGAATTGCAAAGAGAATATGTATAAATTCTATTTATAATGTTTGCAGGGCAGCAGTTGCTTTGCCATGGAGATCTATTTTAATTTTTTTCTTCGAAGCTTCAAATAATGCAATTATGAGGCAAATAGCTTTATGTGATTGATTATCCTTTATTGTTACAGTTTTGACATTTACACCAACTGATGTGGTTGAGTTTAACGGTGTACCATAGAGTACGAGGGAAGATTGTTGTTGAACTTTGTTTCTAGATTATACTTTTGAAGTATAAAATGCTGACTGAAATCTTCAAATTCAATTGGAAAAATCCATAAGAAAAATATTGTAGAATTGCTAAATTTTCAAATGTTGGCTGAAAATCTTCAAATTCGGGATACTAATATTAATCTAAAAGGGGCATCATAAATGCTATTCCAGCTTCAGATTTAGTAAAAATTAAATCAGAGATTGTTTTCCTCAAATATAATGAATTTGATTTCTTATTCAAGCAGGGCCAGAGCATGTTTTTAGTTTAATTTTTATTAGTCAGAGTATGCATTTCTTAACTGGTATATGAGAATATGTTGAACTACGATAGTAATGATATTTTTATTGCCAACAATGCTATTTGTAGTTTAATTCAAATTCTTAGAGTGTGCATTTCTTAACCTGAATCTTGATCCATTGTATAAGTGTTGTAACTTTGCATGATTGACACCAAAATTATTGCTCAATGTTGAGGTCAAAAGAAGCAGTTTAGTGCCATCCTGCTAGCTGATATGGTTCGACGTAACTAGAAGGAATTAATAGGAATTCAAATTTGCCAAAGAGTTCCTTATCTTTGTTGCACAATGTACAAAACTTGTTGTAGGCTACAAAGATGAGGAGCAATTATCTTTCATTAAGTTCTGCTTGAAAGATTTTAGATTTGATTTGTTATTTGCATTTTATCGGGAAGACTTATTTCTGTTTGTATGATTTAGATTGATTTAGTGAATTTTAGTGTAGATATATACAATGCATCTATTAATTGTGCATTTGGCTAGAAGAAAAAGGTTATGAGTACTTACAAAAGCTTATGAGTACTTACAACCTTGACTTGTTTGAATGAGGTTTTGAAATTTGTTGGATGTTAGACTTTTTGAGTATGCACATTGTCATATCCTTATTAATTAGGAATTAATTTAGGTCTTTTATTCTATATTGGTTGTAAATTATCCAAATTACACACTATGATTTCACTGGAGAGTCTATTGCCTTTGCATTTAGAAGCCATTTTGATACTTTCAATCTAGTTGCATCATTTTTCAATATATTGGATTTGCATCTGCGTGCATTCCTTGAGTTGTATAAACAAATTAACAATGTTAACTTTTAGTAAACATATTTTCCATGCTTGTTTACCAAACAAGCATTTGATTTGAGATATTACGTAGGAATTAATTTAGGTTTTTTATTCCATATTGGTTGTAAATTATCCAGATTAGGCACTATGATTTCACTGGAGAGTCTACTACCTTTGCATTTAGAAGCCTTTTGATACTTTCAATCTAGTTGCGTCATTTTCCAATATATTGGATCTGCATGCATTGCTTGAGTTGTATAAACAAATTAACAATGTTAACTTTTAGTAAACATATTTTCCATGCTTGTTTGTACCAAACAAGCACTTGATCTGAGGAAACTATACTCTCCGTAATATTTTAAAATTCCTCTACTAAATTTAAAATAAGGGTGCAGATACAATGATAACAATTATTGATGTCACTACTATATTTTTAAGTAACTTTGCTATCTCCCAAACTTTTAAACAACTTTTCTATCTCCCAAACCATCCTGCCTACACTTGGTAGGAACTATGATGCAATGTAGCTCTTGATCTTATTTGTCTACTATGAACAATAGGTCTTCATTCTTCCTAATTCTAATGCCACTAAATGTTATGTTATCGTAGCATAGTTCGGTCATTTCTAAAGTCACATTAATTCTTAATTTATGAGAATCTCATACAGATAATTCTCTCATGCGTTACATTTTATATGGGGAGGATTAATCTTATTTTCAAAAGAATTCTATTAATTAAAATATTGCTAGTGCAATCAATTGCACTGCCATCTTTGTACATTGGTTTGACAAGCGAGTTTCATGGATTTATAACTGTACAAAATCTATAATTTTCAAAAAATTGAGATGCATTTAATCTTCAACTACAAATGTAGCCTTACAAACTCTAACACTAGCTTAAAGTTGTAAATTTGTACCTAGCCAAAGGAATTGAAGATCAAACTTAAGGTATGACATAAAAATTCTAAGAACTTATTGTCAATAACTTGAGTATTTGAACTCATGTATCCATGCTTTCAAAACCTATAGGGAGGTTTTGTTCTCTACCAAATGTGTCTTAAACTTCCCTAGATCATTACAAGATAATGTTCCAAGCTTGATAAGGCTAATTAAAGTATTATTCTAGGGTCCTGTTATATCTTGATGTTGTTCCTACCTAGCTTAGATAGGAAATTGGCTCTACTTGTCATAGTCAACTCACTCTTGAGAACTCGCATGATATGAGTTGGCCATGGACAATGATAAGGGTTCAAGATTAAACATGGATATCCATATATTAATTTCCCCAAGGTACCTCATATGGGAGGACTTTCTTTGGTAATTAATCCAATTTGATAATATTCATATTGTACCTATAAAACTTCTCATTATACTACAAAAGAAGCTCTTCATGAAGTACAGATCTCAACATAAGAAATCATAAGGTGCAAACAAGAACCTGAAGTTTATAGATATTTTCTATACATGAAAGAAGGAGAGGCCAATAATATACTTGAATTAGAAAACAAAGATGTCGAGCAACAACATGAAGATGCCAAGTCACAACAAGAAAATGTCAAGCATCGGGAGGATGTTGTCGAGCAATCAAAAGAAGAGGCAGAGAATCTACAAGATGAACCTGAAGATCAAGAACAAGAAGAAAAGAGATCCGAGCATACATTAGCATAGTATGTGAGAAGACATCATAAGGCAAAACAAATCATTGGAGCTAAAGAATCTAGAGTCATGATAATAAGTAAATTGAAAGATCAAACATGTTGGTTATGTGAGTTTGACCCTAAGACATTGAAAGATGCCTTGGAAAATGAAGATTTGATTCAAGCCATGAATGAAAAAATTGAGCAGATAAAAAAGAACAAAACTTGGACACTAGTACCAAGACAAGAAGACAAGAATGTTATTGGAACAAAGTGGGTGTTCAGAATAAGCTAAAGGAATGTGGATAAGTCACTAGGAACAAATATATATTGATATGCAAGGGATATGCACATGAAGAAGACATTGACTATGGGGAGACATTTGTCCCAGCTCCAAGATTGGAAGGAGTGAGAACTCTACTTGCATATGCAAATTTTAAAGGATTCAAATTGTATCAAATGGATGTCAAATCTACATTTCTAAATGGAATATTTGAAGAAGTATTTATTGAACATCAAAAAGGATTTTTTGATCCAAGCAAGAATAACATGGTTTGTAAACTACACAAGGTATTGAATGGATTGAAACAAGCCCCCAGAGCATTGTATGAGAGATTACACAACTACTTGATAAAGATTGGATTTGTAAGAACAAATGATAACAACAATCTGTATTTGAAGACTAAAAGAGGTAAAGGGATATTGTTAGCTGAAATATTTGTAGATGATATCATATTTGGAGAATAAGATTCCCTATGTCAAACATTCTCAAATGAGATGCAAACTCAATTTGAAATGTCTATGTTTAGTGAGATCAAATTCCTTGTTGGTTTGCAAGTTTATCAGATGAAGAAAGGTATCCATATTACACAATATAAGTATGTCAAGAAGGTACTGAAAACTTTTGGTATGGAGGATTCTATACTAGTAAGTACACCTATGGCTACATAACAAAATATTTCAAAGAATGATGATATAGCTGAAGTGAATCAAACCTTGTACAGGTCTATGATTGGAAAGTTACAATGTGTTGTCCATAGTAGACTAGATATTTCCTTAGCAGTTGGAATTGTTGAAAGATTTTCTACAAATCCTAAGGAGAATCACATTATGGTAGTGAAAAGGATATTGACATATCTAAATGGAACAAAGGACTATGGACTGTATTACAAGAAGAATGACAAGTTTGAACTGAAAGTTTACATTGATGTAGATTGGGCAAGAAATGTAGATGAGAAAAAGAGTACAAGTGGTGGCACATTCTTTCTAGAAAAGAGATTAGTCTCTTGGAAAAAAATGAAATAGATTTGCATTTCCCAATCTACAACAGAAGATGAATATGTAGTAGTAGCAATGAATTGTTCAAATTTAGTGGATTAAGCAATTGTTGAAAGGTATGAAGAACAAAATCACTGAACCAGCTGTTATTTTCTATGATAACACAAGTTTTATTGATATATCAAATAATATGGTGATGCACACTAAGACTAAGCATATTGTCATCAAGTATCATTACTTGAGAGAGCTAGTTCAAGATAAAGAAGTGAGATTGGACTATGTGAATACAAAGGAATAATTATTAGATATTCTCACTAAGGCATTACCTAAGGATGCTCATAAATATCTAAGAGGTAAATTAGAGGTGATTCCCCTAACTAAGGCTAGCTAGGATCATATAGGAGCATTGAATATCTGACAAATTGATGGAAAGTAGGTCACACTTTAGGAGTTGCCTAAAGTTGTGAAGAGTGACGCAAAAGATGTTGATGAGTCATAAGCAAGATGACAAATGGATTAATAAAATTTAGATAACTAAAATGAAGATATCTACATGGTGAAGATGAATGTCTTTGTCATTGTTGTCAAAGAGGGAGAGATTTTGTAAACATGAGAGAAAGATACAGAAGAAGCTACCCTATGCAAAGAGGGAGAGATTGATTAAGACAAGGGACATATTTGGTAAATTATTGAATAGAACTTTTTGGATTGTATGGTGACTATGCATATGGATTTTATGGTATAACATGTGGTGTTGCCATCAATTTCAAAGAGAGAGATTTTTTGAAAGTACAATTGAAAGAATTGTTATATTGTCATTGATGTCAAACCTTAACTGGTAAGACAATTGTTATTTAGTAGAGTACCATATCTTTTGATTGATGAAGAGGATTTTAAAAGAGGATATAACAAGAGGACCTAAGGAAATGTTGAGTTATGTGATACTACAATGGGTAATTGATTAGTTGGCACATTGGCAAGGTAATGTGTTGTTTATCTTTAACACTAAGTGAAGAAGTCAATAGATTTGAAGCATATGCTTAACTGAGAAAAAGAGAAGAAATTTAGTTTAAGCCTAGTGATATTAGTGTCAACTGAGTGCCAGTATAAGCTAAGTAAATTTTAGTGTCGGCTGAACATCAGTAATTGTCAAGTATTAGAGAAATAATCAAGCGAAGACAATGTTTTCTGAGTAGAACAATTTTTAGTGAAGATCAAGTTAGTTAGTATATAGTGTTAAAATGTATTCAACCCTATTTATAATATTAGGGGGGAAAAGGGATCTATTCTTAAACACAAATTCCCACCAAGGAGATCCAATTTGATCAACCTAAAAGGCTAATGCAGAATCAAGTCAATTTAATGGAAAATATGGAAGAAAGAACAAATCAAATGTTTCCCCTAGATAGAATGTATTATGTTTGATATTGAAATAATTGAAGTGCAAATACTAACCTTGAATTAGGGCAGATCTGGAAAATGTTGAATTCTGGCTTCTGTATGAACTTTTTGAAGATTTTATCACTTGTTCTGGACTGGAAATGTCGAGGCGAACAAAACCTAGAAATCTTTTCTCCAAATTCACACAGGTTGACTTTGACCTTTTAAAAGGTCAAAGACCACATTATTTATTTGAAGTCTGATTTCGATTCTATTCGCAGATCCTAAAAGATTGCTGAAAAGGGTATCCGAATTCACTCTCAGATCTGAGATTTCACACCTGTACCTGTAAGAAAATGGGGGTTTTTAGTTGTATGGGGGGTTTGCCTTAGTCAAACCCCAGTTTAAAAATCAACCTTGAAATTGAATTGAAATATATTGTGCATAAACAAAGTAAATGAAACAATTCACCTTGCTTATGTTGAAGTCCTTGTAGAGGATTTGAATCCTCAAATCCACAAATAAGAATGCTTCAATGGATGGCAAGATGTCTCTAATCAATGGTATTTTGATCTTCAACACCAATCTTGATTTGATCTTTGCATATGAAAAGGCTTGAATGAATAGAGAAGGGTGAATCTTCAAGGGGCTCCAAAGAGATTGAATCCTTCAATGGCTACCAATGGATCTCCTTGATGGATGAATGCTTGAACACTTGAATGCTTGAAGACTTGCTTGCACTTGAGAGCTCTAGATACTTGATTGAGAAAACTTGATGTTAAAATGAGAGAGGAAGGCCTCCTTTTATAGTGATCTAGGGCACGCTCCTCTAGATGGGCCACCTTGGAGAATTAAATCCCAATTACGTCCTCACCTTTAGAAAATATAACTTAATTAAATACAATTAAAGGATTTACCATTTTGAAGCCCAAAACAGCCGACCTGGAAGCGGAGAAATAATTTTCCCGAAAGCCAAACTGCCAACATTTTGAAATTTGAAATCCTGGCGAGAAGAGGTCAAGGTCGAGGTCGACCCTGACCTAGTCAGGGTTGAGGTCAACCCTGAGCTAGTCAGGTTCAAGGTCAACTTTGACCTTAGACCCTAACTTTGCCAAGTTTTGCAACAGAGGTTCTAGGAGATGCCAAAGATGCAGGATTTGATGTCAGAATAGGACCCAGTGTCTGAAACAAATAGAAAATCCCTTGATTGATATGATGGAGGACTAGGAGGTCTCATTTCTGAACCCTACCTAGAAAATAGAGCCATGGAAGAGGGAAAATCAAAAAAATTCCTCAGGACCTTAACCCTAATTTCACCTAGAATGGAAAAATCAAGCGCGGAGAAGAAGTGGAAAGCGGGGAGAAAGCCAAATACATGCAAAGACCCAATCAAGGTGCTTAACATGACCCCAAACCACCTACTCAGAGGGCTAAACACTCTTAACATAGAAGTGCTTCCATTTTAAGATGATATAGTTAGTAATGACCGATTACATGAACACAGTATTAACCAAGTGTCAGTAATTTATACTTATGAACATGGAATTGATAATCCCATCTGACATAGTTAAATTCTTGGGATATGTAAAACATGTTGATATTAAAGATGAACTACCTGGAGCATTTAATACATTGTAAGCCATTTTCTTATGGATTCAAGGAGAATTTTGGATAATTATCTAGAAGGATAAGGAGGAGAACAAAATGATGGAAGGATTCGATGAATCTGACCTAAACCTAAGATCTGCGGAAGAGATTAAGTGGAAAAAGATTAATCTACCTAATCAAAGAGGTATAAGGATGACCTAATTGTGGGTTATGCATGAGTTTGGAAAAGAGGTTGATGTTATTGACTAGAGAACCTAAGAAGAAGTTAAGAAGAGTTGTGAAGAGATAAATAGAGTTGAGGTGATTACTTGAAGGGATTTTTAAGAAGATCAGAGATGGAGATGGTAATGGAGGTTAGTCAGTAAATCAACATATGAGCATATTGGAACTTTATTTGCAAAGTGAGTTGTATATTTCAAATCAGAACCTACTATTACTTTCTAACCATTGTATCAGTTAAAATCCTTTAATCAAGGTCGACCTAACAATCATTTTTTAAACTCTTTAATCAAGGTGACATTCTAATGGAATGTTCTTAAGCCCTCTAACCAGGCCACTCTTAACAGTGTGATTAAATCCTTTAATAGGGTCACACCTAACAGTGTGTATTGTAAACATTTAATAGGGTTGGCTTCTCAAAGAGCTCACTTCATAAGAGTGAAAATGTGGTAGAATGTTACTAGTGGTTTTTCCCATATTGGGTTTCCACGTTAAATCCTAGTGTCATACTTGTGTGAATTTTATTTGATCTATTATGTTGTTGAAAGTTTTATATTTTGCAAGTTGATTACTTTTGGAAAGTGGATTGCAAGTTTTATGTTGATGATATATTCTTGATGAAGGGTGCTCCCCTTAATACCACCAACACATAACAAAAAAAAAGAAACAACAACAATATGCAAGAACATAAAATTGGCTTCTTATTATCTCCACAAATGTGGAATTACAAACTTTCAGAATTACAATATGCAAAGCCACATGGGCATTCCCTTACAATATTTTGTAGGACAAAGCCTCAAATTTATTACCTAGATATACCCAGAACTGTCCCAAACTGCCTAAGACAACACTACGGGCCTTCTTTATATAGGAAATTTCTACCGCCCGAGAAGGTTCCAAAAATTTAGCCCTTAAGGCCAACTATACATAGAATTAATTTATTTTCACAATTTTTACAATAGGGTCGGCTCAAAAGAAATACAAAATATGATTTTAGGTAACCCAACTTCTGGAGGCCATAACTTTCTAACTGTAGCTCTATTTTTCTATTGTAACCACTTTTTGGAAATGCCATGACGAGATCTACAGCACTTGACATGTGCAAGTGCCAGTCAGTTGGGGGTCGATCATGATCCAGAGCCTCTAAGGCCTTCAAAATTGACCTGAAAGATTTCGTACCCAAAAATCTCAATAACTTCACCGATACTGATGATGTGGCAATGAAACTCAACTGGTAGGCTAAAATGACTAGGATGAACCTCCAACTGTGAAATCAAAACATTCTGAGATCATATGACCAACTTACTAAAAATAGTAAGTTTCCATAAATAGTAGCTCTGGACAAGATAGCCCTTATTAAAAATAAAACAGAAATATTTTTGGGTGATGCAAGATTGCTATTACACCTAGGATGCTCCTACATCAATTCTATAGAGACCAAGTGAATTGCTAAATAAATCTAAGTTTTTTGAAGAGTTTAAAAGTTGAATTGGTACATCTAGACCCAAGGATAACTAAGTCATCCCCAATCTTGGTTATTCTAAAATCATTCTAACAGGCCATTTTTCAATTGATCATGCATTTCTTCTGTGATTATCTTCCCCTAGACTAGAGATCAGATACCATGCAAGATGACTTGGATAAATAAATACATCTAATCCTTAACAAAAAAGGCTTTTTGGGAGGCTTTGACTCTATGTAAGAATACCATTGAATCTCTTACATGGGTTTTCATATGCTCTCTTGTGAGTGTCCTAGATAACCTTGACACTCCCTTCTATAATTTAATCTACTTCAACTTTTCTCTAGGGTAATTACACATGGTTGGATTTGAAGTAAATATTGGAGTCGACATAACATCGACTCTGATTGGGGACTGCATTTTCATACAAAATATAGAGAACTCAGAATATGTGGTTACACAAAAACTAAGACAAATAAAGGAACAAAGGGACCAAGACACACCAAAAAAGACACAAATAGAACACCACCCAAAAACAACAAATGACTATGTACAAATAGGGTACTCATATTTCACATCTAGAACAACTTGATCAATTTGAGGTCTTGCCCATTATAGGAAAAGGGTAGCATGGATCCATCTTTGTATGCCAAATGGAATGAGGTAGATTTCAATACCTAGTGAATTTTTAATGGACCTTTCCACAATGAATCAGACTTTCCATGTGCACCTTTGGGCTCTCTTCTTCTATCCCACAATAATACCTCATCTCCCTCCATGAATTTCTAGGCCCATCCTTCCTATCAAAACACTTCTTAAGATGTGCTTGATGTGAAATAATTATATCAACTATCTCACTCCTTTCTTCCTCCAATTTAATCAAGTACATAATGATTTTCTCAGAGAGATCTAAAAGTATTGATCCTCCACTATAGTATACAATTTTGAAGTTGTCATCTTGAGTAGAAATGATAATTGTGTGCCTATGCCATACACCATCTCGAATGGATCCATGCCTATCACTTTCTTCAATGTGATCAAGTCAGCCTATAAAGCCTCATAAAGTTTCCTATGCTAGTTCTTCAAGCATTTTCACTAACCAACTTCTTCATAATGGAAATCAAGTTCTTATTCCTAGATTTCGTCTACCCCTTCCCCTAGGGATAATAATCCAAAGAATGGATAAGGATATTCTATGATCATAACAAAGAATCATGAGCTCATTAGAAGAAAAGTATGGGGCATTATTAGCGATAATATTCAATGGTATACCAAAGCATACCAATATGTGGTCTTTATGAAAATATCACACCACCTCAAGAGTAGTTTGTTTCACTTGGATGGCTTCCACCTATTTTGTGAACTAATCAATGGAAATTAAAATGTGGGTGGTCCTGAAACTTGAAGAAGGTGTGAGTGGTCCAGTGAAATCTAGGCCCCACTATTTAAATAATTACTCCTCAAAAACAAATAGCCTTAAAGGAAAATTGGTGAGGTGTGTCATGCCAGTGAACATTCTACACTTTTCACAGTTCCATACCCACTTATATGCATCCTTAAACAATCCTAGCTAGTAATAACAACTCCTAAGGATTTTAAAGGTTGTTATTGTAGAAGAGAAGTGTCCACCACATGCTTCATCATGGAAAGTTTTCAGAATTTTCTTCTATTTCTCTTTATCTACACATCTTTAAAAATTCACATTCAATCTCATTTTATACAGTACATCTTGCAAGATAACATACTTGGCTGTCTTTATTTTCAAATTTCTCTTTTCCCTTTTCGAAAGATGATTGGGATAGTCTCTATAAGTCAAATAAAATGGGACATCTAAAAACCAAGGTATATTTACAAAAATAATGGTAGGAGGGTTCTCCTCATCTATTTTCTTTCAGTAATCAACTTACACAACCCTTTATCTTGGACTAGCTTAGTCGGCTAGATTTCTAAGTCACATTCTTGTATCATTTCACCCATGTAGATCTTTTATCATGCCTAGTTCCTTCTACATAAACACACTCTTCACCTCCAAATAGGGTAAAAATACTATCGAGTGAGAATGAAAATCACTAGAATAAATATTAATCTATAAAGTAGAAAAATATATCTTACATGCACTCACACTATCCTCACAAAACCTCAAATATTTGCAAATCTGTCTAGCAATAGGAACTTTGGTCCTCTACTCCAAGTTCTCATTTTTCAATAAAGATTTCATAAAATATAATAAAATGCACATCAATAAGGAATGAAATTTAAATGCATATCTATTTTCAACCATTATCTTTACATTCTCAAGGAAATTATCTAGCGAGATTTTACACAAATCAATTTACACGTTCCCCTTCACAATCTTGTGTGAAATATATAGAGGTAAAGAATAATTTGAACATTCTCGATTCTAAAACAAAATTTTGTTAGAAACACCATAATTAGGATACCTTTTAATCATATCTTCAATGGTATAGATATAAGGATTGCACGTTGATCCCAACCAATTTTTGTAAGATATTCTACCTCTTGATAACTAATAGACTTCTTCTTGGATAATTTTCTAGTATTGTACAATCTAGTAACTGGCTCAATCACATCTTCTAATACCATATATGGTTTTTCAAGCACTAAGGTTTTTCAATGAAACTTACTCAACAAAGATAGAATAAACTTGGTGTCATTACACCATTAAAATTCACCACAAATGTTAAGTCCAAGATTTTTAATTCTCTGCATATCCTACACAAGAAATTAAAACTCTAATTGTTTGATACAACTATGATAAAACTTATTCAACTCAACCTTATTCATTATCTTCACTATGGATACACTAACAAAAGACTCGGTGCCATGATCTATTAAAAAACTCTACTTTTCTACAAATTCTCAAATTTCCTTCATGCTACAGTACCAAATGTTTCAAAAATATTCCTTTAATGCTGAAAAATATCATAACTAATTTTCAAGTTGAAATATAAATATCACTAATACAATTTATCCATTTTGTTCACATCAATCAATCAATAACTATATTTATTAATTGTCCAATCATCATACTAGATCCATGATAGTTTTAACTGGTATCACCTCATGGAAAGGGAGTGCATTATTTATCATGTTGAGTACTCCCCCTAAGCCCAAGCATTCAACTCAGTTGTTAGTAGAGAAAGTACCAAGATCCAGTACCACCAAACTTTTCGCACCATATGACTTCTTCCTCCAATATTTTTTCTTCTTTTGAGCTCCATTAGATTCTATAACATGATTATCATTTCTAGTATTTATCAAAACATTGTTAGATTTGCATGGTTTTGATGACTATATTTCCCACATTTGAAACAATTCACACTTATTTTTCCATATCTCACCCAATGAACTTCACATCTGCACTAACTAGCCTTGTGACTAAAATTGTGACAAACATAGAAATTTACATGAAATACCATTTCATTCTTCTATTCCCAATATGAAACTTGACTCTTACGACCAATCTTATGATAATTAAAGCATTGAACCTTCTACTCCTTTATCATCTTACAATCTACTACCTTATGACCAATTTGTTTGTAAATGTGTTTTGGTTTTTTACTTCTCTTTTCACCTCAATCTTTTCATCATCTTCAATTACCTTCTCCTTTCCTTTATCCATATGATTTGAACATTCACAAATAAACCATAATCCTTATTTATCTTTGCATCCTTTCTCAAAGGACAATAGTTGATCCAAGATAGTACTACTCTCACATGATTTTATTTCTATCATCATCTTCTTTAGTTCCAATTATATCTTTTCATTTTGTTATGAACTCTTTTTACTATCTCCTTGAAGTTTTCTTTAGTCACTTCCCATTCTTCCATTGTCATTTCCAATTCAATTCTCGCTAACCATGCATTCTTTAACTACTATTTCAATCTAGCCTTGATACCTTCTTCCCTTTGATATTTTTCATCTAGCCTCCTCTCAAGATCATCTATCTTCTCTTTTAGTTCTTGATCTAGATCTGTGTCATTGTCTTTTTACTCTTTCAATTCCCTTGGTGCCTTTCTTTGAAACTCTTTATCTTATCTCTTAATTTTACAATGCAGCCATTTTCTTCCTTTAGGTTTTCTTTTAGCTCCTCATTTTTGGATTCAATACCTTCAATATCACTCAACATGATTTTCCAATCTTCTTTAGTGTAGATTCCTCCTTTCATCTATTCAAGAAACTAAGACCTCCCTCAAGAGATTAAGATCTATCTACAAGGGGTTAAGCTCTGATACTAGAATTATTGAACATGTTCAGTAACTGAGAGGCGGGGTGAATCAGTTATTCTTGGACACACTTTATAAACAAATTTATCTATTGGTAAAGTATTAAAAGATAGAAATAATTTTATTTGAATTATCAATTAAGAACATAAAACATCCATAGAAAAAGTAAACATGTAAGCATAGGAACACTAACACAAAGAACACCAAGACTTCGGTGAAAAACACAAACAAGGAAAAAACATGGAGAAGCTAATTCTTATGAAATAAAAACACCTACTAAGGTGACACTAGTTAAGGTGATCTATACAAAGATTCACTTCTAGTTGTGCTCCTTGTACAGGTAAGGATAACTGGTAGTCGAGCTAACTACCCTTAAATATGAATAGGCTCACTAACAATACAAAGATAGATAAAATGAAATAAGAATTGATAAACTCACATAGATGAATATGCATGAACAATTCAACAATTTTAGCTCTATCGCCACAATCACCAGTAGATCCCCAATTGTTTGATCCACTATTATTGATATGTAAGTTCTAATTAAACCTTCAATCTGCCTTCTCAAATATCACTACTCACGTACTACACTACTATAGGTTTTCACTATATCTGTTACCACACACCATGCTTACCACACCTAGATATGAAAAGGTTCTCCTTTATTTATATTGGTATCCAAACATATATATGTCAACTTCACACCAAACATGTGACAACCCCAATGCTAAGGAAATTACAATTACATTTAATACATAGCATCGATCCTAAATCTAGGACATACACAAGAAAAATTATTCACACTCTACACCCTGACCCATAAATAGGTCACACATAAGATATTACAATGAATATTATATTTTAAAATAACTATTGCAACTAAGACCAAAATAAGAATTACGATCATACACTATAGCCAATATACCAAAAAAATATAATGAACTACATAACTATCTAGATACCTGTAGAAACATTGTAGCTAATGAAATCACCAAAAAATGATAGAACCACCATAGACAAGTCCACTAAACCTATTCTATTTATAACCAAAACTCCTATTGCATAATAAAAACTCATGTTTCATAATCAATAATCAACAGGCACAACCAAACCTGCCAATAACCAACTAATATTGTCACCTGCCAATAACCAATTAATATTGTCACCTACCAATAACCAACTGATATTGTCACCTACCAATAACCAACTGATATTGTCAAGTTTTTGATATGGTGGTTTTGACATTAATGACAATCAATTCCACCAACAACTCAATATGTCTAATAAATAGCTAGTTAAGAATTCTATCAAAAAAAAAATTGCAACTCTTGGTAGAATATTTTAGTCATAATTGGTAGCATAAAGTTCTAAGTCAAGTTGGAGCTAATTGCTAAGGCTATGGGGCTGAAATGTGAATTGGAGAAAGTAGAAAAATAGAGATTCAGATATTATAAGGCATACATGAAGAAACTCATTAAAAAAGGTGAGAAGTTGTTGGTTGTCCCAAATGAAAATGGATATGAAATATCTCGTATCCCTCCTCCTTAAACTCTTGTATGCTATTATGTAATAAAATATTTTATCTTAGAAGGTAGATACACAACCTTCCATGGCTATTGTTTCCCAATTTTGAACCACGATAGGAATGGAAAAAATATTAATATGTTACTTTTCCTATTTTCATCTTTGAGTAGCAACATAATGAAAGGGGCTTTCAAACATGCACTAAGGACTAATGTATGTCCTATACCAGCATGAATTTGATAAATCCTCTTTTAGGAGCCATTTTATCTCATACCCTAGTGTTGAAGATTGAAGCTAACCTACAAAGTGAACCCCTCCGTAGTTCTTTCTGTATTGAACTCATTGAAAGAAATCCTTTACTAAAAATTGATAACCTTAAGATAAAAGGAAAGTCACTAAGCTCCCTATAAAAAAAAACCCCTTGTAGTTGAGCTTTTAGATACTACCCCAAAAAGAAATAATGCCCTATGAGTAAATTGAAATCATCTAAGATGAAGAAAACTAGGCAAGGTAACAAAACTATGACTATACTAGTTAAAATTGAAGATACTCAAGAGAAATATGAGGAAATGGAGATTCAAGAGGATGCCATTTAAAGAAAATGAGCTTTGGTGAGAGAATGTCAGAACTTAAAGGAAAGAAACTTTTGGAGGAAGTCATCCCTAATACAAATTTTAAATACAATGCAAAGGAGTCTTTGGATAACTCTAATGATGAAATTATATGGGCAAAGAAGATTTTGACAAGGAAAGTAAAGAGAAATCCATGGACATTGAAGTGAATCTAGTTGACTATGAAGAGGTAATTAATAGAGCTTATTCCTCCCTTACCCCATTAATGTTGATATTGGTAATGAGGTTCTCCTATCACTAGATGTTTCTAAAGACAAAGATATTCTTGTTGATTTTGATGAACAAATCAAGAATTTACAAAGTAAAGTGATGGCCCAGAAAGATATTGTTTCTTCCTTAGAGCATACTAAATATGAGGTTCTCCTATCCCTAGATGTTTCTAAAGAAAAAGATATTCTTGTTGATTTTGATGAACAAATCAAGAAGAATTTACAAAGTAAAGTGATGGCCCAAAAAGATATTGTTTCTTCCTTAGACCATACCAAATAGGTATTTGATCAGGATAACTGATTTTATAATTAAGAAAGTTGTGTTTATTTTTGTTTCTGGTCAGAGTAGAATTAACAAGAATGATAAGAGGAAAGAAGAAGGAAATAGAAAAAAGGATGAGCAAGAGAAAAAAGAGAAGAATGAAGATTGGATTGTGAACCTTAAGAATCTCTCAAAGAATTGGGAGATTATCTCTAAAGGAAATAATCCTAAAGATAACAATAACTAAGGACATAGGCCTTTGGTTCATGATGTGTTCATTATATGCAAGGTATTAATTTTAGGAATGTTTATGGCTTTTACTATTAAGAACTTTTTACTTTCATTTTTTTGATATTTATGTCTTGTGGACTAACATTGTTTCATTAGTTAAGTAGATGGTAAAAAAATATCACAGTCATATGTGTTTTGATTATGATAAAAACTCTAAATGTCATAGTGATAGTAGTAGGTATGTTAATATGGCGTTTCTTTTGTTGTTATATGGATTCTTGGTTGATTTTTGTTGTTTTAGGGTTCTTAGTTCTTGGAATGCAATGACATGCAATGGCCTAAGGTATGGTTATAATGTGTTCTTTGAGATCAAGGGGATTTCCAATGCAAATTGCATTGATTAATAATGAGATTTTTTAATAATGAGCTTGTGCTATTCATTATTAATAATCTTTGATAAAATTTCTATTTTTTCAACAAGTACAAGTGCAAGTGCAAATTGTGTTGACTAATAATGGTCTATAACAATAGCTCATATTAATAATGAGCTTTAGCAAAAGCTCAATAACAAGCCCAACAAGTGCACTTGTGTTGTGTTGATTAATAAGGTTGGGTTGATTAATAATGGGTTGTAACAATAGTTCAGTAGCACAAGTGCACTTGTGTTGTGTTGATTAATAATGGGTTGCACTTGTGTTGACTAATAATGGTCTATAACAATAGCTCATATTAATAATTAGCTTTAGAAAAAGCTCAATAACAAGTCCAACAAGTGCACTTATATTGTGTTGAACTTATATTGTGTTGATTAATAGTTCAATAGCACAAGTACACTTTTGTTGTGTTGATTAATAATGGGCTATAACAATAGTTCACTAGAAAGTGCAAATTGTGTTAACAATAGGCTGTAAATTGTGTTGATAAAAAAAGGTTTTATTTAGTATGAGTCTAGTCTTTGAAAAAGGCTCCATTTTTCCAATAGAAAATTGTGTTGATTAATAATGAGCTTTAGCAAAGGCTCAATAATAAGTCCAATAAGTGCACTTGTGTTGTGTTGATTAATAGTTCAGTAGCACAAGTGCGCTTATGTTGTGTTGATTAATAATAGGCGTACAAAGTGCAAATTGTGTTAACAATAGGCTGTAAATTATGTTGATAAAAAATAGGCTTTATTTAATAAGATTCTTTGAAAAAGGCTCCATTTTTCCAATATAAAATTGTGTTGATTAATAATGAGCTTTAGCAAAGGCATGTAAAATTGTGTAAATGGCATGTAAAATTGTGTTGATTAATAATGAGCTTTAGCAAAGGCTCAATAACAACTGCAAGTGCAAATTGTGCACTTGTGTTGTGTTGATGAATAATGGGTTGTAAGGCTCAATAAAGTGCAAGTGCAAATTGTGCACTTGTGTTGATTAATAATGGGAATGTAACAATAGTTCAGTAGCACAAGTGCACTTGTGTCTTGTGTTGTGTTGATTAATAATGGGAATGTAACAATAGTTCAGTAGCACAAGTGCACTTGTGTTGTAATGGGCTATTCACTTGTGTTGTGTTGATTAATAATGGGCGTTGTAATGGGCTATTCACTTGTGTTGTGTTGATTAATAATGGGCGTTGTAATTGGCTATTCACTTGTGTTGTGTTGATTAATAATGGGCTGTAACAATAGTTTAGTAGCACAAGTGCACTTGTGTTGTTGCACTTGTGTTGCATTGATTAATAATGGGCTATAACAATAGTTCAGTAGCAAGTGCAAATTGTGTTAACAATAAGTTATAAATTGTGTTGATCAACAATAGGCTTTATTTAATAAGAGTCTTTGAAAAAGGCTCCATTTTTTCAATAGAAAATTGTGTTCATTAATAATGAGCTTTAGAAAAGGCTCAATAACAAGTGCAAGGGCAAATTTAACGAGCTTTAGAAAAAATTCAATAAATAACAAGTGCACTTGTGTTGGTTAATAATAGTTCATATTAATAATGCTATAGCAAAAGCTCAATAAAAAGTGCATTTGTGTTGATTAATAATGAACTATTGTATAATGAACTATAACAATAGTTCATATTAATAACAAGTGCACTTGTGTTGATTAATATAATAACGAGCTTTAATGATCTTTAAAAAGTGCACTTCTATTGATTGAACTATTGTTGTGTAAATTGTGTTAACAATAAGTTGTAAATTGTGTTGATCAACAATAGGCTTTATTTAATAAGAGTCTTAGAAAAAGGCTCAATTTTTTCATTAGCAAATTGTGTTGATTAATAATGAGCTTTAGAAAAGGATCAATAACAAGTACAAGTGCAAATTATGTTGATTAAAATAATGAGCTATAACAATAGTTCATATAATAATATTTCATATTAATAATGAGCTTTAGGAAAAATTCAATAAATAACAAGTGCAGTTGTGTTGGTTAATAATAGTTCATATTAATAATGCTATAGCAAAAGCTCAATTAATTGTGTTGGCTAATAATAGTTCATATTAATAATGCTATATCAAAAGCTCAATTAATTGTGTTGGTTAATAATAGTTCATATTAATAATGCTATAGCAAAAGCTCAATTAATTGTGTTGGCTAATAATAGTTCATATTAATAATGCTATAGCAAAAGCTCAATTAATTGTGTTGGCTAATAATAGTTCATATTAATAATGCTATAGCAAAAGCTCAATTAATTGTGTTGGCTAATAATAGTTCATATTAATAATGCTATAGCAAAAGCTCAATTAAAAGTGCACTTGTGTTGATTAATAATGAACTATAACAATAGTTCATATTAATAATAACTATAGTTCATATTAATAATGAGCTTTAGAAAAAGCTCAATAACAAGTGCACTTGTGTTGGTTAATAATAGTTCATATTAAAGCTCAATAACAAGTGCACTTGTGTTGGTTAATAATAGTTCATATTAATAATGAGCTTTTGCTAAAGCTCAATATAAAGTGCACTTGTGTTGATTGAACTATTGTTATAGCCCATTATTAATCAACACAACACAAGTGCACTAATCATGGATGACTACAAGTTATTGTAGAAATGAATCTTCAAGAGCATATTTCGATTGAACTATTGTTATAGCCCATTATTAATGGGCACAACCCAAGTACACTAATCATGGACGACTACAAGTTATTTCGAAATGAATCTTCAAGAGCATATTTTGAAATGAATCTTCAAGAGCAAGAAATATGCGTAATATGCGTTGAGAATTTTCAATTGAAATAACTAGATTAATTTGCATTTAATAACAAATTCTCATGCATATTTCATTTTGATGCATATTCCATTTTGTCTTGAAAGCAAATTCAATAAGGAAAAAATGCAAAATTCAATATGGAATAAGGTGATTTAGTGGATTGAAAAGGGTGGATTAAGGGGACGAAGTAAGGGGACGATTTAAAGGGGCAAAGTAAGGGGATTTGGTAAGGGGAGTATTCTTAGTTGAAAGAAAAGCTACTTAAATAAAAATAGACTTATAGCTCGTCTCCATGTATTTAATATTTCCTGCTCATTCCAACTACCAGAATTCATGTTCACAACAATCACTCATTAACACTCAAAATTGTGTAAATGTGTCCATACGAGGACATTTTACCTTACACCACATTTTGTCCTTATTGTTGGAGTGTTTAATTTCATGTTTCGGACAAATTTATTTTGCACATGTTTATTTCAATGTAATAAAAGCCACCACGTAGTGGACAGCAATTTCAGGAATTGATTTTCTCTAACTATTTGGAGAGAACATTTTGTACACAAACGTTTAGTTTGCGTAAACCACAACATTTTGCAAAAATACCGTTCATTTATTTTTTGTACATTTCTCTGAACTCTATAATCTAGCTCGATTCTTGAATATTGATGCTATTTGTTTTATTTGCCTAGATACGTGTGAAAGGGATTTTATTCCCCCCTCATTTAGGCACAGGTATATTATTTTCCTCTGAAAAATGCTAATGCATACCATATTCAAAAAAAAGAAGATTTAAAATATTATTTAGACTAAATATGTATAGAACTATAATCCTTTAGAATATTAACCTTGTAATCAATGAACAAGAACACTGCATTAGAGATATAATTAATGAAATATGTTGTGCAGGAGTGGAATGCAGAGAAGAGATAAGCAAGTGAAGAGATAAGCAAGTGATGGCGATTCTAACTGTATTCATAGCTGCCCACAAGAGAGCTATCAGCTAGATGGATTGGCAAAGAATTTTGCAGGTTCATTTGGTTGCCTACAAAACTCTTGTTAGAAAAGCAGTGTAAACATTTACTCACAATAGTTTATCACAATAAAAATAAGAGAGCAGATGCTGAGTGATCTCTTAAGCTCATCAGAATTGCCCACTTGGGAAACATGCAATACATCTTAAGCACATCTTGTTGAAAGAGCCCATATGTAAGTTTGTAGAGATTTCTCACAGATCAAGAGCACATATATTAAATTCTTGCCGCTATGATTTTACATGCAGACCAATCGTCAATAAATAGAGGTAAGCAATCATCATATCTTGTTGATCCAAGGAAGGAAAATAACCGGGCTCAACATTATCCACATTAAAATGCATACAATTAATGAACACATCTTGAAAAAAAATGTATGCAAAGCTCATCCAATATAATCAATTTAGTGCATGCAAATCTGAACATGATTGTAGAATAAATGAAGCTTCCCGAAAAGCATTTTAGGATTTTGAAATAAATGCCTCCTACAGATGCTATACGACCACGGTTGCATGATATTTACAAAAAGGTTATATTGACATAGTGTTATGAGCATTTAAGCAATTGAAATTGAAGAGTTTAAAGCAATAGGTGCTTATATAAAATGAGAATGGCATAGTAGCATGAATTTGTTCATGCATTTGAAAGATTCATAAACTAAGCAATAACTCAAGTAGATCCTTACCTGCCACTAGGATGCTTTGTGCTGCCCATATTTCACTTAAAGATAAAATCCAAACCTAACTTCAATTTCTTTTTTTATACTGAATAATCAACGAACTCTCATTTGTAGCGAGTTTTAGCAAACAGCTGATTTCAATATTGTGTTTCCAAAATATATCAAATGATTTTAAGCTAAACTTTACTAGAAATTCATAGGTGTCTAACCATTTCTCTAACCATCATTCGATAAACTTTCCTTGAAATTCATTGGTGTAACCATTTCTCTGACAATGGTAAAGGTACCTGAAAAATTATGGAAAAGGTGTTAGGCTCACCTTCAAAATGTCCAAACAAAAGCATCCTACAGCAACAAAGCATTCAGTTTTTTTATTTGAAAAAATAAAATTAAGTCAAAGGAATGCACTCAATTTACGCAGTACTATTTCTACTTCTTTTACATGATGCTTGCAAAACATAAAAAATGCAATAATCAATGTGGATCAAGGGATACAATGTACTATTATTGCTTACGAACACAACTGGTGTAATCAAACACCATAACAAAGAAATGTATGCCCTCCATCAGACTTGAATGTAAGCTATATTATACTAATGTACAGGTACACCATGCAAGATAAAGTACACTATAAAATATTAATAAATAATGTGGTGAATAAGATCGGTGATGGCCAAACAGTGAAAAAAAAAACGTTCACTCCTGCAATAAAAGCACAAATATATTGATATGTATTTAAATGTATAACACATACATTTCAGTTTCGCCGGCTCGCATTAATATTGCAGGCACAATATCGATCATCTGGACATGATGAATTGGTACCAGAATCTCCACATCAAAATTAATTCTTCATAATAGTTTTCCTATAGCTAGGGACCCTGCCGATACTGTTTATTCCTTCATAATAGTTCCTATAGCTAGGGACCTTTATGCTTCTTATCTGAATTCACAAATATACCATATTATACATTCCCAGCTGATATAAATTTCTCTAGGTTAATTCATGATTGCTTTAAGTAGATTTCTTTAATTAAACTAAACTAATCCTTTAGACTGAATGGCAACTTATTCTCATACGTCAGTATACTTTGTTCCCCTTGGTAAGTTATCTAATTATATGGCTGCATAGCCGCTGCCTTCGCATACTTCTCTTTCACAAATGAAAGGAAAAAACTTATGACTAAATTATTATTATTATAGTGAAATGCCTTTTAAGCGCAAGTGGAATTTCCAAAGTAGGTACCATACGCGCTTAATTTGAAGTCCAAGTGCACACTCCAAAGTGGACAAAATGTGAAGCTTTGCAAGGATCGTTGCAGCTATTGTAAAAGGCCATCAATGTAGGTTTTTTCAACCCATGGCCAATGTGACAAACAAAAATTCCGCTGTCGGGAAAATAGACGGATTTTTTTTGGACGGCGTGAGGAACCAAATTCCAGAAACGCAGCGCCCACCATGTTTAAAGCCTGTCGGCTAATAACGTTTGCGAAAAAAAATCCTTTTTCTTTACACTAATATATACACGTACATATATCCACCCTTTTTTAAAGGATTATATACACATCCATACAACTGTGTATAATATATATACACATACATGTATGTAGATAATGACTGATATCTAATGTAGAGTGTAATGAGATGCGTCCACTAACAAAAACCTAGCCTTTATTACTAAAAATTTAGTTCTTAAAAGTTTTTAAAATAATTATAATAATTCCAATTACTATGAAATAATATTCCCTATGCTTCTTTTTTCAAATAATACAAACAAAATTGTAAAGTTCAAAAGAATTGAATAATTCCTATTGATATGCAAAAATACTTTTTTAGAGACACTACAAAATTACAAAACACAACGCAACACCATATATACATATATATATATATATATATATATATATATATATATATATATATGAGAGAGAGATTGGGAATTGAGATCTCTAACTTATATACCATATATATATATATGAGAGAGAGAGAGAGATTGGGAATTGAGATCTCTAACTTATATGTTCTCCTACTTTTATAAAGGATTAACCTCTTTGAGTATAGGATTCGTTAACCTCTTAGACTATAATAGGATTTCCCCGTGGCTATCCAGCAACCTAGACAGTAAAATATGCAAGGAAAGTTTGAAAAAAACTAAGTGTCCCCCTTCTAAGATATTTGTTTTAGTGTGGTGTTTAAACATTGTTTGTCGTTGCTAGCTGCCATAAACTTTGACTTCATTCATATGGCTTATGGTCACGACAATGTTTAAATCTAAACTAAAACGTATATCGACAATGTTTAAACCTATATGCTAACTACACTTTAAGTTTTTTATCTTACAAGGGGGACACTTGAGTTTTTTTTTCAAACTTCTGCATATCTTACCAAGGGGGACACTTAGATTTTTTTGGGTAGTGGCTATCGAGGCTTCGAGCCACAAAATTGGTTTTTTCTTCAAACTTCTACATATCTTACCAAGGGGGACACTTAGTTTTTTTTGGGTAGTGGCTATCCACGCTTCAGCCACGAAATTGGTTTTCTTTTTATAACTTTTTTTAAAAACTAAGTGTTTTCCCATTTATATGGTTAATGATTTTTGTCGCTGCGTAACCGCTGGCTCCAAAATGCACCATTTATTGTAATTATTAAATAATTAAAAATTAAAAATTTATTAACAATAATGCAATGAGTACAATTTTTTTTAATTAATAATTATTATAAATAGAGCATTTTGGGTGCTGCATAAAGGTATTTGCAAACTTTTTTAAAAAAAACTAAGTTTTTTCCCGTTTATATGGTTAATGATTTTTGTGGCTACGTAACTGCTGGCTCCAAAATGCACCATTTATTGTAATTATTAAATATTTAAAAATTAAAAATTTATTAATTAACAATAATGCAATGAGTACAATTTTTTAAAATTAATAAATCGTAAACTAAAATGTAAAATATATAAGGGAAGTTTGAAAAAAAACTAAGTGTCCCCCTTGGTAAGATACACATGTTTTAGTTTACGATTTAGATGTAAGGTATTGGATAAATCATAAACTAAAACATTAAATATATAAGGGAGGTTTGACAAAAATTAAGTGTCCCCCTTGGTAAGATACACGTGTTTTAGTTTACGATTTAGATCGTAAACTAAAACGTAAAATATATGGGAAGTTTGAAAAAAAACTGAGTGTACCCATTAGTAAGATAGACATGTTTTAGTTTACGATTTAGACGTAAGGTATTGGATAAATCGTAAACTAAAACGTAAAATATATGGGAAGTTTGAAAAAAAACTAAGTGTACCCATTAGTAAGATATACATGTTTTAGTTTACGATTTAGACGTTGCCCTCCATAGACAATGATTATGACCATATGGTTTAAATTCATGCAAACTCTAAGGAACGTAAAATATATGGGAAGTTTGAAAAAAAACTAAGTGTACCCATTAGTAAGATATACATGTTTTACTTTACGATTTAGACGTTGCCCTCCATAGACAATGATTATGACCATATGGTTTAAATTCATGCAAACTCTAAGGAACGTGGGTTAGCAATAAATTCCTCTAGTCAAGGAAGTTTTCTAGGAGGTTGTGAAAAAAAGCATGCATGTTAAAAGATCTCAATTCCTCATTGGGATTTCCTCTATATGGTCTAGTAGAGGATATGAATTGACAAATTAAATATTTTAAAAAAATCATGACAGGTAGGGGTGACCGTCAAATTCAAGCCTGGTCTTAAATATTTAAAAAAATCATGACAGGTATGGGTGACCGTCAAATTCGAGGCCTAGTCTATACATTGTGGTCCAACAAAGACAATAGGCAATAGTCTTCATTGTAGAGGTCAGCCCTAAAATTTGATGGTCGTAATGGTCATCCCTCAATGTATATGACAATTTGAAAATTTAGAATATTCATGTTAATCTAGAATATTTTTCTTAGTATATTTGATACTTTTAGATATATTATTAATTTATAATATTAATATGTAATAACATATTTCTATATTTCTATTTGAATTTAAAAAAAAGTTTATATAAAATAATTGTGACGATTAGTATATGCCACATTCAGCAATTAGAAACGTAAATCTTATGGAGGAGAATTAAAAAAAGTAAAATAAAAACTAATACTTGGTGAGAAATTTTCACCATTGATCAGAAATTTTCACCATCTCTTCCCCATATTTTGTGGTCGAAAACCAAAAAAAATTGCTCCGTTTTAGCGAATATGGAAAAAATAGAATTTTGACCGTTTTTTTTTTTTTTTTTTTTTGCTTTGGTACGTTTTGTAGAGAGCTTAGCCACTGCCGTAAGTTTAGGTAAACTAAGTCTCTTCTTGATAAGATTTAGGTTAATGACTGGATAGATGTCTCCATGACCCTAGCTATCCAGCCAACTAAACCTCATGTTATATGAAGACAATTGGAAAAAAAATGTTCCTTTGATAAGGCATGATTTTTAGTTTGCTATTTAGATGTTTCCCAAAGCATTACAGGCTAGGTTGTTCTAACACTGTAACGCTTTTTCCTTCATTAAGGGTTGCCTCAAGTCTCCTTTTAACTTGAAATTTATATACTATTGCTTTTTCCTTCATTAAGGGTTGCCTCAAGTCTCCTTTTATCTTGAAATTTATATACTATTGTCCAAAGTAACGACAACGTCTAAACAGCAAACTAAAATGCATATCTTACCAAGGGGGACACTTAAGTATTTTTCTCCAAACTCTCCTTATACATTATTAAGTTTTAGTTGGCTATTTAGCCACTACCTAAAGTAACTAGACGGGACACTAACGTAGTTGTACCATTTTTTTTAAAACTCTCCTTATTAAAACTTAAGTTTCTGATGGCTGCATAGACACTCGCATATCTATTAGATTTTTTTTTTAAACTCTCCTTATTAAAACTTAAGTTTCTGATGGCTGCATAGACACTCGCATATCTACTATCTAATAGGGAAAAATGTGAACTTCTATGTATGAAGCATGCATTGCAGCTTTGTTCATATTTAATTGTATAAAGAGATTTTATCAGAGATGTGAAAATGTTTGATATTTCTACTATAATATTTATTAAAATTGATTGATCAACCCATAAAACTGTTATTCCAATTTTGTGAAGGATCTTCGGTGCCCTTGCAGCCCTTGTTTACATAGCCTTAGTTTGGACGTATGCAATGTTACAATCTCTTCTAGAGTGGGTCCTAAGTTTGAACAAAATTTACAAATTTCTCCATTAAATCTCCCATGAAGGAGGAGGAATGTTTGGGACGGTTGGTCCGATGAATAATGTTAGAAACAGACAAGGATTATAGGATTCCCTTCTTATTTTTTAATATGAATGCAATGTGCTGATCTATTCTCGATTAAATCTGTGAAGAACACTGACAGATTCCACTCTATAAATTGGATTGGATTAGAATTTCTTCAGAGCATTTTTCTTCAAAACATAAAAGAAAATGGCAAAGGCAATGAAATTGTTTTGCGTGGTTATATATATATATATAAAAAAAACATTCATAGAAAGATATGCAAATTCAGTTGCCAAAAGAATCTTGTTTGCAGATAAACACAAATCACAGCTAACCCGATCCTACACCAATGTGTGTAGAACAAAACAGTCAGTTCAGATACAAACAGATCATTACAGGCTGTCCTAACACCACAACGCATTTTCCTTCATAAGGGTTGCCTCACAGTCTGCTTTAAACTTGAAATTTATATATTATTGTCCAAAGTAACTAGACTAGACAACTAAAGCAGTTTTACCGGAAAATCAAGGTGCAGCCGCATATGATGTATAACATTTTAAGAGTTGATTTACTTGTCTACAAAACCCTCAGTAGAAAGGCAAGAGTTAAAAATCAGATAAGGCAGATCATACTTTCTAAATGAATAGCATATCTTGCAGGAAAAACCCATTTATAAAACAGAGTAGGATGAATTCGTCTAAACAGTTTTTTAAAAAATGGCTTCACCTTTATAAAACATGGTGTAACCTAAGCAAGAACCCATTTGTAAAACAAAGTGTAGAAGACAGTGTAGGATGAATTTGTTTAAACACTAAAAAGATTCACAGCCTAAGCAAGGAATCAAAGATATCCTTACCTGCCACAGATGATTCAACTGTCCACCTCTCATTGAGCTCGAAAACAAAATACCCTTCTTTACCATGCAGAAATCATTCACAACTCCTATTGCCTTTATTACAGAGTTGGAACAAGTTATTAGGTGGCGATAGAAAATCTAGAGAGAGAGGTGGCAAATGAAGGCAAAGGCACGTACAGAATATTGCATTGGGTAATGGCAACGTGGCAACACTGTAGGCGGGCTCTCCAAAAACAGTAGTCACCCTCTCCAAGCATCGGAATGTGTGAGAAAGATTTTATTATCTACAATGGAGGATCGATATTTTATGATCTGTGTCAATGCAAAACTTTGCTTGCTGAGCACACGTCATTTTCCAAGTGGCATGTCTGTGGCAAACTTCAACATGGATGAGTCCCTAGGGTAAAGTTAGGTTGACACCAATGCATTCATCCTGACCCACCATTGTTAGTTCCTGCCCTGCATGGAACTATTGCGGAGGCTCCCATCGTTAAACATTGATTAATCTTCTTTCGGTTGACCAATTGAATTGCAAAGAGAATATGTATAAATTCTATTTATAATGTTTGCAGGGCAGCAGATGCTTAGGCAAGAATTATTTTGGCGAACTCATATTGGCATTCTAGACGGTCCCAGGCCTTTCACAGCAACCAATGCAAGAGAACGCACGATTTCAGAGATCATCACAGGGAAAATGGGAGGTGCAGATCATATTTGGCAAAGACAGGGCTTTGGTACTACAAATTTTGCGGGAGGCTGGACATTACGAAGCAAAACAGCTGGCGTTTAGGGTTTGTTTTTTTGGCATGCAAAGGAGCCGTGTGCAATGCTCAGGAACTATGGCGTGCAGATTTTCAGGATGGAAACTTATTAAAAAAATGCATTTAAAAATGCATCTCATGCAACCACCTTTATGTGCAAATCTTATAATTCCTTTCCTAAACACGCTCTTCAGCATTGATTTGGGAACATTGGAGAATTGAGAGGGTGATTGGTAGGAAAAAGTTGGAGTTATGAGCCTGACAGAATGATTTTAACAAGACCCGCAACGAATGTCTTCGGCGTCGAGGATGTCTATGTGCTCATATTTAACTGTAAACCGCATCTATGTGCTCATATTTATCTGTAAGAGTAGTTGTTTGGGCAAGTTTGGGTCTTTTACAATGCATGGTGAGCATGCACGAGCATGTTGAGGAAATCCCAAACGAGCATAACAATGAAATTATTTCTCTGCTCTGAGGTAAATATTTGTTTTTGTTTTCTCTATTGTCATGCCAGTGTTCCCATTGCTAATTTTCAGATATCGTATTAAATTTATGCCCATGTCTTGTTTGAGAGGTCCGATCATTGTATCTCCCACTTAAAAATATGTTGATTTTACCCTTGATAGAGTTTTGAAATTGTTAAAAATTTCAAATTTATTCAAGTTCATCAAGTTAAACCAAGTTAAAGATGAACGGGAAAATGAATCAACATGAACTAGGCTAAAATAAACTTGTTGAGGGCTTACTAATAAATTGACCTAAAAATTAGTTTCTAGTCCTTCGCTTTTTCAGTTTTAGATGACATTGATGACTTCTATGTCTGCCTAGGGTTTGGAAAATGTTAAACGATAACAATTTGTGTATGCACCTAGGGTTTGTAAAAGTTCAATACAACACCTGTAAATCTACAAAGGGTTAGGGTTTTATCATCCGGCTTCCTTTGCCATGGACATCTATTTTAACTTTTTTCTTCGCAGCTTCAAATAATGCAATTAGGAGGTAAATAGCTTTATGTGATTGATTTTCGTTTATGAGGAAATATTGTTGTTGAACTTCGTTTCTAGAATGGGCCGAATTGGAAAGATTCTAAAGAAAAATGCAGTAGAATTGCTAAATTTTCAAATGCTGACTGAAAATCTTGAAATTCGGGATACAACTATTAATCTAAAATGGGCATCACAAATGCTATTCCAACTTCAGATTTAGTAAACATTAAATTAGAGATTGTTTTCCTCAAATATAATGAATTTGATTTCTTATTCAAGCAGGGCCAGAGCGTTTTTTAAGTTTAATTTTTATTACTCAGAGTATGCATTTCTTAACTGGTATATGAGAATATGTTGAGCTACGATAGTTATGTTATTTTTATTGCAAACAATGCTATTTGTAGTTTAATTCAAATTCTTAGAGTGTGCATTTCTTAACCTGAATCTTGATCCATTGTGAAAGTGTTATAACTTTGCATGATTGACACCAAAATTATTGCTCAATGTTGAGGTCAAAAGAAGTAGTTTAGTGTCATCATGCTAGCTGATATGGTTCAATGTAAGTAGAAGGAATTAATAGGAATTCAAATTTGCCAAAGAGTTCATTATCTTTGTTGCACAATGTACAAAACTTGTTGCAAGCTACAAACATGAGGAGCAATTGTCTTCCTTTAAGTTTCCTTTAAGTTCTGCTTGAAAGATTTTAGATTTGATTTGCTATTTGGATTTTATCGGGAAAAGTTACTTCTGTTTGAATGATTTAGATTGATTTGGTGAATTTTAGTGTAGATATATACAATGCATCTATAATGCATAGCAGAAAATAAATGTATACCAATAATGCACAGCAGAAAATAGATGCACAACAGAAAATAAAACTCTCATATTTAAATGATAAACTTGCTGCTAAATCACACCCTTTATTTTATTCTATGCAATCCTCCTCCTCCTCTACAAGCTTGCAAAATTACAATATTTATATAAAAATATGCAACCTCCTAATCCACAAAATCTGGAGCAAATTACTAACATTACAAAATCACTAGTTATCTAAAATCTTATTAGACTAAAATTAAGATAAAAATAGTTCGATAGGATTATCTTCTAGAACTCTAATCTTGGCAATTTGTTGCTTCTACATCAGACTCCCAAGGAACAAAAGAATTGTTCATGGGCTCCTGTTCATGAGGTCCTCAACACTGACACCATACTTGCATAGACCAGAAATTGTCATCCATGTGGAATCTTCAAGTGGGTACCCTTTCCATTTGACCAAATATTCCATATGTTCTTTGCCTCTAGTTTTCATGATGATTTTCGTGTCCAAGATTGATTCAGGATGCTTTGGAGTTTCTTTGGGCAATTGCTCCTCCCATTTGATGACTTGTTCTTCACTTATTTCAGGGATCTGGATCGTTGGTTCCTCATCCTTATAGGGGTATAGATCTACAACATTGAAGATAGGAGAAATCTCAATGCCTTTCGAAAGTTCTATCTCATATGCATTGCTTGAGAACTTTCATAGAATTCTACAAGGACCAATTTTCTTTTCTTTCAACTTACTATATTCTCCTCTTGGAAATCTTTCATTCCTAAGATGAGCTAGGACCATATCCCCAACATTAAAATTGATTTCTTTCCTTTTCATATCAGCTCTCCTTTTGTTCTTTAGGGTACTTTCCTCAAGTTTCCTTTTCACTTGGTCATGCAATTCTTGGATAATATTGGCAAAATCCTCACCATCAGCACTTCTTGTCTCCATTTTACCTAGATTCCTTAGCTCACATACTCCTCTAGGATGCATACCATACAAGATCTGAAAAGGACTCATACCTATACTTCTATTAGGGGAATCGTTATATGCAAACTTAGCTTGTGCAAGCACCAAATCCCATTGTTTTGGATGCATACTTGTTAAGCTTCGCAGGATGTTTCCAAGGCTTCTATTGACCACTTCTGTTTGACCATCAATTTGGGGATGGTAAGCTGAGATGAAACTCAAAGTGGTGCCCAATTTCTTCCATAGAGTCCTCCAAAAGTGTCCTACAAATGTAGTGTCTCAATCAGAGACAATACTCTGAGGCAGTCCATGTAGCCTAACTATCTCCTTGAAGAATAAATTTGCATTATTAGTAGAATCACTTGTTTTTGTACATGGAATAAAATGAGCCATTTTATAAAACCTATCAACTACCACAAATATTGAATCATGTCCTTTATGTGTTCTTGGTGGACCAAGTACAAAGTCCATACTGATTGAATCCCATGGTCTGGTTGGAATTGGCAATGGTTGATACAAACCTGCATTCTGGCTACTTCCCTTAGCATGTTGACATATTTCACACCTCTCCACAAACTTCTTGACATCATTTCCCATACTTGGCCAATAATAATGTGAACTTAATTGAGCCAATGTCTTATTTTGTCCAAAATGCCCTGCCAAACTACCACTGTGTTTCTCCTTCAACAAGTTTTCTCTCATGGAGCTTCTTGGAATGCAAAGTTGGTTGCCTTTGAATGGCAGACCCTCTTGTATCATGTACTCCATCCAAGGACTTCTATTTCTCCCAAGGGGATTTAAACAAGCTTCATATGTATCTTTGAAGTTTGTATCATCTTTATACATCTCCTTCAAGTCATCAAATCCCAATATGCTCACTTGAGATTCCAGCATGATTAAACTCCTTCTACTCAAAGCATTTGCCACTTTTTTGGATTGACCACTCTTGTGCTTAATGACAAAAGTAAAACTTTGCAAAAATTCTACCCATTTGACATGTCTCTAGCTTAATTTATGTTGACTACTAATAAATTGCAAAGCACGGTTGTCAGTGAACAAAATAAATTCTTTAAGCATGAGGTAGTGCCTCCATTTCTTCAATGCTTGTATGATGGAATAGAACTCTTCATCATATGTTGAATATCTCTTCTTTGCATCATTAAGCTTTTCACTGAAGTAAGCAATAGGCTTTCCATCTTGATTGAGGACAGCACCTATTGTGATCCCACTAGCATCACACTCAACTTGAAAAGGCTTAGTAAAATTAGGTAAAGACAAGATAGGTTCCTCTATAATTTTCTTTTTAAGCATATGAAAACTCTTATTAGCAACTTCTGTCCAATAGAATGTATTTTTATCTCCCTTAATGGTATCCACTATTGGAGCACAAATCCCACTAAAATTTCTTATGGATTTTCTATAGAAACTGGCCAACCCATGAAAACTTCTTACCTCAAAGATGTTCTTAGGTGTGGGCCATTCAATGATTGTCTTTATCTTCTCCTTATCCATCTTTAGTCCTTCTTGTGAGATGAAAAATCCCATGTAAACCAATTCTATCTTCAAGAAAGAACACTTTTTGAGATTGATTAGTAGCTTTTCTTGATGCAATTTATCTAATACCATCCTTAAATGTCTCAAATGTTCTTCCTTTGATGAACTATATACTAGGATGTCATCCAAGTATACTATGACAAACTTACTTGTGAAATCTTTAAGCACCTCATTCATAAGGCACATGAAGATGCTTGGAGCATTAGTTAAGCCAAATGGCATAACTAGACATTCATAGAGACCGTGGTTTGTCTTAAAGGTCATCTTCCACTCATCACCTTCTCTAATTCTAATTTGATGGTAGCCACTTTTCAATTCTATTTTAGAGAAATAATTAGCCCCACTTAAACAATCCAACAAATCATCAATCCTTGGTCAAGGAAACCTATACCTGATGGTTATCTTGTTGATTGCTCTTGAATCTGTGCACATTCACCACCTCCCATCCTTCTTAGGGCTCAAAATAGTTGGAACTACACAAGGACTTAAACTTTCCCTTATCAATCCTTTCTCTAACAATTCTTGGACCTGTTTCTTAATTTCTTCATTTTCTCTCAGTGTCATCCTATAGGAAGCTTTATTTGGAAGATTTGCTCTTGGAATCAAGTCTATGTAATGGCTAATACTCCTTAATGGGGGTAAAACATTAGGAATATCATCCACTACTATGTCTTTATACTCTTTCAACATACCTTGAATTTCTTCAGCAAAATCAATTATCTTTGTGCTAGTATCTTCACTTTTAAGCTTTCCTATCAAAGAAAAGTTTACTTCTTCCTTCTTAATTTGGTGTAGAAATTGCTTACCACCCATTAGCATCACTCTAGAACTTGGTTCAATAGCAACATGTTCCTCCTTTACAGGTGTAAGAATGTGCTTCTTCCCATCTTTCTCAAAAGTGTAGGTAATGTTTTTCCCATCATGCATAGCCTTTCTGTCATATTGCCAAGGTCTTCCAAGTAAAACATGGCATACGTCCATGGGCATAACATCACACACTATCCAATCTTTGTAAGTTCCTATTTGTAAATCCACTTTACACTGCTTATTAACCAAGAGTTGATGTCCTTTTTGCAACCATGATACTTTGTAAGGAGTAGGATGTATTACCTTTTTCAAGCCTAGCTTCTCCACCATCTCTGTTGAAACTAGATTGTTTGTACTCCCACCATCTATGATGACTTTACAACATTTTCTTCCACTCTTGCATGTTGTTCTGATTAAATTTTTCCTTTGAGGTGGTTCTATCACCTCTTTGTTGGGTTTGAGCAACACCCTTTTCACCAAGAGTGATTCACCAACTTCAGGTTCATCATTATAAGTGACATGTTCATGTACATCTTCCTCCTCTTCACCTTCTATGAGGTGTACACTTCTTTGACTTGTGGTAGGATTTTTTGGATATTTATAAGATCTATGGCCATATTCATTACATTTAAAACATTTTCCAAGAAATCCTCTACCTCTACCTCTTGAATAAGGCCTTCCTCTAAAAGAGTCATTACCTTGATATGTTTGTTCTTGTTGATGCAAGTTACTAGCTTCTTTTTGTACTTTCCATTGTCCTCTACCTCCTTGTGATCCTCTTCCTCTAAAAATTTGACTTTTCCCTCTTGAGCTTTGTGTCTGTTTCCTAGATAATTTCTCTTCTTCTTTAAGAGAATATTGGTATGCTTCCTCCACCGTTCTAGGACAAAAAGGTTAATTTCATCTTGAATATTGTACTTCAGTCCATTGAGATATCTAGCCACTTTTTCAACATCATCTTCAATATGACCATCTCTAATGGTTAACCTATAAAATTCTTCTATGTAATCTTTAACCGTCATGTCCTTTTGTCTAAGGTTTTGTAATTTCTTGAAAAGACTAAGCTGGTAATCTTTGGGAAAGAATTTACCTTTCATTTTTACCAACATTTTTTCCCAACTATTGATATTGGCCTTTCCTTACAGCATCCTTTCATCTTGTACTCCATCCCATCAAAGGGATGCATGACCCTTCAATCAAGTTACTACAAATTTTACTTTCTTGTCATTAGCAACATTTTCATATTCAAAATACTTGTTCATTGCACTGATCCAATCGATCAGCTCCTCAGCATCTCGGTTGTCTTCATACATAGGCACTTCCACCCTTGGCTTGGAAATGACTCCGAGAATCACTCTAACGATTCTTGTTTCAACTCCTTCCTCTTCTTCCTCTTCTCTTTGAGGTTGTACCTCTTCATCACTGACATCTCCTATGTCACCTCCTCTTCTTTGTGTGAGTTCCATGGCTTCCAATCATGCCTCCATGTGTCTCATCTCTTCCATAATTTCTACATTGGCAGCTTCTCTTCCTAGGCCTCTTCCTTGTCCTCAGACTTTGAGTGCCATCTCTTCACAAAAAATGTCTTGTCTCACACTGACTGAGACTTCTTTGCTTTTAGGTACCAATAATGGTAGAGGGCTGAAAAATAATCTTCTCATACAAATTTTAATCTAAATAATAAGCTTCACAAACTACAACACTTATCTTTGGAAATAATCAAAGTTGCAAATTTATAGATTACAAACCCATGACATTATAATATGCCAACTGGTACAGAAGAAGATGTCTTGATTTGAATTTTTGTGTTGACTGGAGAAGAACTACAAAAATCCTCTATCATTCAAAATGACAGCCAATTTCTTTCTTTTGTAGTGGAAAAAATGGAAGATTATATTACAAAAGAAGTGAAATTTATGAACTGCAATCATACCAAACATTATATTGCAACAACCTAAGTGAACTTGGACTCCTATGCTTCAAACTTTATTTGTACATTTCTCATTTGGTAGCAACAGTATTCTTATTCATGAATTGTCTAGCAATAATCTACTTCACAATGCCATATAGAAATCATGAGTAACAGATTCAATCATTGGGGTTGGCTTTTGCAGTAGTAGCAGCAACATTCTCTTCAACGCTCATTTGGTGACTCAATAGCTCCTTCTTCATCTCACATCGATCTAAAATCAGTGTTGTGAAAATAAACTTTGCTGGGTGCACTTAGTAGACTATCTGCCAAGCTTAGATAATGCTTAACGCTTGATCAAAATGTTCGGTGTTGCATTAACAATGCATGTTGTATTCATTACTATTGAACTTTCACACTTACAATAGTGTCTCTGTCTAATCTTCCCGCCTCCAAGACTCTCCTGCTCTGATACCACAATAATGCACAACAAAAAATAAATGTATACCAATAATGAACAACAAAAAATAGATGCACAACAGAAAATAAAACTCTCAGATTTAAATGATAAACTTGTTGCTAAATCACACCCTTTATTTTATTCTATGCAGTCCTCCTCCTCTACAAGCTTGTAGAATTACAATATTTATATAAAAATATGCAACCTCCTTGTCCACAAAACCTAGAACAAATTACTAACATTACAAAATCACCAGTTATCTAAAATCTCATCAAACTAAAATTAAGATAAAAACACTTTGGTAGGATTATCTTCTAGAACTCTAATCTTGGCAATTTTTTGCTTTTGTATCAATCTATTATTTGTGCATTTGGCTAGAAGAAAAATCTTATGGGTACTTATAACCTTGACTTCTTTGAATGAAGTTTTGAAATTTGTTGGATGTTAGACTTTTTGAGTATGCACATTGTCATATCCTTATTACGTAGGAATTAATTTAGCTTTTTTATTCTATATTGGTTGTGAATTATCCAGATTAGGCACTACGATTTCACTAGAGAGTCTACTGCCTTTGCATTTAGAAGCCTTTTGATACTTTAAATCTAGTTGCATCAGTTTCCAATATATTGGATCTACATGCATTCCTTGAGTTGTATAAACAAATTAACAATGCATGTTTGTTTACCAATCAAACATTGGATCTGAGGAAATTATACTTTCTGTAATATTTTCAAATTCCTCCACTAAATTTAAAACAAGGGTGCAGATACAATGATAACAATTATTGATGTCACTGCTATATTTTTAAGTAATTTTCCTATCTCCCAAACATTTAAATAACTTTTCTTTCTCCAAAACCATCATGCCTGCACTTGGTATGAACTATGTTGTAATGCACCTCTTGATATTATTTGTCTACTATGAGCAATAGGTCTTAATTCTTCCTAATTCTAATGCCACTAAATTTGAGAAATAGGTCTTCATTCTTCCTAATTCTAATGCCACTAAATTTTATGTTATCATAGCATACTTCTATCATTGCAAAAGTCACATTAATTCTTAATTTATGAGAATCCCATACACATAATTCTCTCATGGATTACAATTTATATGGGAATATTAATCTTATTTTCAAAATCACTCTATTAATTAAAATATTGGTAGTGCAATGACTTGCACCTCCATCTTTGTACATTGGTTGGACAAGCGAGTTTCATGGTTTTATAACTGTACACAATTTATAATTTTCCAAAAAAATTGATGCATTTAATCTTCAACTATGAACCTAGCCTTACAAACTCCGACACTAGCTTAAAGTTGTAAATTTTTACCTAGCCAAAGGAATTGAAGATCAAAGTTAAGGTATGACATAAAAATTCTAAGAATTTATCGTCAATAAATTGAGTATTTGAAACTTGTGTATCCATGCTTTCAAAACCTATAGGGAGGTTTTGTTCTCTATCAAATGTGTCTCAAACTTCCCTAGATCATTACAAGATAATATTCTAAGCTTGATAAGGCTGATGAAAGTATTATTCTAGGCTCTCGTTATATCTTGATGTTGTTCCTACCCAACTTAGATAGGAAATTGGATCTACTTGTCATACTCAACTCACTCTTGAGAACTTGCATGATATGAGTTGGCCATGGACAATGATAAGGCTTCAAGATTAAACATGGATATCCATATATCAATTTCCCAAAGGTGCCTCATATGGGAGGACTTTCTTTGCTCAGGCTTCTATTATATCTTGATGTTGTTCCTACCCAACTTAGATAGGCAATTGGCTCTACTTGTCATACTCAACTCACTCTTCAGAACTTGCATGATATGAGTTGGCCATGTACAATGATAAGGCTTCAAGATTAAACATGGATATCCATATATCAATTTCTCAATGGTAGCTCATATGGGAGGACATTCTTTGGTCATGAGTCCACTTTGATAGTATTCATATTATACCTATTAAACTTCTCATTATATCACAACTTTAAGGCTTCAATATATAAATACCAAGTACAAAAAGCTCTTCACGGAGTATAGATCTCAACATAAGAAATCATTAATTTTCTTTCCAACATGCATATGAATTGTATGCATCTTGAATTAGAGATAAAGAATATTTGTCTAGTTCTTGACCTCGTAGATAGAAGAGAGTGCATCTAAGGTTTCCCTCAATTTTTTTGAATATAAAAATTATGGTTGGACCTTCTAAAAAAATGTTGTCTAACAGATTTTCCCTTAAAATTAAGTATGATAATTTGACTCTAGCCCTCTATATTGAAGTACAAATCTATAGAAACAATTGGGTAAATAACAAATGATTTCCCTCTGAATTTTTAAAGGTATAGCTCCCTTGAATAATTTTTATTTAATAAACTAAATCTAACCATTTGCATATAATTTTAACCAAAAAGTATAAAGGATTTAACTGATATCCATTCCATCACCATGTAATGAATATGAAATGTATCTTTTAAATATTTAACTCATAAAATTCATAGATTTCATGTACTATAAATCATATGCATTCAATCTTTTCAACAAAGCATTAAATGACCGCAAGACACATAGGGATGTAATCTAAAGAAAGATAGATTTCAGCCATTCAAAATAAAATTCTAATGAAAGTCTTATTTCAAAACACTTTCAAAAACATAGATTTGAAAACCACTAAAATACCATCTAGCTTTTCATTTAAAGATCACAAGTATCTTCAGAAAACATCACCAAAAATAGCATAATTGTCTACAGGAAAAATAATTTGTAACCCTTTTGTTTATATTATGATCCCATATATATATAGTGTCTTACATAACAAAAAATTTAACTCTTTAGATCAATTAACTTGAGTCTAGAGTAACATAACTTAGAAATTTCCTAAATTAAATTAACATGGAGGACCACTAAATACATATGAAATTAAACAAGAGAACGTGGCAATGTGGCTATGGCTGAGCTATCATTCCTAATCACGTGGATTGATCTTGCTAAACTAGAGGGGTACATATCTCCTTCCATTCTTAGTAGGCGTTAACAAATTCTTTAATTGTCTAGACATTTGGAATATTTATGTGGGTCATCTATTGTTTCCATACTTCCCTTTCTTTCTTGATCTCCATAATTTTTATCGCTTGTGCTAGTAGATGGCTTGAACACACATACAGCAGGGCCTCTATCTATGCCGCTTTTGAGAAATCCTCCACAACCAGAGCCTTCGCTTCTTTCATATATTAAATCTCTCCTTTTAGTGTCTTTAACACATAATCCACATCTCTTTTCATTGTGTCATCTTCACTCATATACATCACATTATTACACCGAGGTCATCCAAAAGAGATTTTGTAGATTTGGACAACTCTATCTTCCCCTATTTCAACACTAAGTTCCTCTATTCTATATTCTTTTCACAAGTATACAAGACATTCTCATCAAATTTTTTTAAGAGCTTCTTTGATAAGAACATGGCAGCTCCATATTTTTGGATCTCATTCATCTAGATCACTAAAGTAGCCCATTTTGTTTCTTAGCTCTCCTAGGCTAAAAATTACGTTTCAAGTTCCCTTGAAGCTGCAATGATATCTCTATAAACTTCTGTTGATTCTATAATGTATTTCCTTCCCTACTGAATTATAGCTTCCAACCAATTATCAAATAATCCTACTACCATTTTTCCTCGATGAAGTTGATTGAGAAATTTTTGGTTGGCTGATGACTTTAGATCAAAAGACATCAGCTCTTGAAGGATTGGTTGTGGGTTCAAACTGGTAATGGCATCAATGTATTGAGCCATCACTCTCAGTATTTTCTTCAAATACCTTTTATGTTTGTCATCTTTCCATGACCTACTCAACATTCTTTCTATAAAATTCTTGAAATGATGGTTATCTAGATTTGTAGACGCCATCCCAAGATTTACCTTTTCCACTTCAAAATCAATAGCAGTGGGCTCTTGAACCTCATCTTTAGTGAGTGATTTTTCTACCTCCGTGAACCAGTTCCCTATTTTGGGTTCCACCTCCATCCTTGATGGGACCTTCAATTTCTTAGATTTGGGGGTCTTCCCCAAACATTTACTAACCATGTCATCTAATGGTAGGGAAACTGGAACAATTTTCCTTTTCTTTTTCACTACGACTTCCAACCATTTGGGAGTGGTGATGGGAATTTCCTTGTTGGAAGAAAGCTAGTCAGGTGTAGGATTGAAAATAGCCAATGATTCTATAAAATCAATAGTGTCATCATAGTTAATGGTGACTTTTGGTTGATAATTTTTTTCCATCTTAGGAAAATAAATTTCTTTATTAGTCATCTCCTTTTCAACCTCCTCTCCTGAATCTAGATCAATAATTGTTTCTTCGATGGTTTTCTCCTATTTCCTACTGTTCGATCTAGATGTAGGTATACGAAAATGGGAAGTGTCCATTAGGATACCTTTAGACTTCTTTAGTGGTGCACAACTTCTTGGCCTTACTTGGATTTACCTGCATCACAAGTTTGAACACTTTAATCAACAAAAGAAACATGATATTTGCGCTCTTTAGAAACTTTCATATCTTTTTCTCTGTTAACTAGATTTTTTTCATCCCTCTATTCCTTCAACCATTTCTTAGTTCTTCAAATGACAAGAAATATTCTTGAGCATTTCTACATTATCCTTTTCTAGCCCTAACAAATCAACTTTTACGACTAGTATAAGCTTAATTTTATCATAAATGGGGTCCATCAAGGAACTCGCATCCTTTTTAATTCATCTAATGTCCATCTTCAAGCCCATACAAATTATTTTTTGCAGGGTAAATCTTCTCCATAGTCTTCTTATAACTCTTGCCTTGTAAAATTGATAGTTAAACTTCTTCAAGTCCAATTCTAAATTAGGAGGATTTGAAACATACTTACACTCACAAAACCTTTCATTCTATTAGAAAGGAAATACTTGCATAATCTTACAGGTTCACCTTCAAATCCACCTACCTTAATATATGTGAAACAAGGGAACTACGTGTAATAGCTGCCATAAATACTTACCAACTACACCGCTTCCTCATACATTCTTTTACTTGAATTTCCTGCTAGTTCATGAGTTAACCTACCGGTAAATACATCATGTACTCTCCTTTAATTATTGAAACACCTCTTCCTCTACAAGTGGGGATAATATTTATAAATATTAACGCCTTCTTTGAATGGATCATCATGCAAGCCCATTCATTCCCTTGTGCAAGCCAATCAGTAGAATAAATATGAACTCATGTAGAACCCTTGACATGCAAAATGACCATTGTTCAATTGATCATGCATTTCTTCTAAAATTATCTCCCCCTAGTATAGAAATTGTGTACCCTGTAAGATGACTTGGATAAAGAAATACATCTAATCCTTTAAAAAAATGATTGTTGGGAGGCTTTGACTCTATATAACAATGCCACCAAATCTCTTGCATGGGGTTTGATATGATCCCTTGTGAGTGGCCTGGATGACCTTGACACTCCCTTCTATAATTTAATCAATCAATTTCTATAAATGACATTTTTGTATTGTTCCTTTTTCTTAATGAAGCCAGCCTTAAATAATGCTATGGTAAAATCAAAATAGGTTTCTTTGATTGGAATTACCATGGAAGCTATGATGTTTTTTCTATTAATAGGATACAAAACACTGCCATCAACTTTTCTAACACATCTATCCTTTGGGTCAATACCTATTCATGAACAGATTCACTGACAAGCTCAAGGCATATTACAACTGAGGGAAAGTTATGGCTTCCACTATGTCACTTTCTATGATTGTTTCCATAATGAAAGACTCTATAGGGTTTCTGGTTCTTTCTATGAAATCATCTAAATCATAATGAACCAAAAACATACCTTTGCATTCAGGTGAAGAAAAAAAGAGTGGACTCATGCTCAAAATTTTGATATGTCATCCTCATGGTGACAATTCTCAAACTAGTCTAAAATCAACAATAGAAATTTCAAATAAGCTATTACTCTAAACTACTAGTAGGAATAAATAATGTTATAAATTACCTTTTTGAATCCGAATTCTCTACAACCTCAAATTTGATAAAAACCCCAATTATCTTGTGTGTCGCTTTCTCCTTGCCTAATTTTTTTTGTTTCTTCAAGCATGAAGTTACCTTTGAATCATTTCTTAATAATGAAATATCTCTAAAATAATGGGTCAATCTTTCTATTCGTGTTAATTCTATCCATGGGGTTTAGCCCTTAAACAAACATTAATTACTTTTTTTTTCAACACATGTGATTCCTAATTCATCATTACTATTCCTTTTCAAGAAATTGGAAATTCATTTTTCATGATATGCTGCAATAATATTGCCTATTGTTGGTCACTTTCTTTTCAAAACAAATGTTGCCTCATTTGCTTCTATTTGTTAATTGATGAACCTTTTGTACCCTATGAACTGAATGAACTAGTTAAAGAGGTTCAAAGGACACTCTATCCTTTCATTAAATTCAACATAGACAAGGACAATAGAGTCAACTTTGGACTGGTCTAGCATCTTAACATTACTTATCAGATTGAATCTTGAACTTATTGAACTCATCAAACCCATTGAACCCCAAAAAAAGGGTCAATTTGTTCAACACTTCACAATGGATAACCCACATGAAAAATATGAAAGACTAAAGCGCAACTCAGTTATGTTGAACATGTTGAACCCGTTGAGCTTGTTCATTAGGTTCAAAGGCTCAAAGGGTTCAACGAATTGATCCTTTTTACTTAGTCAATATTTAGTACAAAATTTGAAGGGGAAGGCATCATGAAAAAAAGGAGAGGCTCGACTTTAATTTTTCTTGAGGGAAATTACACATAGTTGAATTTGAAGTAAAAATTGGGGTCAACGTAACATCGGCTTTGACTGGGGACTGCAGTTTCATACAAAATGTAGAGAAATCAAAATATTTGGTTACACAAACACTAAGACAAATAAAGGAACAAAGGGACTGAGACACACCAAAAAAGACACAAATAGCACACCACGTAGTAACAACAAATGACTATGTACAAATAGGGTACTCATGTTTAACATCTAGAACAACTTGATCAATTTGAGCTCTCGTCCATTATAGGACAAGGATAGCATGGATCCATCTAGGTATGCTAGCTTGAATGAGGTAGAGCTCAATACCTAGTGAATTTTGAAGGTACCTTTCTAAAGTGAATCAAACTTTCCATGTGCACCTTTTTTCTCTCTTCTTCTATCCCACAATAATATGTCATCCCCCTCTATGAATTTCTAGGCCTTGTCTTTGTATCAAAACACTTCTTAACATGTGCTTGATGTGAAATAATTCTATCAACCATCTCAATCCTTTCTTCCTCCAGTTTAGTCAAATACATAATCCTTTTCTCAAAGAGGTTTGAAAATATTGATCCTCCACTATAGTATACAATTTGGAAGTTGTCAGCCCGAGCAGAAATGAAAGTTGTGCACCTATCCCATACACTAGCTTGAATGGATCCATGCCAATCACTTTCTTCGATGTGATCATGTTGGCCTATAAATCCTCATAATGTTTCTTGTGCTAGTTCTTTGCATTTTCACTGACCAATTTATTCATAATTGAGATCAATTTCTTATTACTATATTTTGCCTACCCATTCCCCTAGGGATAATAATCTAAAGAATGGGATAAGGATATTCTATGATCATAACAGATAATCATGAGTTCATTAGAAGAATTTGTATGTGGCATTATTAGCTACAATCTTCAATGGCATACCAAAGCATACCAATATGTGTTCTTTATGAAAATCTCACACCACCTTAGGAGTAGTCTATTTCATAGGGAGGACTTCCACCCATTTTGTGAAGTAATTAATGGAAATTAAAATGTAGGTGTTCCCAAAACTTGATGAATGCATGAGAGGTTTGGTGAAATCAAAGCCCCACTATTTAAATGTCTCCTCAATAACAACTAGCCTCAAAGGAAACTCGGTAAGGTGTGGCATTCCAGTGAACATTCTACACTTTTATAGTACCCTACCCACTTATATGCATCATTAAACATTCCTAGCCATTAATAACAGCTCCTAAGGATTTTAAAGATTGTTACTACAAAGGAGAATTTTCCACCACATGCTTCATCATAGAATGTTTTTAGGAGATTCTTCTATTTCTCTTTATCTACACATCTTAAAAATGTCCCATCCTATCCCATTTCATACTATACATCTTGCAAGATAAATACTTGGTTGCCTTTAGTTTGAAATTTCTATTTTCCATTGTCAACAGATGATTCGGATAGTCTCCATAAGTTAAATAAAATGTGACATCTAAAAACCAAGGATCCTACAAATTTACAAAAAGAATGGCACGAGGGTTCTCATCATTATTGTCTTTTCTTTTGGAAATTGGCTTACACAACCCTTTACCTTGGACTAGCCTAGTCGGCCAAATTTCTAATTCATATACTTGTATCTTTGTCACCCATGTAGCTCTTTTATTCATGCCTACTTCCTGCTACATAAGCACACTCTTCATAGCCAAATCAGGTACAAAGACTACTGAGTGAGAATGAAAAGCACTAGAATAAATATTAATCTATAAAGTAGAAAAGTATGTCTTACATGCACTCACGCTATCCTCCAACAAACTCAGATATCTACAAATCTTTCTACCAATAGGAATGTCAGTCCTCTACTCAAAGTTCTCATTTGTTAATAAATATTTCATAAAGTATAACATCAGGCACATCAATGAGGAACCAAATTTAAATGCATATATATTTTTAACCATCATCTTTATATTCTCAAGGAAATTATCTACCAAGATTTTACACAAAACAATTTACACATTCTCCTTCACGATCTTGCATGAAATATACAGAGGTAAAGAAGAAGTTGAACCTTCTCGATTCTAAAACAAAATTTTGTAGAAATTATGATAAGAAAGATACCTTTTAATCATATCTTCAATTGTATCTATAAGGATTGCATGTTGTTCCCAACCAGTTTCTGTAAGATCTTCTACCTCCTGATAACTAATAGACTTCTTCTTGGGTAATTTTTTAGTACCATACAATATAGTAACTAGCTCAATTACATCTTCAGATACCATATATGATTTTTCAAGAACTGAGGCTTCACCATGAAACCAACTCAAGAAAAATAGAATAAACTTGGTGTCATTACACCATTAAAATTCACCCCACATGTCAAGTCCAAGATTTTTAATTCTCTGCATATCCTGTACAAGCAATCAAAACTTTGATTGTTTGATACAACTATGATCAAACTTCTTTAACTCAACCTTATTCATTTTCTTCAATATGGAAGCATGAATAGATGACTTGGGTGCCATGATCTATTCAAAAACTCTACTCTTCTACAAATTATCAATTTTCCTTCATGCTAGAGTACCAAATGTTTCAAAAATATTCCTTTAAAGATGCAAAATATCATAACTAATTTTCATGTTGAAATTTGAATATCACTAACACAATTTATTTATTTCATGCACATCACATCAATCAACCTATAACTGTATTTATTAATTGTCCAATCATCGTACTAGATCCATAATAGTGTTAACTAGTATAACCTCATGGAAAGGGAGTATATGACTTATCATGTTGAGTACTCCCCCTAAGCCCAAGAATTCAACTCATTTGTCAGTAGAGCTAGTACCAAGATCTAGTACCACCAAACTTTCCATACCATGACTTCTTCCTCCATTATTTTTTCTAGTTCTCAGCTCCATTAGATTTTGCAACATGATTATCATTTCTAGTATTTATAAGAACATTATCAGATCTGCATGGTTTTGAATAATGACTATATTTCCCACATTTGAAACAATTCACACTTATTTTTCTAGGTCTCACCAAATGAACTTTAGATCTACACTAACTAGCCTTGTGACCAAAATTGTGACAAACATAGCAATTTACATGAAATACCATTGCATTCTTCTATTCCTAATCCGAAACTTGACTCTTACACTGACTTTCTTTATGACCAATTTTATACAAATTAAAGCATTGAATCTTCTACTCATTTCTTATCTTACAATATATTGCTTTATGACCAAATTTTTTGTAAAGTTAACACAACCTTTGAAATATAAATACCTTTGAGCATTTGGTTATCTTACCAAAGGCCTTTTTGCATATGTGTTTTGGTTTTTGACTTCACTTTTCACCTTGATCTTTGCATAATCTTCAATTACCTTCTCCTCTCCTTTATCCATATGATTTGAACATTCACCAATAAACCCTAATCCTTCTTTATCCTTGCATCCTTTCTGAGAGGACAATAATTGATCCAAGATAGTACTTCTCTCACATTATTTTATTTCTATCATCATCTTCTTCACTTCCAATTCTATCTTTCCATTTTTTTATGAACTCTTTTTTGTCATATCCTTGAAGTTTTCTTTAGTCTCTTCTTGTTATTCCATTGTCATTTCAAATTTTATTCTCACTAATCGTGCATTCTTCAACTTATATTTCAATCTAGCCTTGATACCTTTTTCACTTTAATATTTTTCATCCAACTTCCTTTCAAGATGAACTATCTTCTCTTTTAGTTCTTGATCTAAATCTGTGTCATTGTCTTTTGACTCTTTTGATTGCCTCCGTGCCTTTCTTTGAACCTTTTTATCTTATCTCTTCATTTTACAATGCAATCATTTTCTTCCTTTAGGTTTTCTTTCAGCTCCTCATATTTTGATTCAATCCTTTCAATATCACTCAACATGATTTTCCAATCTTCTTTAGTGTAGAGTCTTCCTTCCATCTATTCAAGAAATCAATACCTCCCTCAAGCGGTTAAGTTATATCTACAAGGGATCAAGCTCTAATACCAATTATTTAACATGCTAAATAAATGAGAGGGGGTTGTTCCTGGACACACTTTATAAAAAAAATTCTCTTGATCGATGAACTATTAAACAATAGAAATAAAAACTTTTGATTTAACAATTAAGTAAATAAAACATCCATAGAAAAGGTAAATATGTAAGCACAGGAATACTGACACAAAGAACACCAAGATTTATGTGAAAACCCGAACTGGAAAAAACCATGGAGAAGCTAATTCTTATGAAATGAAAATACCTGTTGTTGGTGCTCTCAAAAATCCATAAAGTTTTGATCCCTTAATCAGAGAATTTTCCTAAGCCAAAGTTCAGTGCTTCAAAGAACAGTGAAAAAGGACCTAAGTTCAAGTGCATGTAAAGATGGACCTGTTGAATTTTATGGCATAGTGCTTAGGACAGGTGTTCCTCGCATTTCATTTAGCATATACAGTTGGTCACAACTTTCAGAATTCAATTTGGACAAGTTTTGAGGATACCCATTTGGAGGCCAGTGTTCAAATCTGCAATTTGCATCCTGTTCAGTTTTAACTAAATGGCCTACTTCGAAGGCTTGCATTTGACACCTGGTTGATGTTCATGACAAATGAAGTATTGTATCATGTTGTAGGCATATGAAAGAGGTGCCACACCAATTTTTCAGCCCCCCATGTGCCCGTTTGACATGTTTACCGGAGCCATTATGTTTGCAATTTCTAAGTTTCTCTAAGAGTGCACAGTTTAGTTTTGTGAGTGGCTCACTTTGGGGTCTTGCCATTTCCACTGAGCTCGAGGTCAAACATAATTGATGGTTGTTTCATAATGTAGACATGGAATTAATGCTCCTTGATAAGTTTCAGATCATGACGAATCCTTTGACCCATTTCCTTAGATAGTTCTAGATGCAACTTCTACTGTTTTACTGCTTTTCAATTCGGGATGTTTTAAGTGGCCGACTTTGGCATTTATTTCTGGATGATTGGTTTATCTTCACAGAATTCTAATCAAAGCCTTGTTTTCTATGTGTCGGAGAGATCATCTATCCACGGTTTCAAACCGTGAAGGTTTCATTTGATTGGGTTGCAAGGATCAGTAAAAATGTGTTTATAATGATGAAAGTGCGGATAGCATAACTCTGTAAAGTAACCATTTTTTGAAATTCATAGCTTTTTGTCAGATGCTCGTCTCCAGTTGAGGGTTGTTTTGTTTCGATCCTTGCATATGAAATTTCTTCCAAATTCAGTGGCGTGTCCTCAGCTCATTGTTTGATATTTTTAATCTATCTGCTTCTGAGATAGTTTACAACGATTATTTGGTGTTTGCCGAACAAGCCAGAATAGGCCATTTTACAAAGGAAGTACTAAAATTTGGTGGGTTACTTGAAATCTGGAGATGACCCAGTTGATTATTCAAATTATCATAAACTTTTTGAAATTTTTGAGGCTCCAAGCTTTCGATTTTTGTGCAATCGAATTACTCCATTTTCTTCCAGATTGAATTTAAGTTTATTTCAAATTTCTATATTCACATATATCTAGGAGTCAAATTTGAGAGTGTCGATAAACATAAGGTTTTTCCCTCTTAAGATTCACAAAATGTATTTATTCAAATGAAGTCGGATTCAACGGATACGAAAGAGGTTTTCAGAATGAGCATTTCGTGTGTGCATTTTCCGGCTGTGGTTATTTCCTGAGCTTACCATTGTTTGTATGCACTAAACATGTTGTGTTCTTCAATGTCTGATGTTGCATGCCAAGTGGAGAAGTTTGCAAATATTAATAAAGGCAATGAAAACCAAATAGAGGCTGCAATTTTTTTTGTAATGGTGTTGCACACACTATTTTATATGTTTTTCTTCAAGGAAGTTGCCATTTGAATGAGGGAAATGAAGATTCATACAATGTTGCATATGCACCAAGGGCAAGAGGGAGGTGTTGTGTACACCACATATTGCTGAATACATCCTTTATCTTCTTAAACACACGTAGGTAAGAAGGAAACACTTGCAGCAAACAAACATGCACAAGTATGATGGCACAATCAAGAACAAAGCACTGCATTGTGTGGAGATAATTATCCCACATGGCCCAGGTTGAGAAACAGAGAGTTTTATAAATACAACAACACTCAGAGAATAATATGAAGTAAGGAAAGAGAGAGGAGGAAGTGGGGCCTCTTGTACCTATGTGGGCCCAAGCAGCTGGTCCACGAAATATATATTTTGAATAAAAGTTTAAAAAATAAAGGGAGTTTAGTCCCACATTGGCTGGGAGAAGGAATTTCAAAATGTATAAAAGGAAGAACACACAGCATGAAGGTGTCCAAAGTGGACACCTAGTTGGAGGGCTGCTCACACATGCACGAGGATCAAGGAAGTGACGTGGATGATGACATGGCAGGTGGGCCCACATGTGAGGTAAAGTAATTTTGATGAACTGTGAATTTGCAAATTCGACACCTCAAGATGTGTGCCACGAGATCGACGGTGGTCACTAAGGCGTGAAGCAAAGATGCTCAAAATTTAACCTTCACGGAGTAGCGACAATACGACATGTGGCATCCGGTGATGTGGCGAGGTGACATAGTCAGGTGCCTGAGTGGACAATATAGGCCAATAAGAATGTGACACATGTCATAGGAGATGTACAAGGGTCCACTTTGGCGATGAGGTGGTTAATGATCCAATTAGGTGGTGCCATGTGGCACGTGGGTCCGGCATTAAAATCAAAGGTCTTTGCAAATATTAAAATGTTTGTAAAGTCTGCACTATAAGAAATTCAAAATTTAAAGATTGCAATTACTCACGAATTTAAAAATGATGTCTAGTGCTTCATTTTTACTCAAATATATGAGTATAATATATCAACGGAATTGGCACAAAATGAGGATTGCAATAGGAGCATTGAAAATTAGATTTGATCAAGTGGGTGACACTAGTAATGGTTTTTGTAATCCGGGATCAGAATTTGGTGAAGGATTTTCAATCCAAACTTGATTGATTTATAGATCTGGCAAAGGGGGAAGAATCAGATTTCTTGCAAGCTGGTTTCTTTAAAGATATTTTTCTTTGGTTTCATGAATAGATCAGATTTGTTGCTTCTTTCAAGGGCTTTATTGTTGATTTGATCTTTTTCAGAGGAAGTAGTTGATTGTTCCTGAGAATGTTCTACTAAGGTAAAAACATATCAGATTTCTTTCTCCTTCAGGCCTTGGGTTTGTTGGTTAGGTTTAGGGTTTTTTAACCTAAATGATCTTTTTCTCATTGTATCCTTATCTCTATAAAAGGAATTTTTTGATCATTTAGAAGGGCTGGCTGGAAATTCTTAACACAGGAAGCTGAAAAGCTAAGTGTGTATCCTTAGTCCAGATTGTAATATGTTTTTCTAGTTGTGTAAATACAGTGGAAAACCATTCAAAATCCTTTGCATATTGTCCAAGTGTTGTATTCTAGAATAGTTTGTAATACAGGAGTTTGAATCCTTATACTTAATGCAGTTTTCAGTTTTCAGATCTCTCCTTTGGTTGTGCTTCTTGAGTTATGGGTTTTCTGATTCATTGCTCAGAGTTTATCTGTGTATGTGTTTTATTTCTCAGCGTTGATCTAGGATCAAGTTAAAAGTCTTTGAAAGAAACATAGATTCATTTGGTTCAACTAAAAGGATGTTTGTAAGTAGTGTATGAATCCGGTTTGTTGAGTTTATGCCTTGGAATTTGTGTTCTTGTATTCTGTATCTATCTCAGATATATTGCCCAATGGACAAGGCACTGATCAGAAATCAATATCTCCTATAGTGATGCTAGTTTTTTAAGGAAACTCAGGCACAGAAACAGCTTCCTACACTAATCTCTAAAGGAAAGTATTGTGCAAATTCTTTTTAAACCCTTACAATTTCAGATTCATTAACTACTTTAACAAAGATATTGCAGCCATATACCATGCATACAGAAAATAGATAGAGAAGATTGAAACACATAAACACAAAGATATGTTGGTGGGGAAAAACCTTTTGGTAAAACAAACCCACCCCTCCAAAACCTGCACAATGTATTATCTTCAACACAAAGACTACAACACACTTACAATGCAAGTTCTTTCAGGAGATGAGAGACTAGTAAAACTTATATCTCTCCCATAGAAGTAGCATCATATATATAGACTCCTCAGGACCCAAAAAATACCCAAACAAGGAGTTTGACATCCAACCACCAAGACCCATGCACAAAGCCACATGTACACAGCTGTTACATGCAATCCCAAGAATAGGCATCCATCCCTAGAATAGACTATGACAGCTTGTCATAGAATCCACCAAAAAATAATGATCACAAGAGAAGTGTAAGAGAATCTGTCATACCAACCTATTTTTGGCATATTCTCTTACACACACCAACCACTTCTTCTTGGGCACCCAAATAGGCCCAACTCATAAGATGCTCTTACACCTGTCATAGCACATTCCTTAAATAGTTCTTACACATCATAGGAATCCGTCATGACCATTTCAGTCATGATCTCCTTACGCACAAGATGTCAACACATCAAGTGGAGTGACACATCAACATGCCAACTAGACATGTACACTCGCACTTAAATTCATTATTTGCAAAAAATACATTTACAAAACAAATAATAAGAATAGGAATTATCCAAGGTTGAGACACCTTATTCCTAACATTCTCCCACTTGTCAAACACCTTGTAAGAGCAACAGGAACATAACAGGAACTTTAACCGCTATAGGCCAAAAGGCCCATAGACTCCAAACACCATCTAAACTTCTCAGTGCCCACTAGTTTCGTTAATGCATCTACAACATTCTTCACAGTATCTACCTTCTCCAAATTTACCCTTCCATCTTCCACCATATCTCTCACAAAGTGAAACTACACATCAATGTGCTTCGTTCAGGCATGGAAAGTTGGATTCTTTGCAAGGAAAATAGCACTCTAACTGTCACACCAAATAGTAATCTATTATGCATCAACACCAACATCATAACACAATCTCCCAAGACAAATGGCTTCCTTACAAGCATGAGTAGCAGCCATGTACTCAGCTTCTGTAGTGGACAAAGCAACCACAGGTTGTCGCTTACTCATCCAACTAATAGCACCACCAAACATAGTGAACACATAAGCACTAGTGGATCCCCTGTTGTCAATATCACCTACCCAATCTGAATCCACAAACCCATGAATACAAACTAAATGCAGAGATCTAGAAGAGTTACCATGATAACATATGGAGTAATTTGATGTACCCGTCTAGGGTTAGCCATAAACCGACTCAGGACTCCCACTGCTTGGGCAATGTCTGGTCTAGTACAGACCATAGCATACATAAGACTGCCAACTGCACTAGCATAAGGTACTCTACTCATGTCCTCCACCTCACTAGGAGATTTTGGACAATCGTCTATAGATAACTTTGTTCCCACAAAAACAAGAACACAAAGTGGTCTACAATCTGCCATGCTGAACTTGTCCAACACAAACTTCACATACTTACTCTAACTCAACCAAAGTTTTCTATTAGACCTATCTCTACTGATTTCCATACCCAAGATGTATCTAGCTGCCCCAAGATCTTTCATCTCAAACTGTGCTGACAACTTTAACAATGTAGTGTTCAAGTTGTGACATATAAATCTCTTCCTCCAAATCACCATGAAGGAAAGTTGTCTTAACATCAATCTATTCTATCTCTAAATCATATGATTCAGCAAGAGATAACAAAAATCTAATGGATGTCAACTTTGCAACAAGAGAGAATATTTCACCATAATCTATTCCCTCTACCTGTGAATACCCCTTTGCAACCAATCTAGCTTTGTACCTTTCAACATTGCCATCTGCATAGAATTTCTTCTTGAACACCCATTTACAGCCAATAGATTTTCTCCCTTTAGGAAAAGGTACAAGGTCCCAAGTTCTATTTTTCTCTAATGAAGCCATCTCATCATCCATAACCTCAATCTAGGAACCTGCATCTTCCATGCCCAAAGCCTCTTTCACAGATCTAGGCTCATTAGTGTTAGTAATCAAAGCAAAAGTACAACTGGAATCTAACATAGAATAACCAAACCTTTCTGGTTGCTTTCTTTCTCTCGTGGATCTCCTCAAGGGCTGAGGTTGAGGTTGTTCTTCCTCTTCTTCCTAAATATCAGAGTTGCTAGAGCTCTCCTCATCATTAGACCCAACATGGTCCCTCTGTTCAGTCTTCTCAGGGGTAGGAGGCAATTGAACAACATCTTTTTCCTTTTCTTTTTCATTTGGTTGTAGCACAATAGGAGAAGATGTTAGCTCTCTGAAAATAACATTTCTACTATACAACACCTTACTAGTCACAGGATCCCAAAGCTTGTATCCTTTCACACCAACACTGTATCCGATGAAAATACATTTGACAGCTTTGTTTTCCAACTTAGATCTTTTCTCCTTTGGAACATGTGCATAAGCTTCACAACCAAAAACATGAAGATGTTTAATTGAAGCCTTCTTACCAAACCATGACTCCATGGGTGTCTTACCAACAAGAGCTGATGTAGGAGATCTGTTAACCAGATAGAAATCAGTGGCCACGGCTTCGGCACAAAACCTTTGTTCTAAACTAGCTCCACTAAGCATACTCCTAGCCTTCTCCATCAGTGTCCTGTTCATTCTCTCTGCAACTCCATTTTGCTATGGGGTATAAGGAGTTTTCTTATGCCTCTCGATACCTCATTCTTTATAGAACTTGTTCAAACTCTACTGAGCAAAACTCACCACCATTATCAGTTCTCACACACTTAATCTTCTTACTAGTCTAATTCTCTACAAGGGCTTTAAATTCCTTGAACCGACTAAAGACTTGTGTCTTACTTTTAAGGAAATAAATCCAAGTCCTTCTACTAAAATCATCTATGAAAGATATAAAAAATACAGACTTTGAGATTGAAGGAACTTTTACAGGACCAAATACATCAAAATGAATAAGATTCAAAACATTAGAAGATTTGTGAGAACTAGAGTAAAACTAAACACGATTTTGTTTACCATAGACACAGTGTTCACAGAAGTCAAACTAAAGATTGCAATCATTTAACCCCTCAACAAGGTTTTTATTCTTCAGGATCCTAAGACCCTTCTCACCAATGTGGCCAAATCTCATATGCCACAACATCATCTTTTCTACAGGAAGCTTGCCTTCCAAAGTGTTTGCACCCTTAGGTACACTTACTGCACTGCCATTGGAACCCATTGCCACAGTCTTCTTTACTGCTTGTTCAGATGGTGGGGATGAAGTGATAGCCACTCTCTTCTTTGAAATAGAAGAACTATTGCACGGAGCAATGCATGCTTCAAGCTAAAACAAAGTACCTCTCCTAGTACCTCTAGCGAGCACCATAGAACCTCTCATCATCTTGCATCCATCTTTCGAAAAGACAACTTGCACACCTACATCATTCATCATACTTATAGATAATAGGTTTCATGCCAAACTCAGAATGTGCATAACTCTGTTGATTCCCTTTACTCTTCCATCAGGAAATCTGATAGCGACCCTTCCGCATCCAACTATCTTTAGGTGAGAATCATCACCCAAGTACACCTTTCCACCATCAAACTCTTCATAGTTTGAGAACCAATTTTAATGAGAGGTCATGTGAAAAGAAGCACCCGAGTCTACCAACCACACATCATCAGATGCATGGGTGGCCAAGGCTGCAATAAAAGTATCTCCATCTTCTTGAGATTTTTTGGAAGCTGAATCTGAGCCTTTCTTCTTCTTCTTTGGTTCTTTGCAGTCCCTCTGAAAGTGCCCAATTTTATCACAGTTCCAACATTTCACCTTGGACTTTCCAGGAGTCTTAGAACTCCCACAGGATTTGGATCTACCCTTCTTTGACTTGTTGTCATTCTGCTTTCCTCTATTGTTGGATCTCTCGCGAACAGCAAGGGCTTCCTTAGATGAATCTGAAGTCTTTCTTCGCATCTCCTCAGATAGCAGTGAAGACACCACATCATCCATATGAAATGTGTAGTACTTCTAGAGCCATCACAAGATGGTCCCACGAATCTAGCAAGGAACAAAGCAGGGTCATACAATGATCCTCCTCCTCGATCTTGGCACCAGATGATGCCAACTATGCAATCAATAAATTGAATGCATTGAGATGATCAGTTACGGATCCACCTTCCTCCATTCTTAAAGAATACAACTTCTTTCTTAGGAACAACTTATTCACTAGAGATTTGGCTTGATACACAGACCCAAGTTGTTGCCACAAAGAATTTGCAGTAGTCTCATCAAGAACATTCAAAAGAATGGCAACTGCTAGACAGAGTCTAATGAGACCCTTAGCCTTCTGATCCTTGACCTCCCAATCCGCTTGAGATATCATTGCAGGTTTCACATCAAGTGAAGTAGCCTCCCATACATCGTGGTCTTCAAGCATGTCTTCCATCTTGAGTTTCCACAACTCAAAATTAGTCCCATTAAATTTCTCCACCTCCATTCTACTGTATGAGGAACTCGCCATCTCAATCTGCAAATAAGATTCAGAATGCTCTACACAAAACTCCCACTCAACTTGAGATTAGCTCAAAAAACCCTACCCAACAACTAGGATCAAAAGTTGATCAAGCTCTGATACCACTTGTAAGGAAACTCAAGTGCAAAAACAGCTTCCTACACTAATCTCTAAAGGAAAGTATTGTGCAAATTCTTTTTAAACCCTTACAATTTCAAATTCATTAACTACTTTAAAAAAGATATTGTAGCCATATACCATGCATATAGAAAATAGATAGAGAATATTGAAACACATAAACACAAAGATATGTCAGTGGGGAAAAACCTTTCGGTAAACAACCCCACCCCTCCAAAACTTGCACAATGTATTATCTTCAACACAAATACTACAACACACTTGCAATGCAAGTTCTTTCAGGAGATGAGAGACTATTAAAACTTATATCTCTCCCATAGAAGTAGCATCATAGATATAGACTCCTCAGGACCCAACAAATACCCAAAAAAGGAGTTTGATGTCCAACCACCAAGACCCATGCACAAAGCCACATGTACACAGCTGTTACATGAAATCCCAAGAATAGGCATCCATCCCTAGAATAGACTATGACAGCTTGTCATAGAATCCGCCAAAAAATAATTGTCACAAGAAAAGTGTAAGAGAATCTGTCATACCAACCTATTTTTGGCATATTCTCTTACACACACCAACCACTTCTTCTTGGGCACCCAAATAGGCTCAACTCATAAGATGCTCTTACACCTGTCATAGCACATTCCTTAAATAGTTCTTATGCATCATAGGAATCCGTCATGACCATTTTAGTCATGATCTCCTTACGAACAAGATGCTGACACATCAAGTGGAGTGACACATCAACATGCCAACTAGACATGTACACTCACACTTAAATTCATTATTTGCAAAAAAATACATTTACAAAATAAATAATAAGAATAGGAATTATCCAAGGTTGAGACACCTTATTCCTAACAAGTTTGGCATGGTTGTTTACATTCTGCAAGAAATCAAGTTAAAATCCTTTCTATCCTTTCTACCCTTTCAGTTTTATGTTGTGTAGTTTTAGTTTCACCCCAGTGATGGAGAGTCAATGAATAATAGGTTGTTATTTAGTATTTTCTCACTGTTATCTGTTGTAAGATCTAGTATTGAGTAAAGAATAAGAATTGTATCTATTGGATCAAGTGCACCCGCCTTGGTTTTGCAAAGCCAGAAGTGAAGAGGGAAGTCTTGTCCCTATAGTTGGTCTAGTTACCTATAGATTTCTCACATTTGGAACTAACCCCTCCTTAATATCAGTCATAGGTATATTGGTGTCTCATGGAGTGTAAAATTCTATCCAGGAATCAACACCTATTAAGGTGACACTAGTTAAGGTGATTTGTACAAAGGCCCAATTTTGGTTGTGCTCACTGTAGGTAAGGCTCACTGTCAATCGAGCTAACTACTATTAAATATGAATAGGCTCACTAACAATAAAAACATAGATACAATGAAATAAAAATTGATAAACTCACATATATGAATATGCATAAACAATTCAACAATTTTATTTGTCACCACAATCACTAGTATATCCCCAACTATTTAATCCACTATTGTTGATATTTAAGATCTAATTAAGTTCCTTCAATCTGCCTTCTCAAATATCATCTCTCAAGTACTACACTACTATAGGTTTGCACTATATTTTTTACCACATACCATGCTTACCTCACCCCCATACAAAAAGGTTCTCCTTTATTTATTTTGGTATCCAAACATATATATTTTCGCTTCACACTAAACACATGACAACCCCAATGCTAAGGAAATTATGATTACATTTAACAAATAGCATCAATACTAAATATAGGACATACATAAGACCATTTATTGACACTCTACATCGTGACCCACAAATAGGTCACACATAATATATTACAATGAATATTACATTTTACAATAATTACCACAACCAAGACCAAAAGAAGAATTAACATCATACATTGTATCCAATATACCAAAAACATCTGATGAACTGCACAACTATCTAGATACCTATAGAAACATTGTAGCTAATGAAATCACCAAAAAATGATACAACCACCATATAAAATTGCACTAAACCTATTATTTATATAACCAAAACTCCTATTGCATAATCAATAATCAACAAGCACAACATAAACTGCCAATAACCAACTGATATTGTCAAATTCTTAATATTGTGGGTTTGACATTAATGCAAATCAATTCCACCACCAACTCAATATGTCTAACAAATAGCTAGTTAAGAATTCTATCGAAAAAAAATTGCAACTCTTGGTAGAAGGGTTTAATCACAATTCCAATAGCATAAAATTCTAAGTCATGCTAGAGGTAATTGCTAAAGCTATGTGATTGAAATGTGAATGAGAAAAAGTAGCGAAATAGAGATTCGGATATTATAAGGCATACATGAAGAAATTCATTAAAAAGGGTGTGAAGATGGTGGTTACCCCAAATGAAAATGGATATGAAAGATCTCTTATCCATCCTCCTTACACTCTTTTATTCTATTATGTAATAAAATATTTTACCTTGGAATGTAGATAAACAACCTTTCATGGCTATTGTTTCCCAATTTTGAACCACAATAAGAATGAGAAAATGATTAATAGGTTATTTTTTCTATTTTCATCTTTGAGTAGTAGCATAGCTAAAGGGGCCTTAGAACATGCACCAAGTACTAATGTATGTCCTATACCAAGATGAATCTTATAAATCCTCTTTTGGGAGCTAGTTTATCTCATACCGTAGGGTTGAAGCTAACTTGCAAAGTGAACCCCCTCGTAGTAAATCCTTTTTTGGGAGCTAGTTTATCTCATACCCTAGGTTTGAAGCTAACTTGCAAAGTGAACCCCCTCATAGTTATTTCTATACTAAACTCATTTAAATTAATCCTTTACTAAATATCCCTAACCATAAGATGAAAGTAAATTCACTAAGCCCCCTATCAGAAAACCCCTTGAATTTGAGCTCTTAGATACTACCCCAAAAAAACATAATGCCTATGAGTAAATTGAAATCATCTAAGATGAGGAAAATAGGGAAAAGTAAAAAAATTGTGACTCTACTAGTTAAAATTGAAGATACTGAAGAGAAATATTGATGTAGAGACCTTAGGTGTACTTTCAATCAATAACTTCAAGAGGGATTCCATGTTGGCAATAGGCCAGCATCCCTCCCAGGGTTCGCAACATGGCTTAACTACCTCCTATGTCTTCAATAAGTCTAGTGGTTGTATCGGGCATTAATAGGTCAATATTTTGGTGCAACGACAACCACTACTTATAACAAGTGGTATCAGAGCTTGGTCATAGGTTTGAATCAATGCAGGCAATGATGAGTGATGCTTGGAGGGGGATTATTGGCAGTGGGCCAGCATCCCTCACAGGGTTCATGACATGGCTTAACCACATCTTGTGTCTTCTATAAGTTTAGCACGATTATATCGGGCATTAACAGGTCGATCTTTTGGTGCAACGACAACCACTACTTATAACATTCCATTAGTATTGTCACAACACCCAACAAGCCTCTTCACTATGATTATCCTCATTGATCCAATCCACATCATAACCAATCTGAGTGCACATCAATTCTTTATGATGCCACCCATAGGCTCCACACATCTGTAAACACCCCAATGTCCCTCAAACACATAAATTGTTTCAACAAAACAACTTGATCATTCAGCAATCCCTTACTTGAGTGCTCACTAGGCCTTAATCCCTAGTGGCCATGTTTAGTGAGTTTATCAAGGATTACTAAAACATTCTCCAAAATAATTACCAAAGTAAAGGCATATATGGATACCCTTTTCAATGTTACACAACATATCTCAGAAGCTTAGGTATTTCTCCTTTGAACCAAATGTCCAAACCAATGCACTATCACCTTGCAATTATCCCTCATTAACCCTCTTATTACAAAGAAACTACTACCAACTCTCAATATACACCAATGCACTGTCACCTTACAATAGAGTTTTAACATGATCCAAATAAATTTATTTTCATCATTACAAGAGGTTCCACCAAGCTCTACCATTTCAATCACCAAACCCTCAATCCTAGGTGCACTAGCTTAGGACTTTGTCAAAAAGACACTTCCCCACCTTTCCTGATCCTACCAAGGGATCCTACACCATAAATTGAATACATCTAAGCATAAAATGCCATAAAAAGTGGCCCTCCTTCACGTGGATCTCTCAAACCTTGATTGGTCCACCACCATGTACCCTTAATCAATAATTTCACTCAATCAATGATCTCTCCCTTCAACCTACCGCGTATCCCTGCATTAAACATATAATGACACACATATTATAGGGACAAGCTTCTCCCATAAGCCACAATAAGTGGGAGATCCTATGTTCTCATTGCAACTTCAAAACAAATTGTTGATTGCACTCAAAATATACCAGGAACAATCAACAAATTAATGATCTTCTTTGCCTCAAGAATTAACAAAGAAATATAGAACTTGCATGGAAGAAAAGTAACTTAATCCACCATCAAAGTAATACATTTACAATCAATATTTCATATAATGTAGATTATAAGACTTAAAAACAATGATTGTGCCCTCTACAACCAGAGAATAGAATGTTGCAAGGAATTATTGTTTATTGCTTCAAAAACTTCATTAAATTTCCTTCCTCGACACACACACTATTTTCAATCTCCTAAATCTCCTCTCCCCTTAAAATCACCCTCACACCATTACAAATATCTCTCTTCACATTGGTTAACTTCTTGTAACCTCCTCCTAACCAGTTGCAAATAGTTATATGACTGTTGTTTTTTAGTTTATTGTTGTCAAGTTGAAAACATAGTTGTCAACTAGACAAATCCTTATCCCTTGAATTTGAAATCAACTTTATGAAGTCCTTTTAGGATCTTATCCTAACACTAAAGACCTTAAACCCTCACTCAACCCTCACATAAGCCTTTTAGGCCATATTTTGCCAATTAGGCAAATTTACATGTTTGGCACTTTTAGTGCATTTGGCATCTTTTAAATGGCTCTAATTGCCAAATTATAATTATTATGGACCATATAGGTCTTAAAAAACTTCATCTACCCTAGGATCCTCAAGTAACCCCAAGGTGCATTTCTAGCCTCAAAATTCCATCATGGGTTACAAGATTGATCTTATAACAAAATGATCAATCTACTTAACAAACATAATCAAAACATAATGAAAAGACCAAATATGGTCTTATTACATTCAAATGACCCATCAAGGTCATGATTGTCTTCAACTTCCCCTAGGATCTATCAGTGACCCTAGCATACCTTCTAGGCCCTTGTGTTGGAAGCTACAATTCAAATAATTGTTATATAACAATTTATGTCAAACCTTAATTGGTGAGACTATTGTTATATAGTATAGTGTCATATCATTTTATTAATGAAGAGGATTTGAAAAGAGGAGATAACAAGAAGAACTAGTAGAAAGGTTGAGTATGAGAAACTACAATGAACACTTGATTAGTTGGCACATTGGAAAAATAATGTGGTATTTATCTATAATACTAAGTGAAGAATATAGTTGAATTGAAGCATAGAAGAGATGAGGAAAGAAACAATAAAAGCATAGGCTTGACTGAGAAAAAGAACAAAAGATTAAGGAACTTAAGTATAAGTTGAGTGATGCTAGTGTTGACTAATTGCCATTATAAGCCAAGAAAATATAGTGTCGACCGAGCATCAACAATGACTAAGTATTAGAACATAGACCGAGTGAAGAGAGTGAGTGCTGAAAAGAATAGTTTAGTAGTGACCGAGTTATCTAGTGAAGACCAAAAAAAGAACACAATGATGACCGAGTGTCAACGTTTTATAGTTTGTGAAGGGATTGAGATTCCTAGCCAACACAGTTGAATTATTTGAATATGTAAATCATTTTCGGGATAAGGATGAATGACCTGGATCATTTAATGCATGATAAGATGTGTTTGCACGTTTCTATGCATGGATTCAAGGATATGTTTTGAGAAGTATCTATAAGGTTAGAAGGAGAACAAAATATTGGAAGGATTCGATGAATCTAACCAAAACCTAAGATCTAAAGTGATGCTTAAGCGACAAAAGATCACTTGCTACCTAATTAAGGAGTATAAGGACAATCTAATTTTGTTTCATGCAAGAGGTTGATTCAGTTGATTGGTGAACTTGGGTAGAAGGCTAAGAAGAGTTGTGAAGAGATTTAAAGAGTTTTGAAGAGGTGATTTATTGAAGGGTTTCCAAGCATATCAGAGATGAAGATGATAATGAAGGCCAATTAGCATATCGGTATATGAGCTACATTGGATCTATATTTACAAAGTGAGTTATATGTATTAGATCAAACCTATTGTTACTTTCTAACCATTATATCAGTTGAAATCCTTTAATCAAGGTTGACCTAATAGTCATTTTTAAATCCTTTAATCAATGTGACATTCTAATGGAATTTTCTTAAGTCCTCTAACAAGACCACTCCTTACAGTGTGATTAAATCCTTTAATAGGGTCACATCTGATAGTGTGTATTGTAACTTTTAATAGGGTTGTGTCCTGACAGTGCTCACTTCAGAAGACTAAAAAATTGGTAGCATGTTACTGGTGGTTTATCCCAAATTGGGTTTCCATGTTAAATCCCAGTGTCATAATTGTGTGAATGTTATTTGATGTGTTTTAATATTAAGTGTTTTATATTCTACAAGTTGATTACTTTTGGATTGTGGACTACAAGTTTGAGTTACTGGTTATATGCTATAGAGACTAAGTGGACTGTTGAGTAGATCTAAGTTGTTTGAAGTGTTTAAAAGTTGAATTGGTACATATAGACCTGAGTATAATTGATTCACTCCCCCCCCCCCCCCCCTGCTCTCAGTTATTATAAAATCATTATAACAATTAGTATTAGAGCTTGTGATACTTGTAAGGAAAATTTTGAAGGTACTTGGAGCTAAAGATCAAGATGTACAAAAAGGAGGTACCAAAGATGAACAAGGAGAACTTCCTTGCATGGAAAAGTTTGATGAAGCTACACCTAGCTGGAATTGGAGATGAAGAAAAATACTATGTGGAAAATGATTACATAACAACACCTACACCTTTGATAGCCCAAAAGAAGAAGGAAAGGCAAGAACATAATTAGGCAATGTTGGAGATTGCATTAGCCCTAAGTTATCCTAAATTTGAAGACATAAAGGACTACACCACTGCAAAGAAAATATGGGACACACTGACAACTGTCTATGGTGGATACACAAATGTACTAAGAGCCAAACCTGAAAGCTTGAGAGGTAAGTTTGATGAAATGAGAATGTTAGAAGGTGAGACTATTGTACAACATTGTGGTCAAGTTAAATAGGTTGTGAATGCTATTAGAGGAGATAATGGAAAGATTGATGATGAAATTGTTATTACCAAGGTATTGAGAACCCTACTTCTATTTATGCTATTAGAGTGTCTACAATACAAGAACTGAGATGTTCTCCTGGTAAAAAATTAACTTTGGAAGGTCTGGTCGGTAGACTTACTACTTTTAAATTATCAAATTGTGATAACTTCACCACTCCTACTATTGAATCAGCATTCAAATCTCACTTGGTTTTTCATAAATCCAAGAAAGGAAAAGAAAGGTGTCTGAATAGTGATAGTGATAACCTTTATAATGACCTTGATGAGCTTCAAGCACTAATTGCTAGAATACTACCTAGAGGAGAAGGAAAATTCAAAGGTAAACTTCCTATAAAATGTTTTTCATGTAACAAAATTGGTCATATTGCAGCAAGATGTCCTAATAGAAATGACAAGGATGAAAGGAGGGAAAGAAAGTATAAAGAAAAAAGGGATGAAAAAGACTACAGAAGGTACAAGGGCTACAAGGAAAAAGGAAAGAAATCATGTTATATTATAGAACAAGAAACTAATAGTGAATTTGATGACCATGATGTAGAAGTTTTTTATGTTGCAATGAAAGATGATTCTAATAAAGATGAGAGAAATGCACTTATTTCATATGCGAGTAAAGGTGATAGATGGATAATTGATAGTGGTTTCTCACATAATATGACTGGTGATTAAAGTAATTTGAAACCTTAGAAAATTACAAAGGAACTAGTGTTAAGTTTGGTAATGATGCACCATGTCATGTGAAAGGTAAAGGATCAGCAATATTGACTGATAAGATCAAATGCGATAAAACTTATTGGGTTGAAGGAATTAACTATAAATTGTTGAGTGTTGTACAATTAAACATTTTTGGATACTGAGTTGAATTCCATCACAAAAGGCTAAGATTTTTGATGCTACTGGTGAACTAATTGGAAGTGGAGAAAAGACAAGAGGTGACTTTTTCTATCCAGACCTATCTAATGAGACATTTTTGTTTGAAAATTTTGATGATATTATTGGAAATTGCAATTGAAGCAATTTTTGTATTGTCATTGATGTCAAACCTTAACTGGTAAGACCGTTTCTATCTAATAAAGTACTATATCTATTTGATTGTTGAGAAGGATTAGGGCAAGGGTGATAACAATAGAACCTAGAGAAATGTTGAGTTATTTGATACTTCAATGAGTACTTGATTATGTGGCACAATGATAAGATAATGTATTTTTTTATCTAAGTGAGAAGCAAGACTGAACAAGTAGGCTTAACCAAGAAAAAGTGAAGAAATCTAGTTTAAGTAGAGTGATGTTAGTGTCGACCGAGCTAGTATATGCTGAGTAAATTCAGTGTTGACCGAACATTAGTGTATTACCGAGGGAAACAGTTTCAAGTGGTGACTGAGCTACGTAGTGATGACCGAGGAGTTGAACACATTATTGACCAAGCGTCAGTAATTTACATTTGAGGAAGAATTCAGATTCCTAGCTGACATGTTTGAATTTTTAGATTATGTAAATTGTGTTGACTTTATTTATTGACTGTATCGTGCATTTAATGCACAGTAAACCATTTTATTGTTATTCCAATAAAGAGATTAAAGATGTTTTTAGAAGGATGGATGAAGAACATAATGTTGGAAGGATTTGATGAATCTAACCTAAACCTAAGATCTACAGAGGAGATTAAGTGGCAAAAGATGGATCTACCTATCGAAGAGGTATTAAGGAACCCTAAGTGTGAGGTTGAGAAAGATCTACTGGAGTTGTTGTTATTGACTGAATAAGAAGAAAGGTTGAAGGTGAAGGAGTTGATCAGATTTTTGATTGCTTGAAGGGATTTCAGAGAAGATCAGTGATGGAAATGGAAATGGAACTCAGTCAGTAAGCCAGCATATATGTAAGAATTGGATCTATTATTTGTAAAGTGAGTTGTATGTTTTCAGATCAAATATTAAAGTTACTTTCTAATCATTGTATCAGTCAAAATCCTTTAATAAAGGTTAACCTAATAGTCATTGTATAAATCCTTTAATCAAGGTTTCATTCTAATGGAATGTACTTAAGTCCTCTAACAAGGCCCACTCCTAATAGGGTGGTTGAAATCCTCTAGCAAGGTCACACCTAGCAGTGTGTTTGTAAACCTTCGACAGGTTTGGCTTTTCATAGAGCTCACTTCAGAAGAGTGAATATATTAGTAGCATGTTACAAAGTGATTTTTCCCAAATTGGGTTTCCACTATAAATCCTGCTTTCAATACTTGTGTGAATGTTTTGGTTTGAAGATTTCTATGTTTTGCAAGTTAAATACTATTGGATAAGTGGACTGCATTGTTATATGTTTCCGGTATACATTCAGTAATGACCAAGTAGTGTTGGTTATTAGATCTGAGTTGCTGAAGTGTTTAAAAGTTGAATTGATACATCTAGACCTAAGAAAAACTAATTCACCCCCCCTCTCTATTGTTCTAAATCATATTAACAATTGGCATCAGAGCTGTTGGTTCTTACAAAGAACAATTTTTAAGGTACTTGAACTAAATGATCAAGATGTATAAGAAGGAGGTACCGAAGTTGAATAAGGAGAACTTCCCTGCATGGTAGAGTCTGATGAAACTACATCTAGCTAGTATTGGTCACTCAATGAAATATTGTGTTGAACATGACTATGTTACACCTACTACACCTTTGACTGTCGAGAAGATGAGAGCTAAACAAGAACACAATCAAGCAATGTTGGAGATTGCATCTACCTTAAGCTATCCTGAATTTGAAGACATTAAAGACTACACAAATGCAAAGCAAATATAGGACACTCTTGCAAACATCTATGGTGGTGTCATAAATGTACTAAGGGAAAAAGCTAAAAGCCTAAGAGGTAAGTTTGATGAAAATGCAAGGTGAGAATATTGCTCAATATTGTGGTAGGATAAAGGAGGTTGTAAATGCTATTAGAGGAGCTAATGGAACTATTAATGATTAGACTGTTATTGGAAAGGTACTAAGAACTTTGTGTCCTATATATGTCATCAAAATTTCAGCAATTCAAGAATCTATATGTAACCCTGGAAAGTCTTGTTTGTAAGCTTACTGCTTTTGAGCTCTCTAATTATGATAACTTCACTATTGCTAATGTTGAATCTGCATCCAAGTCACAAATGGTTTTGCATAAGTCTAAGAAGGAAAAAGAAAGATGCATTAGTGAGAGTGAAACTGATAGTGACACTTCTGATGAAGAACTAGAGGATCTTGAAGCTCTTATGGCCAAAATATTAAAAAGAGGAAAAGGCAAGTATAAAGGTAAACTTCCTATCATATGTTTCTCATGTAACAAAGTTGGCCATATAGCTACAAGATGTCCTGACAGGGATGACAAAGATGAAGAAAGAGAAAGAAAGCATAAAGACAAGAGAGAAAACAAATGTTACCGAAGGTAAAAGGACTACAAGGATAAAGGTAAGAAATCTTGTTACATTGTTGAAGAAGAAACTGACACTGATAATGATGATTTTGAAATTGAAGTAGTCTATGTTGTTATGAAATATGAGTCTGATGAAGATGAGAAAATTGCACTTGTTTCTTATGTGATAAAAGGTGACAAATGGATTATTGATAGTGGTTTCTCACACCACATGACTGGTGACAAAAGTAAATTTGATACCCTAGATCATTACAAAGGTAGAAGTGTTAAGTTTGGTAATGATGCACCATGTCCTGTAAAGGGTAAAGGATTAATTAAACTAACTGATAAGATCAATTGTGAAAATGCTTATTGGGTTGAAGGTCTTAACTATAATTTTCTAAGTGTTGGACAACTTAATAGCACTAGTTACAGAGTGTAATTTCATCACATGAATGCTAAAATATTTGATGCCACTGGTGAACTAATTGGGAGTGGAGAATAGACAAGAGGTAATTTGTTCTATCTAGACCTATCTAAAGAGACATGTTTGGTTGCACAACTTGATGATATATGGTTGTGGCATAAAAGGCTATGTCATGTTAACTTTGACAATTTGGTAAATATTAGTAAAAAGAAGAAAGTTAGAGGTTTTCCTAGATTGAAAAAACCTGATAATGTGATGTGCAAACAATGCCAGTTGGGTAAAATGATAAAGTCTAGTTTCAAGAGCAAGACTTTTACTTTTGAAAATGTCTTAGATTTGGTTCATACTGACCTTTGTGGACCTATGGGTGTACAAATCTATTGTGGTGCTAAATACTTTATTTTTTTTTGTTGATTATTACACTAGGATGATGACTGTAATATTTTTAAAAGAAAAATCTAATGCATTTTAGTTGTTTAAGTGGTATTTGGCTAAGGTTGAAAAGGAGACAGGTAGAAACCTAAAATGTCTAAGATCTGACCGAGGTGGAGAGTTTATATCAAATGAGTTCAATCTATTCTGTAATGATAGAGGAATCAAGAGATAGATGTCTGCACCTAGAACACCTCCACAGAATGGTATAGCAAAGAGAAGGAATAGATCTATCATGGATTGTGCAAGGACACTAATGATTGAGAAGAATCTTGCACAAAAGTATTGGAGAGAAGTTGTAAGTACAATTGTTTATACCTTAAATTGTGATGCAAGAGCATCCCAGGTGTAAGAGCAATCTTGCATCACCCAAAAATATTTATGGTTTCTTTTCAATAAGGGCTATCTTGTGTAGAGTTGCTATTTATGGAAATTTACTAATTTTAGTAAGTTTTCCGTTCAAGCTCAGAATGGTCTATTTTCTTCCCTAGAGGTTCATTTTGGTCATATCATCCTACCAGTAAAGTTTCATTGCCAGATCAAGTTTAGTTTTGAAGTTATTGAAAATTTTTGGTATTGGCAGCAGGGTACAAAAATGTTGAACTCAGTTTTAAAGGCTTTAGAGGTCCCAAATGAGGTTGAAACTTCAGCTAAATGAAGCTTGCTTGATTTATTCATTGTAGAGTGCTTCGTGCCATTTCCAAAATGGGGTCATAATAGTCAATTGGGTCAACGGGTGATGACTTATGGTCTTTAGAAGTTGGGTCACCTAAAATGGCAGAAAATAATTTTTCTTCAAAATTTTTGTTTGGGTTTCAAAAGTTGTTTTGAGCCAACTTTGATGTAATAAATTTTAAAATAAAATAATTCTAAGTTTGGTCAGCCTTATTGGCTAAAATTCTGGAACCTTCCTAGGAGATGGAAAATTGCCTATATAAAGAAGGCTGTAGTGTTGTCTTAGGCAATTCAGAGCAGTTCAGAGTAGTTCTAGGTAATAGTTCGATGCTTTTTCCTATAGAATATTGTAAGGGAAATGCCCATGTGGCTTTGCATATTGTAATTCTAAAATTTGTAATTCCACATTTGTGGAGATAATAAGAAGCCCATTTTTTGTTCTTGCAAATTCTTGTTGTTTCTCTATTTTTGTTATGTGTTTGTGGTATTAAGGGGAGCACCCTTCATCAAACTGAGTACAAATCAAAAAAGGTACAAATGTTACACCTTATGAATTATGCAACGTTTATGCACTTAATGTAAAATACTTTAGAATTTTTGGGAGAAAATGCTATATACTAAGAGACAATAGTAATGGAAATTTTGATGCTAAAAGTGATGAGGGCATATTCCTAGGCTATTCCACAAAGAGTAAAGTTTACAAGTGTTTGAACTCTAACACTAACAAAATTGTGGAAAGTGTAAATGTGAAGGTTGACGAATATGTAGAGAAAAATGAACAGGAAAGAAAAAAGAACTTGAAGATTATAGATCTTTTATCTATATAGAAGAAGAAGAGGCAAGTAACACACTTGCACCTGATGCAGAGTCTTCGATAAGCAATGTCGAGCATCAAGGAGATATTGTCGAGCATCAGGAGGATGCTGTCGAGCATCAGGAAGTGGTTGTCGAGAAATCAGAGGCTGAATCTGATAATCTTATTGATGAACATGAAGATCAAGGAGAAAATAAAGTTGAACCTATTTTGGCATAGTATATAAGGAGACATCACAAGTTTGAGAAAATAATTGGAGATAAAGAAACTGGAGTTCTGACCAGAAGCAAGTTAAGAGATCCTACATGTTTATTGTGTGAATTTTAGCCTAAGACAACAAGGGAGGCATTAGAAAATAAAGACTAGATTCAAGCTATGAATGAGGAGATAGACCAAATAGAAAAGAATGATACCTAGACTCTGGTGCCGAGACTAGAAAACAAAAATGTCATTGGAACAAAATGGGTATTCAGAAATAAGCTTAATGAACATGGACAAATCACAAGGAACAAAGCAAGGATGGTATGCAAGGGCTATGCAAAAGAAGAAGGAATAGACTATGGGGAGATATTTGACCCTATAGCAAGATTAGAAGAAGTAAGAACTCTACTTGTGTATGCTTCCTACAAAGATTTCAAGGTATACCAAATGGATGTCAAGACTGCATTTTTAAATGGTACATTAGAAGAAGAAGTGTATATTGAGAAACCTAAAGGATTTGTTGATCCAAACAAGAGACACATGGTTTGCAAACTGAACAAGGCACTCTATGAATTAAAGCAAGCCCCAGAGCATGGTTTGAGAGCCTGCACAATTATTTGTTACATAATGGATTCTCAAGGACAAATGACACCAACAATCTGTACATGAAAGATGAAGAAGGTAAAGGGATCTTGTTAGCTAATATTTTTGTAGATGATATTATATTTGGTGGACAAGATGCCCTGTGTAAGAAATTTTCAAATGAGATGCAAACTAAGTTTGAAATGTCTATGTTTGGTGAGATAAAATTCTTTGTTGGTTTGCAAGTATATCAAATGGAGAAAGGTATTTTTATCACACAGTCAAAATATGTCAAAAAGATACTGAAAACCTTTGGTATGGAGGACTCAAGGCCAATAAGTACTCCCATGGCCACTAGACAAAAACTGTCTAAAACTGATGATACTGCTGAAGTAAACCAAACTCTATATAGATCCATGATTGGAAAACTGCAATATGTTGTTCATAGCAGACCAGATATTTCTCTAGCAGTTGGGATTGTGGCAAGATTCTCTACCAATCCTAAGGAAAGTTATATGATGGTTGTGAAAAGAATAATGAGATATTTGAAAGGGATAGAAGACTATGGATTGTACTACAAGAAGCATGAGATATTTGAACTGAGAGTCTATACTGATGCAGATTGGGCAGGAAATGTGGATGATAGAAAAAGTACTAGTGGTTGAGCTTTCTTTCTTGGACAGAGATTAGTTTCCTAGACAAGCAAGAAATGAAATTTCATTTCCCAATCTACAGCTGAAGCTGAGTATGTAGCAACTATAGTAAAATGTTCAAACCTGGTATGGATAAAGCAATTATTGAAAGGCATGAAAGAGGAGATCATTGAACCAGTTGTCATATACTGTGATAACACAAGTGCTATCAACATATCAAAGAACCCAATGATGCACACTAAGACCAAATATATTGCCATCAAGCATCACTACTTGAGGGAATTGGTACAAGATAAAGAGGTCAAAATGGAATATGTGAATACAAAGGAACAACTAGCAGACATATTCACCAAAGATTTACCTAAGGAGGCTCATGAATATCTGAGAGGAAAATTAGGGGTTCTTCCCCTAATTGAGGCTGCCTAGTCAAGCTAGGAGCACTGCATCAAATGTGCTGCAAAGAGTATCTGACAAATTGATGTAGAAAAGGTCACACTTTAGGAGCAGCCTAGAGTTGTGAAAATTATAGCAAAGCTGATAGTCAGTCATATGCAAAGATGATAGAGGGAGAAATATTGTTACTGAGCTGAAAAGATGACATCTACATCTAAAATATGCAAGTTCTAGTTGCTTCTTTGGCATTATTGTCAAAGAGGGAGATGAGTCAGATGAAAATACATGGTGAGCTTTTATGGAAGATCAAGAAAGAGGGACATATTCAGAGGAAGAGACACATAAAAGATTCAAAGGGATTTACTGTGTGGATGGTCAAGAAAGTTAGGCTAAAGAGATTCAGAATCAGAATGAAGCTAAGGATATTACAAATGTTTCTGATGCACAGAGAAGTTTTGGATTGGTTGGTGAATCATGTGTTATTCATATGGTGTTGTCATCAATGCCAAAGAGGGAGATTGTTGGAAACTACAATTGAAGCAATTGTTGTATTGTCATTGATGTCAAACCTTAACTGGTAAGACTATTACTATCTAAGAAAGTACTATATCTATTTGATTGTTGAGAAGGATTAGGGCAAGGGTGATAACAATAGAACCTAGAGAAAGGTTGAGTTATTTGATACTTCAATGAGTACTTGATTATGTGGCACAATGATAAGATAATATATTTTTACCTAAGTAAGAAGCAAAACTGAACAAGTAGGCTTAACCGAGCAAAAGTGAAGAAATCTAGTTTAAGCCGAGTGATGCTAGTGTCGACCAAGCCAGTATATGCCAATTAAATTCAGTATTGACCGAACATCAGTGTATTGCCGAGGGAAACAGGTTCAAGTGGTGACCGAGCTATGCAGTGATGCCTGAGGAGTTGAACACGATATTGACCGAGCGTCAGTAATTTACATTTGAGGAAGAATTCAAATTCCTAGCTGACATGTTTGAATTCTTGGATTATGTAAATCGTGTTGAATTTATTTATTGACTGTATGGAGCATTTAATGCACATTAAACCATTTTATTATGATTCTAATAAAGATATTAAAGATGTTTAGAAGGATGGATGAAGAACATAATGTTGGAAGGATTTGATGAATTTGACCTAAACCTAAGATCTATAGAAGAGATTAAGCGAAAAAATGTGAATCTACCTATCGAAGAGGTATTAAGGAAACCTAAGTGTGAGGTTGAGAAAGAGATTCTGGAATTGTTGTTATTGACTGAATAAGCAGAAAGGCTGAAGGTGAAGGAGTTGATCAGAGTTGTGATTGCTTGAAGGGATTTTCAAGCAGATCAGTGATGGAAATGGAAATGGAAATCAGTCAGTAAGCCAGCATATATGTAAGAATTAGATCTGTTATTTGCAAAGTGATTTGAATATTTTCAGATCAAATATTATTGTTACTTTCTAATGATTGTATCAGTCAAAATCCTTTAATCAAGGTTGACCTAACAGTCATTGTATAAATCTTTTAATCAAGGTTGCATTCTAATGGAATGTACTTAAGTCTTCTAACAAGGTGCACTCCTAACAAGGTGGTTGAAATCCTTTAATAGGGTCACACCTAGCAGTGTTTTGTAAACCTTTGACAGGGTTGGCTTTTCATAGAGATCACTTTAGAAGAGTGAATATATCAGTAGCATGTTACAAAGTGGTTTTTCCCAAATTGGGTTTCCACTATAAATCATGTTGTGAATACTTGTGTGAATGTTTTGGTTTGAACATTTCTATGTTTTGCAAGTTAAATATTATTGGATAAGTGGACTGCATTGTCATATGTTTTTGGTATACATTCAGTAATGACTGAGTAGAGTTGGTTATTAGATCTAAGTTGTTGAAGTGTTTAAAAGTTGAATTGATACATCTAGACCTGAGAACAATTGATTCAACCCCCCCCCCCCTCTCTATTGTTCTAAATCATATTAACATATATATGGTTATGGAATAAGAGTTTGTGTCATGTGAACTTTGATAATTAAGGTAAGCATCAGTAAGATGAAAAGAGTAAGAGGGTTACCAAGATTGAAGAAACCTGATAATGTGATGTGTAAGCAATGTCAATTGGGAAAAATGACAAAGTCTAGTTTCAAGAGAAAAACCTTTACTTCTGATGATATTTTGGAATTGGTTCATACTGACATTTTTGGACCTATTGGAGTGCAGAGTTACTATGGTGACAAATATTTTAGTCTATTTGTTGATGATTACCTAGAATGATGACTGTGATGTTTCTTAAAGAAAAATCTGATGCCTTTCAATTGTTTAAGTGGTATTTGGAAATGGTTGAAATAGAAATAGATAAAAGTTTGAAATGTCTAAGATCTGACAAAAGAGGTGAGTTCATACCTAATGATTTCAACACATTCTATAATGATAGAGGAGTTAAGAGACAAATGTCTATGCCAAGGACTCCTCCACATAATGGTATAGTAGAAAGAAGGAAAAGATCAAACATGGATTGTGCTAGAAAAATGATGATAGAGAAAAATGTTGCACAAAAGTACTAGAGAGAAGCTATAAGTACAATTTTATATACCTTGAACCAAGTACAAGTCAAGAAAGGTACAAATGCTAAACCTTTTGAGTTATGATATGGTTATGCACCTAATGTGAAATACTTTAAAGTCTTTGGAAGAAAATGTTATATAGTGAAGGATAATAAGAATGGAAAAATTGATGTAGTGATGAAGGCATATTCCTAGGTTATTCCACAAAGAGAAAAGCTTATAAGTGTTTGAATTCTAACACTAACAAATTTGTAGAAAGTGAAAATGGTATCTAGTTAATGAATATGAAGAAAAGAATGAAGTTGAATGCAAGCATGAACCTAAAGATTGTAGAACATTTGTATACATGAATGAAGGAGAGAACTCCAATTTACCTGAACCAAAGAACAAAGTTTCCAAACGACATCAATAAATTGCCGAGTTACAATATGGAGATGCCAAGAATCAAGAGGAAACTATCAAACAATCAGAAGAGGAAGTAGAGATGCAAAATGAACCTGAAGTCAATTTACTAGATAAACTTGAAGAACAATAGGAATAAGAAAGGAGACCACAACCTACATTAGTAAAATGTGTGAGAAGACATCATAAACCAGTCAAATCATTAGAGCAAAAGATTCAGGAGTCATGACAAGAAACAAGTTGAAAAACCAAACATGCTTATTATGTGAATTTGAACTGAAATTGGTGAAATATTCTTTGGATAATGAAGATTGGATTCAAGAAATGAATGAAGAAATTGAGCAAATAGAGAAGAACAAAACTTGGACACTAGTACCTAGAGCAAAGGACAAGAATGTTATTGGAACCAAGTGGGTATTTAGGAAAAAGCTAAATGTGCATGGAGAAGTCACAAGAAACAAGGCTAGATTGGTATGCAAAGGAAGAAGACATTGACTATGGACAGACATTTTATCAAGATGCTAGATTGGAAGGAGTTAGAACTCTACTTGCATATGCAGCTTACAAAGGATTCAAAGTGTATCATATGGATGTCAACTCTGCATTTTTGAATGGAATACTAGAAGAAGAAGTATACATTGAACAAATTGAAGGATTTTTTGATCCAAGCAAGAGGAACATGGTATGTAATCTACACAAAGCACTGTATGGATTCAAACAAGCACCTAGAGCATGGTATGAAAGATTGCATAATTACTTGGTCAAAATTGGTTTTGCAAGAACAACTAACAATAGTAATCTGTACGTAAAGACAAAAAGAGGCAAAGGTGTATTTTTAGCTTTAAATATTCATTGATGATATCATATTTGGAAGACAAGATGCATTGTGCCAAATATTTTCAAATGAGATGCAAAATAAATTTGTGATGTCTATGTTTGGAGAGATCAAATTTTTTGTTGGTTCACAAGTTTATCATATGAAGAAAGATATCTACATTACTCAATCTAAATATATCGAGGAGATACTGAAAACCTTTGGCATGGAAGACTCAATACTAGTAAGTACACCTATGGATACTAGACAAAAACTATCAAAGAATGATGATACAAAAAAAGTGAATCAAACCTTGTATAGGTCAATGATTGGAAAGATAAAATATGTTGTTCACAATAGACCAGATATTGCACTAGCAATTGGGATTGTTGCAAAATTTTATGCAAATCCTAAAGAGAATCACATGATGGCAATGAAAAGGATATTAAGATATCTAAAAGGAATAGAGGACTATAGTTTGCACTATAAGAAGAATGATAAGTTTTCAAACTGAAAGTTTATACTGATGTGGATTGGACAAAAAATGTGGATGATAGAAAGAGTAAGAGTGGTGGTGCATTCTTTCTAGGAAATAGATTAGTCTCACAGACAAGAAAGAAATAGAACTCCATTTCTCAATCTACAGTAGAAGCTGGATATGTGGCAACAGCAGTTAATTATTCAATCATAGTGTGGACCAAGAAATTGTTCAAAGGTATGACAGAAGAGATCACTGAACCACTTGTTATTTTCTTTGATAACACAAGTGCTATCAATATATTGAAAAACCTTGTGATGAACACTAAGACCAACCATATTTCTATCAAGTATCATTACTTGAGAGAGCTAGTTCAAGACAAAGAAGTAAGATTGGAATATGTGAATACAAAGGAAAAATTAGTTAATATATTCACTAAATATTTTCCTAAGGATGCACATGAGTATCTAAGAGGTAAATTAAGGGTGATTCCCCTAACTGAGGCTACCTAAAACAAATGGAGTGTTGCATCAAATGCATTGATCAAAATATCTGACAAATTGATGCAAGGAGATCATACTTCAAGAAATACCTAAAGTTGTGAAGAGTAAAAGCACCAGATGTTGATCATTCATAAGCAAGATGACAAAAGGAGCATATAGTTTAGAAAATTGACATGAAGATATCTACATGGTGAAGATGAATGAGGAAGTTGAAAATGTCTTTGGCATTGTTGTCAAAGAGGGAGAGATTCAGTAAAAGTTACCATGAGTAGATGAAACAGGAAGAGATTAGATATAAGAGGAAGATACTCTATGATTAGTAAGTACATGAATATTTGAAGGAACAAAGAGATATCTATCAAAGAGGGAGCTGATATTTTCATGGATGAGAATCAAAATGAAATTAATAGATGAGATTGGTAAGATTGTTGGATCACTGAATCAGAATGAAGCTAAGGATATTAATGAAGATCTGATAATAAAATACAAAAAGAGTTGATAGAAGTTCCTTCAATGCATAGTATTTTTGGATTGTATGGTAACTTAAGTATATGGTGTTGCCATCAATGCCAAAGAGGGAATCGAAAAGGTAATGAGCTCTAAAAAGAGAATGCTTGTTAGGTTGTTAAATAATTAACTTAAATGAAAGAAAATTTTGGAGGAAGTCATCCCTAATACGGATTTTGAATACAATATAGAGGAGGAGTCTTTGGATAACTCTAATGACAAAATTATTGGGGGGAAGAATACTTTGAGAAGATTTTGATGAGGAAAGTAAAGAGAAATCCATGGATATTAAAGTGAATCTAGTTGACTATGAAGTGGTAATGAATAGAGCTTATTCCTCCCTTACCCCATTAAGGATAATATTTGTAATGAGGTTCTCCTATCCCTAGATGTTTATAAAGAAAAAGATATTCTTGTTGATTTTGATGAAAAAATCAAGAATTTACAAAGTAAAGTGATGGCCTGGAAAGATATTGTTGCTTCCTTAGAGCATACCAAATAGCTATTTGATCAAGCTATTTCTACCCTTTATACAATAACTGATGGTATAATAAAGAAAGTTGTGCTTTTTTTTGTTTCTGGTGACAATGGAATTAATAATAATGATAAGAGGAAAGAAGAAGGAAATAAAAAAAAGGATGAGAAAGAGGAAAATGAGAATAATGAAGGTTGGCCTATGAACCTTAAGAATCTCTCAATTAATTGGGAGATTATCTCTATAGGCCTTTGGTTCATGATGTGTTCAATATATGCAAGGTGTTAGTTTTAGGAATATTTATGGCTTTTACTATTAAGAACTGTTTACTTTCATTTTTTTAATATTTATGTATTGTGGGCTAGGATTGTCCCATTAGTTAAGTGGATGGTAAGAAAATATCGCAGTCATGTGTGTTTTGATTATGATAAAAACTCTAAAGGTCATAATGATAGCGGTAGGTATATTAATATGTCATTTCTAGGTATATTTATATGTCATTTCTTTTGTTGCGATCTGGATTCTTGGTTGATTTTTGTTGTTGTAGGGTTCTTCATTCTTAGAATTCAATGGCCTAAGGCATGGTTATAATATGATAACTTGTGTTCTCTTAGATCAAGGGGATTTCCCTACCGATTCAATAAAAAAAAGATCTTTTTATTCATTAGTAATAGTCTTTGACAAAATCTCCATTTCAAAATCTCCCTTTTTTCAATATTAAATAACAAGTACAAATTGTGTTGATTAATAATGAGCTTTAGAAAAAGCTAAATAATAAATGAAAATTGTGTTTATTAGTAATGGAGTATAACAATAGTTCATAATAATATGTCATTTCTTTTGTTGCGATCTGGGTTCTTGGTTGATTTTTTTTGTTGTAGGGTTCTTCATTCTTAGAATGCAATGGCCTAAGGTATGGTTATAATATGATAACTTGTGTTCTCTTAGATTAAGGGGCTTTCCCTACTGATTCAATAAATAAAAAATCTTTTTATTCATTAGTAATAGTCTTTGACAAAATCTCCATTTCAAAATCTCCATTTTTTTCAATATTCAATAACAAGTACAAATTGTATTGATTAATAACGAGCTTTAGCAAAAGCTCAATAACAAGTGAAAATTGTGTTTATTAATAATGGACTATAACAATAGTTCATAATATTAAATTATGTTGATTAATAATGGGCTATAACAATAGTTCATATTAATAATGAGCTTTAGAAAATGCTTAATAACAAGTGCAAGTGAAAATTGTGTTGATTAATAATGGGCTATAACAATAGTTCATATTAATAATGAGCTCAATAAAAAAGCTCAATAAAAATTTCACTTGTGTTGATTAATAATGGGCTATAACAATAGTTCTTATTAATAATGAGTAATGAGCTTTAGCACAATAACAAGTGCAAGTGCAAATTGTGTTGATTAATAATGGGCTATAACAATAGTTCATATGTATAATAACAAGTGCACTTGTGTTGATTAATAATGGGCTATAACAATAGTTCATATTAATAATGAGTTCAATAAAAATTTCTCTTATGTTGATTAATAATGGGCTATAACAATAGTTCATATTAATAATGAGTAATGAGCTTTAGCACGATAACAATTGTGCTTCTGTTGATTAATGATGGCTTATAATGATCAACAATAGGCTTTTAGGCTATAATGATCAACAATTGTGTTTATATAGTAACAAGTGCAAATTGTGTATTTAATAGTTCATATTAATAATGAGTAATGAGCTTTAGCACAATAACAATTTTAATTAATAATGGGATATAACAATAGTTCATATTAATAATGAGTAATGAGCTTTAGCACAATAACAATAACAATTGCACTTGTGTTGATTAATAATGGCCTATAATGATCAACAATAGGCTTTTAGGCTATAATGATCAACAATTGTGTTTATATAGTAACAAGTGTAAATTGTGTATTTAACCGTTCATATTAATAATGAGTAATGAGATTTAGCACAATAACAATTGCACTTGTGTTATTAATGATGGCCTATAATGATCAACAATAGGCTTTTAGGCTATAATGATCAACAATTGTGTTTATATAGTAACAAGTGCAAATTGTGTATTTTCATGTGCACTTAGAAGTAACGAGTGCAAATTGTGTATTTTCATGTGCACTTTAAGAATACATGTATTTGAATTTTTAAATGTATTTGCATTGAATATCGATGTACAAAATATCAATATAATAATTTCATACATGTATTTGAATTTTATATATATTTTGCATTGAATATCAATGTACAAAATATCAATATAATCATTTCAAGATTTTTTTGTGTATTTCAAATGAGAATGAAGGGGTTGACAAAAAAATTTATATTACAATGCAATCTACTAATACTTCGATGAAGGGAAGTGTATCATTGAATAAATTTGAGAATTAATGTTGTATGGAAAACCACATATCACAATTTCAATTTGTAGCCTATGAAAGCCCTTGTACCATAATGACAGATATATCTAAAGAGGTTATATAGCATGAAAAAAATTTAGCTTACTTGGACCACACCCTCATTGATGTTCTATTGACCCAGCCATGTTCTTATGACCACAAGAAATCCACAAGAAATTGAGCCAAATAAGTCACTTTAAATGTGGTATGAATATATAATTCATGAATAATTGACTCGGAGGATATGTCCTTGAAGAAAGAGCTCATATGACCACAACTTCGAAAATTTTGAATATGGGATGAATATATGAACAATGCTATACATGGTGCTATCGTTTACATTCACATTTTTGCAAATTCTTAAAGGAGCATAAAAGATAATTTCTGTAATATAAGAAAGAAAACCCCTATTAAAGGTTCATACAATGTGTGCACTTTGTTCCTCATAATTTTTTCAAATTAGGGACACAATGGATAAAAATGGTGACCAAATAGATCAAAATTTGAGTTTTTTGTTTGCATGGAGAAATATGCTTTGAGAGTAGAGAGTGAATTTTTTTTCAAAATAGGGACACAATGGATAAAAATGGTGACAAAACGGATCAAAATTTGAGAGTTTGTTGTTTGCATGAGCAAGGAGAAATATGCTTTGTGTGTAGAGAGTGAAAAATTTTGAGCTATTCTTGGTTGGAAGAAAACGTGAAAAAAAAATCCCATTATCTTTGTGCAAGCTAGCTCTACATGTTCAAATATCCAATTTTATGCTATGACTACACATGCTGCTACAAACAAAAAGATATATGAAATAATATATTTCTCCCAAAAGTAGAGCTATATACAATCTATAAATTGCAACATTACCCCGCAAACAAACAGACTGACTATGCCAGTGGTTTATTAAAGTAAATAGACTAAGAGATGATACAATTCAAGCAAAAGATAAGTGTGTACTTTATATATGTAGGGTTTAGTTGGAGAACATGGCAATTACAGAAGCAATGAGAAAGCCCATATGCATCAACCATGGACATCTAGATTTTATTGCAAGAAATGAATCTTCAAGAGCAAGAAATATGCGTTGAGAATTTTCAATTCAAAGATCGATATTATTTGCATTTAATAACAAATTCTGAAGCATATTCCATTTTGTGTCTTGAAAGAAAATTCAATATGGAATAAGGTGATTTAGTGGATTTAAAAGGGTGGATTAAAGGGGCAAAGTAAGGGGATTTTGCAAGGGGAGGATTCTTAGTTGGAAGCAAAGCTATTTAAATAAAAATAGACTTATAGCTCGTGTCTCCATGCATTTAATATTTCCTGGTCATTCCAAATACCAGAATTCACGTTCACAACAATCACTCATAACACTGAAAATTGTGTAAATGTGTCCTTATGAGGACATTTTACCTTACACCACATTTCGTCCTTATTGTTGGAGTGTTTAATTTCATGTTTCAGAAAAAATCATTTTGCACAAGTTTATTTCAATCGAATAAATGCACCCACATAGTGGACAACAGTTTCAGGAATTGATTTGCTCTAACTATTTGGAGAGAACATTTTGTACACAAACGTTTAGTTTGCATAAACCACAACATTGTGCCAAAATTCCATACATTTATTTTTCCTTACGTTTCCCTGAACTCTATAATCTAGCTAGATTCTTCAATATTGACGCTATTTGTTTTGTTTGCCTAGATACGTGCATTTAGGCGTAGGTATATTATTTTCCTCTGCAAAGTGCTAATGCATACCATATTCAAAAAAGAAGATTTAAAATATTATTTAGACTAAATATGCATAGAACTATAATCCTTTAGAATATTAACCCTGTAATCAATCAACTAGCGCAGAGCATTAGAGATATAATTAATGAAATATGTTGCACTGGACTGGAATGCAGAGAAGAGATAAGCAGTCAAGCAAGGGTAATGGCCATTCTAACTGTATTCATAACTGCCCACAAGAGAGCTATCAGCTAGATGGATTGGCAAAGAACTTTGCAGGTTCATTTGGTTGTGTACAAAACTCTTATTAGAAAAGCATTGTAAACATTTACAATAGTTTATCACAATAAAAATAAGAGAGCAGATGCTGAGTGATCTTTTAAGCTCATCAGAATTGCCCACTTGGGAAACATGCAATACATCTTAAGCACATCAAAAGCACATCTTGTTGAAAGAGCCCATATGTAAAATATGCAGTTTGTAGAGATTTCTCACAGATCAAGAGCACATCTATTGAATTATTGCCGCTATGATTTTACATGCAAACCAATCGTGAATAAATATAGGTAAGCAATCACCCATATCTAGTTGATATGAGGAAGAAAAATTACCGGGTTCAACATTACCAACATTAAAATGCATACAATTACTGAACACATCTTCCAAAAAAAAAAGTATGCAAAAATCATCCAATATAGTCAATTTAGTGCATGCAAATCTGAACATGATTGTAGAATAAATGAAGCTTCCTGAAAAGCATTTTAGGATTTTGAAATAAATGCCTCCTACAGATGCTATACCACGGTTGCATGATATTTACAAAAAGGTTATTTTGACATAGTGTTATGAGCATTTAAGCAATTGAAATTGAAGAGTTTAAAGCAATAGGTGCCTATATAAAATGAGAAGGGCATAGTAGCATGAATTTGTTCATGCACTTGAAAACTTCATAAACTAAGCAATAACTCAAGTAGATCCTTACCTGCCACTCGGATGCTTTGTACTGCCAATATTTCACTTAAAGATAAAACACCTAACTAAGAAAATCCAACCCTAACTTCAATTTCTTTTTTAATACTGAATAATCAACGAACTCTCATTTGTAGCGAGTTTTAGCAGCAAGCTGATTTCAATATTGTGTTTCCAAACAATCCTAAAATCAATTTTTGCTTAAAATCATTTGATAAACTTTCATAATAATTCATAGGTGTGTAACCATTTCTCTAACCATCATTTGATAATATAGGTGTGTAACCATTTCTCTAACCATGGTAAAGGTACCTGAAAAATTATGGAAAAGGTGTTAGGCTCACCTTCAAAATGTCCAAACAAAAGCATCCTACAGCAACAAAGCATTCAGTTTTTATATTTGAAAAAATGAAATTAAGTCAAAGGATTGCACTCAATTTACACAGTATTATTTCTACTTCTTTTACATGATGCTTGCAAAACATAAAAAATGCAATAATCAATGTTGATCAAGGGATACAATGTACTATTATTCCTTTGGAAAACAACCGGTGTAATCAAACACCATAACAAAGAAATGTATGCCCTCCATCAGACTTGAAAGTAAGCTATATTATACTAATGTACACCTTGCAAGATAAAGTACACTATAAAATATTAATAATTAATGTGGTGAATAAGATCGGTGATGGCCAAACAGTGAAAAAAGAAACGTTCACACATGCAATAAAAGCACAAATATATTGATATGTATTTAAATGTATAACACATATATACATTTTAGTTTCACCCGTTCGCATTAATGTTGCAGGCACAATATCGATCATGTGGACATGATGAATTGGTACCAGAATCTGCACATCAAAATTATTTCTTCATAATAGTTCCTATAGCTAGGCACCGTATGCTTTTTATCTCAATTCACAAATATATCATATACATTCCCATCTGATATAAATTTCTCTAGGTTAATTCAGGATTGCTTCGGGTGGATTTCTTTAATTAAACTAATCTAGCGCTTGCATTGGATGGGTTGCAATGGTGTAGCCAATAGCAATGTATAGTATTGTATAGTTGGACATGTTTAAATATAATACTCAAATTCCAATTCTGCAAACAAACGGGGCCTTAGACTGAATTGCAACTTATTCTCCTACTCTTTCACAAATGACAACATTATTATTATTATTATTATAGTGCAATGCCTTTTAAGCGCAAGTGGAATTTCCAAAGTAGGCATCATATGTGCTTAATTTGAAGTCTAAGTGCACACTCCAAAGTGAGCAAAATGTGAAGCTTTGCAAGTACCTTTGCAGCTATTGTAAACGGCCATCAATGTAATCTTTTTCGCCAATGTTATACAAAAGTGTCCCCCTTGCTAAGATATGCGTTTTAGTGTGGTATTTAAACGTTGTTTGTCGCTGCCATAAACTTTGACTTCATTCATATGGCTTATGGTCACGGTAACGTCTAAATCGTAAACTAAAACGGATATCTTACAAGGGGGACACTCAGTTTTTAAACTAAAACGCATATCTTACAAGGGGGAGACTTCGTTTTTTTTGGGTAGTGGCTATCGAGGCTTCCAGCCACGATACTGGTTTTCTTTATATAACTTTTTACAACTTTTGAAAAAAAGTGTTTTCCTTCGTATGGTCAACGATTTTCGTGGCTGCGGAACCGCTGGCTCCAAAATGCACCATTTATAGTAATTATTAAATAATTAAAAATAATGCAATGATTACAAATTTTTTTAATTAATAATTATTCTAAATAGAGCATTTTGGGTGCTGCATAAAGGTATTGGATAAAAATATATATTAGGGAAGTTTGAAAAAACAGTGAGTGTCCCCCTTGGTAAAATATGTGTTTTAGTTTACGATTTAAACGTTGCCCTCCATAGAAAATGATTATGATCACATGGTTTAAATTCATGCAAATTCTAAGGAACGTGGATTAGGATTAGTAATAAATTCCTCTAGTCAAGGAAGTTTTCTAGGAGGTTGTGCACAAAAGCATGCATGTTAAAAGATCTCAATTCCTCATTGGGATTTCCTCTATATGGTCTAGTGACCGTCAAATTTCAGACCTCGTCTATACATTGTGGGTGCAATGTAGACAATAGGCAATAGTAGACAATATAGTCTTCCTTGTAAATTTGATTATTAATTTATAATATTAATATGTAGTAATATATTTCTATATTGTTTACTATTAATTTTAATAATATGTTTTTACTATTTTTGAATATATAATAATATGATTTAAAATAGTAAATAGATTATTTGTACTACTTTAATATAAATAAATAAAAATTTTATTTTTATTTTTTATCAACAAAGGCCGAAGCCATAGTTTTTGTATTAAGCAGAAAATAAAATATACAGTAATTATCTGCATCTAACACCATAAAATTGTTCAGTCATAAAGTATGGATAAATATGAAGCATTAGTGCTCTCTCCATGAAAACCAGTATCAAACAACCAGAAAAAATTGCAAACTACTTATCCCACCAAGTATTAAACGGATTCAAAAAACACAAAGATTGTGAGGAACTTGGGATTGGAAACCCCAAACCTAATCAGAAGGGGATGAAGAATCATTTTCAGAAGTGTGAGAGTGCTCGTCATCCACCTCCCCTGCATCCTGAACCTCTTCATCTTCGTCGTTGTCCTCATCATCATCATCATCATCCTCGTCCTCCTCTGTATCCTCCTGGCCCTCATTAGCTTACTCTGATTTTTCTTCATCTTACTCGGTATCCTCTACTTCATCGACCTCCTCTGAACCCTGTATCTATGCCTTGTTAGAAGAAAATTTGACCGCGAACAAGACCACCCTGTGATGCACGCTGCACTGATGGAGTTGGGCAAGCAAATTGCTCGATTTGATAAGCTGGTTCAGGTGATATGGCCCTTTTGAAAGAAGTGTCCATCCTTTCACCTTGCCGGATTCTAACTAAGATACTAGTTATTCGAAATGGATCTAATGTGAACTCCACTTGCTGCCATATTAGCCAACTCATCGGCTTTACCGTTACCTTCACGGAAGATATGGTTAGCTGTTATTGATTCAAATTTGGAGATAATATTCAAAATCACCTCTAAAAAAGATTGAAGTTTCCAGTTTGTAATGACTCTTGATCTGATTGCATTTATGATTATCATAGAATCCCCTTCAATTTCCACTTTATTAAAACCTAAATCCCTGACAAGGATTAGACCGTGATAAAGGGCTTTAATCTCTGCAGCATTGTTAGTATCTGGTTCTAGAGGAATAGCTAATTGAGCAATAATTTGACCTTGTGAAGAATGAATGATACACCCAGCACCCGAAGGCCTAGGATTACCTCTTGATGCACCATCAAAATTTAATTTCACCCATCCCAGGGATGGAGATTTCCAAACACAAGATTGTCTTAGAAGTCCACTATTCTTGCAACCTCTTCCTAAAGAGCTAGGAGCTTTCAACCCATGCCAGCTTTTCAACATCTTATCATCCCAACTCGTGTAAAATTTATGAATTGGTGAATGAGTTTGATTTCGAGAATTCATGATCTCCACTATTGTTGCTTCAATTCTATTCAAAAATTTTCCGATATCTATTGATTTATCCTGAAAGATTCTCCTGTTTCTTTCTTTCCAAATTTCTCAAAGTACAATTGAAGGAGAGATAATCCATAGATTACCACACAAGTTGTCTTTAAAGAGAGTTGGCCAAGCAAGAAGATGCAATTGAAGGTTTTGGTGAGGAGCAGATTGCCAATTCAATTTCAAGTATAGCCACTCCCAACATTTTGTGGCAAAGGGGCAGGAAAATAATAGGTGATTGTGAGATTCTTCATGTTTCAGACACATGTAACATCTTGATGGACCCAAGAATCCCATTCGAGAAAATCTCTCTGCAGTCAAAATTCAGCCCTGAGATGCTGCCCATAGGAATACAACAACTTTGGGAAGGCACATTTTATTCCAACAAAGATGTAGAGGAATTGTAGATGACTTTTGAATGTGCTGAGTTAAGACATTGTATCCTTCCTTTACCTTATATACTCCATCTTTTGAGCCCGTCCAAATTAATTCATCATTACCATTTTTCAAAAGAAAAGATCTATTACGTACTACTAATTTTAGCAAATTTATTTCATGGATATCAACTCCTAAACTTGAAAAATCCTTCCACTACCATGATCCATCCACTCCTAATGACTGAGAAGGGATGATGTAATCTCTAAACAAACTACCCCATGATGATTGACAAAGTTGCATAATCTGATTAAGGCCTGGTATCGACTGGAGAGTCCCTCTTCGTCCCCAAGAATCTTCCCAAAATCTAGCAGAGTTACCACTTCTAATGTTCCAAGAAATGTTGGAATCCACCACATATCTAGCTTTCAAAATAAAGTTCCATATTCTGGAACCTCTTGGAAGGTTCTTAATTCTAAATATTTCATGGCATCTCTCTGCACCCAAGTTTTTGCCTTTGATGATTCTAACCCATTTGTAATCCTTGTTTTTTATCAATTTCCAATTTGGCTCCCAAAGCTATATTTTGCCACAACTGGTTCTTGATCCCTGTTCCACCCGCACTAAGTGGTTTACAAATATTTTCCCAGGAGATAATTTTGAATTTTTTATTCTGATTGCATCCATGCCAAAAGAAGTTCCTTAACTTTTTCACTATATCCATGTAATCAGTCGAGGATAAAGCCAAACAAGACAAGAGATATATGGGAATTGCTAATAGGGTAGCTTTAATCATCACTATCCTTCCCGCGCATGATAGCCATTTGGATTTCCAGCTAGCCATTCTCCGATCCATCCTTTCATTGATTGGTTTCCAAATCCCTGATGTTCTTAACAAAATAATTAAAAAAATTTAAAAATAAAAATATTATATTTAATATGTATTACTAAATTAAATTTATTAAAAAAATTGAATTTAAAAAAATTAATATAAAGTAATTGTGACGATTACTATTTTATCAAAAAAAAACTGATCAAAACGTCATAAAAAAAATTATATGCCAGGTTTAGCCATTAGAAGCAACGTCTCTCATGGAGGAGAGTTAAAATTAACATAAATAAAAAAATATTATATTTAATATGTATTACTAATTAAATTTATAAAAAAAAAATTGAATTTAAAAAAATTAATATAAAATAATTGTGACGATTAGTATTTTATCAAAAAAAACTGATCAAAACGTCATAAAAAAAATTATATGCCAGGTTCGGCCATTAGAAACGTAAATCTTATGGAGAAGAGTTAAAAAAATAAAATAAAAACTAATTCTTCGTCAGAAATTTTCACTATCTGTTCTTCATATTAGCGAATCTGGAAAAAATAGAATTTTGACTTTTTTTCTTTTTTTTTCTTTTTTTTCTTTGGTACGTTTTGTAAGGAGCTTAGCCGCTACTGTAAGATTCGGTAAACTAACTCTCTTCTTGATAAGATTTAGGTTAATGACTGGATAGACGTCTCCATGACCCTAGCTATCCAGCCAACTAAACCTCATGCTATATGAAGACAATTGGAAAAATAGTGTTCATTTGATAAGGCATGCTTTTTAGTTTGCTATTTAGATGTTTCCCAAAGCATTACACGCTAGGCTGTTCTAGCACTGTAACGCTTTCTCCCTCATTAAGGGTTGCCTCAATTCTCCTTTTAACTTGAAATCTATATACTATTGTACAAAGTAACGACAAGTCTAAACAGCAAACTAAAACGCATATATCTTACCAAGGGGGACACTTAGTATTTTTCTCCAAACTCTCCTTATACATTATTAAGTTTTAGTTGGCTATTTAGTCACTGCCTAAAGTAACTAGACAAGACACTAACGTAGTTGTACCATTTTTAATTTTTTAATCTGAATGCAATGTGCTGATCTATTAAATCTGTGAAGAACACTGGCAGATTCCACTCTATAAATTGGACTGGATTAGAATTTCTTCAGAGAAATTTTCCTCATAACATAAAAGAAAATGGCAAAGGCAATGAATATTTTTTGGGTGGTTATATATATAAATCATTCATAGAATCTTGTTTGCAGATAAACACAAATCACAGCTAACCTGGTCCTACACTAATGTGTGTATAACAAAACAGTCATTGCACATATATACAGATCATTACAGGCTGTTCTAACGCCGGAATGCATTTTCCTTCATAAGGGTTGCCTCACAGTCTGCTTTTAACTTGAAATTTATATATTATTGTCCAAAGTAACTAGACCAGACAACTAACGCTGTTGTACCAGAAAATCAAGGGGCTGCAGCATATGTTGGCTGACTAAGAGAGTGAACAACTAGATAGATTGGTATAACATATTAAGAGTTTATTTACTTGTATACAAAACCCTCAGTAGAAAGGAAAGAGTTAAAAATAGGTCCCAGTGGCCCATCGCCACCTAAATAACAGCACAGGTGCTGTGTGATCCTTCAAGCTAATTGGAAAATCTTAGGGTTTCCTCCTTAAGATCGCACATCTCACTGAATTTTCTCATTCGTGAAGCATGAAATGCAGATCATATTTTCTAAATGAATATCATATCTATCAGAAAAACCCCATTTTATAAAACAGAGTAGGATGAATTTGTCCAAACACTTTAAAAAAAAGGCTTCACCTTTGTAAAACACGGTGTAACCTAAGAAAGAACCCATTTGTAAAACAAAGCGTAGAAGACAGTGTAGGATGAATTTGTTTAAACACTAAAAAGATTCATAGCCTAAGCAAGGACTGAAACATATCCTTACCTGTCACAGATGCGTCGTGCCGCCCACCTCTCATTGAGCTCGAAAACAACATATCCTTACCATTTCTTTACCATGCAGAAATCATTCACAACTCTTATTGCCTTTATTACAGAGTTGGAACAAGTTATTAGGTGGCGATAGAGAATAGAAAGAGACGTGGCAAATGAAGCCAAAGGCACGTACAGAATATTTCAACGTGGCAACACCGTAGACGGGCTCTCCCAAAAATGCAGTCACCATCTCCTAACGTCTGAATGTGTGAGAAAGATTTTATTATCTACAATGGAGAATCGAAAAATTATGATCTGTTAACGCAAAACTTTGCTTCTTGAGCACACGTCATTTTCCTAGGGTAACGTTAGGTTGACACCAATGCATTCATCCTGGACCTTGTTTGGCTGTCCACCATTTCAAACATTGATTGTCAACAAATTTGTGACCGGAGGATGACACAGTTCGCAAACACCTTGATCTTATTTGTCTACTACGAACAATAGGTCTTCATTCTTCCTAATTCTAATGCCACTAAAATTTATGTTATCATAACATAGTTCTATCATTTCTAAAGTCGCATTATTTCTAAATTTATGAGAATCTCACACATAATTCTCTCATGCGTTACAGTTTATCTGGGAAGGATTAATCTTATTTTCAAAATCACTCTAATAATTAAAATATTGGTAGTGCAATGACTTGCACCACCATCTTTTTACATTGGTTTGGCAAACGAGTTGCATGGATCTATAACTGTACAAAATTTATAATTTTAAAAAAATTGCTTTTGTCTCTTACAAGTTTAAATGAGATGCATTCAATCCTCAACTACGGATCTAGCCTTACAAACTTTAACACTAGGTTAAAGTTTTAAATTTTTACCTAGCCAAAGGCATTGAAGATCAAACATAAGGTATGACATAAAAATTCTAAGAATTTACTGTCAATAACTGGAGTATTTCAAACTCTCATATCCATGCTTTCAAAACCTATAAGGAGGTTTTGTTCTATATCAAATGGGTCTCAAACTTCTTTAGATCATTACAAGATAATGTTCCACGCTTGATAAGGCTATTAAAAGTATTATTCTAGGCTCCAGTTATATCTTGATGTTGTTCCTACCCAACTTAGATAGACAATTGGCTCTACTTGTCACACTCAACTACCTCTTGAGGACTTGCATCATATGAGTTGAGCATGGACAATGATAAGACCTCAAGATTAAACATGGATATCCATATATCAATTTCCCAAAGGTACCTCATATGGGAGGGCTTTCTTTGGTCATGAATCCGCTTTGATAGTAGTATCTATATTGTACCTATAAAACTTTCATTATATCACAATTTCAAGGCTTCAATATATAAATACCAAGTACAAGAAGCTCTTCATGAAATACATATCTCAACATAAGAAATCGTTAATTTTCTTGCCAACTTGCATATGAATATGAATTGTATGTATCTTGAATCTGAAAATTGTGGTTGGACCTCATAAAAAATTGTTATCTAATAGATTTTTCCTTTATTGTAAGTATGATAATTTGACTTTGGCCCTCTATGTTGAAGTAGAAATCTATAGAAAAAGTTGGGTAAATCACAAATGATGTCCCTCTGAATTTTTAAAGGTATAGCATCCTTGAATAATTTTCAATGAATACACTAAATCTAACCATTTTCATATACTTTTAACAAGAAAGTATAAAGTATTTAATTGATATCCATTCCATCACCATATAATAAATACAAAATGTATCTTTACTTAAATATTTAACTCACAAAATTCACATATTTCATGTACTATAAATCTTATGCATTCAATTTTTTCAATGGACTGTTAAATAACTGCAAGACACATAGGGATGTAATTTAAAGAAAGATAGATTTCAGGCACTCAAAATAAATTTACAACAGAAGTCTTATTTCAAAAAACTTTCAAACACATAGATTTGAAAACCATTGAAATACCGTCTATCTTTTCATTCAAAGATCAAAAGTATCTTTAGAAAACATCACCAAAAATATCATAATTATCTATGGGAAAAATAAACTGTTAACCCTTTAAATAAATATTATGATCACTTGTATAGTCTTTTACATAACAAAAAATTTAACTCTCAAGATCAATTAACTCGAGTCTAGAGTAACATAATTTAAAAATTGCCTAAATTAAATAACATGAAGAACCACTAAACACCTATGCAATTAAAAAAAGATCATGGAAATGTGGATACGACTGATCTATCATTCGAGATCCCGTGAAATGAGCTTGCTAAACTAGAGGGGGATGTGTCGCATTCCACTCTTCGTAGATGTTAACAAATTCTTGAATTACCTAGACATTTGGAATGTTTATGTAGGCTATCTATTGTTTCCACACTTTCCTTTCTTTCTTGATCTCAACATTTTTTTCTTCTCATCCCAGTAGATGGCTTGAACACACGTTTAAAGCAAGGCCTCTTTCCGTGACACTTTTGAGAAATCCTCCACCACTAGAGCCTTCTCTTCTTTTCACTCTTCAATCTCTCCTTTCAGTGTCTTGAGAACAACATCCACATCCCTATCCATAGTTTCATCTTCACCCACATACATCACATTATTACACCTAAGGTCACCCACAAGAGATTAGGTAAGATCATTTAATTCTTTTGAGAATTTGGTGAATCATGTCTTCCCATGTTTCAACACTGAGTTCCTCCATTCTATGTTCTTTTTGCAAGTATACAAGACATTATCATTAATGTTTTTTAAAGGGCTTGTCTGATAAGAACTTGGCAACTCCATATTTTTGGATCTCATTCATCTGGATCACTAGAGTAGCCCATTTTGTTTCTTCGCTCTCTTAAGCTAAAACTTGTGTTTCAAGTTCCCCTGAAGCTTCAATTGTATTGCTATAGACATCCATTCATTTTGTGATGTATTTCCATCCCTTTTGGATTATACCTTCCAACCAATTATCAAATACTCCTACTACCACTTTTCCTTTTTGAATTTGATTGATGAATTTTTGGTTGGTCGGGGACTTTGGATCAAAAGTCATTGTCTCTTGAGAGATTAGTTGTGGGTTCAAACTATGAATGGCATCTATGGATTCAACCACCACTCTCAATATTTTCTTCAACTCCCTTTTAACGTTTTCATCTTTCCATGACCTTCTCAATATTCTTTCTACAAAAACCTTGAAATGATGGTTATATGCATCTCTAGACGTTGCTCCAAGATTTACCTTTTCCACTTCAAAATTAGTAGTGGTGGGCTCTTGAACCTCATCTTCATTGAGTGGTTTAGCTACCTTGGCAAACAAGTTCGCTCTTTTGGGATCCACCTCCATCCTTGAAGTGACCTTAATTTTCTTCGATTTGAGGGTCTTCCCTAGGAATTTACTAACCATGTCATCTAATGGAAGGGAAACTGGAATAATGTTCCATTTCTTTCTCACTGCAACATCCAACCATTTGGGAGTTTTGATGGGCATTTCCTTGTTGGAAGAAGGCTAGCCAGGAGTAGGATTGACAATAGCCAATGATTCTACAAAATCAATAGTATCATCGAAGTCCTAGGTGACCTCTAGTTGATAATCTATATCCATCTTAGGAAAATGAATTTCTTGGTTAGCCATCTCCTTTTCAACCTCTTCACCTAAATCTAGATCAATAACTATTTATTCAATGGTTTTCTACTTTTCCTTTCTCTTTGACCTAAATCTAGTTATCTAAAAAGGGGAAATGTCCATTGGGGCACCTTTAGACTTTTTACTAGTTGACTACTTATTGGCCTTAGCCTTGGATTTACTTTCATCACAAATTTGAACACTTTGGTTAGGAAAAGAAACATAAACTTTGTGTTCTTTAGAAGATTTCACAACTTTCTCTCAACTAACTTGAGTTTTTCAACCCTCTATTCCTTCAACTATTTCTTAGTTCTTCGTATCATGGGAAATATTCTCAATTCTACATTATCCTTTTCTGGACATGCTCAATCAACTTCTAGGACTATTAGTAGCTTAATCTGATCATAAATGGGGTCCATCAAGGAACTTTCATCCTCTTTAATTCCTCTGGCATCCATCTTCAAGCCCATTCAAAAGATCTGTTGCTGGATAAATCTTCTCCATATCCTTCTTATAACACTTTCTTTGTAAAATTGATAATTAAACTTCTTCAGGTCCAATTCTAAATTAAGAGCATGTAAAAAATACTTGCACTCAAAACTCTAAATCTATTAGCAAGTAAATTCCTTGCTCTTTCTTTAGTGAGTACATCTTTGTTACATGAGAAAGTTGCATGCATAGTTCAACTAATACAAAGAGATCCAGTGAATAACTGGACAATCTTACTATTTCACCTTCAAATCCACCTACCCTTATATATGTGGAATGAGGGAACTACACATAATAGATTCCATAAATACTTACCAACTTCATGACCTCCTCAGACATTCTTTCATTTAAATTTCCTGTGAATTCATGAGTTCTCCAACCAGTAAATACATCATGTACTCTCATGTAATTCTTACAACACCTCTTCCTTTGCAAGTGGGGATAATATTCATAAATCTTAATGCCTTTTGTAAATGAATCATGGTGCAATATCATCCATTCCCTTGTGCAAACCAAGTAGTAGAATAGATATGAAGTCATGTTGAACCCCTAACATCCAAAATGACCTTTCTTCAATTGATCGTGCATTTCGTCTACAATTATCCCCTCCCTAGTCCAAATATTAAGTACTCTACAAGATGATTTGGATAAAGAAATACATCCAATACTGAAAGAAAAAGGCTTGTTGGGAGCCTTTTAATCTCTGTAACAATACCAAAAAGTCTCTTACATGGGGTTTCATATGCTCCCTTGTGAGTGACCTGGACAGCCTTGACCCTCCCTTCTAGAATTTAATCAACCAATTTGTAGCAATGATATTTTTGTATTGTTTCTTTTTCTCAGTGAAGCCAGATGCAAATAATGCTATGGTAAAATCAGAATAGGTTTGTTTCATTGGAATTATCATGGCAGCTATGATGGTTTCTCTTTTAATAGGCAACAAAATGTCTCCATCAACATTTCTAATGTACCATTCCTTTGGTTCATACCTATTCGTGCATTTTTGAAAAGCTCAGGGCATATTACAGCCTAGGGAAATGTTGCAGTAGGGAAATTTGTGGTAGAAAAATGTTACGGTAGGGAAATGTTGCAACTTCCACTATGTCACTTGCTACAATTGTTTCCATAATGGAAGACTTAGCATGGTTTTTGGTTCCTTCTATGAAATCATCTAAATCATAATGAACCAGAAACATATCCTTGCGTTCAAGGGAAGAACAAATAAGACTAGACTCATGCTCAAAAATTTGAAATGTCATCCTCATGGTGACAATTCTCAGACAATTTTAATCAACATTAGAAATTTCAAATAAGCTATCACTCTAAACTACTAGCGGGAATGAATAATGTTAGAAATCACCTCTTTGAATATGAATTCTCTGCAACCTCAAATTCAATAAAAACCCTAATTATCTTGTGTGTCACTTTCTCCTTGCCTAATTTTTTTTTTCTTCAAGCATGAAGTTACCTTTAAATAATTTCTCAACAATGAAAGATCTCTAAAATAGTGGCCCTCAATCTTTCTATTTGTGCCAATCCAATGTGCGGGTTTGAGTCCTTAAAAAAATATTAATTACTTGACTTTTCAACACATGAGCTTACCTGTTCATCATTACTATTCCTTTTCGGGAAACTACAAATTCATATTTCACGATATGTTGCCAGAACATTCCCTATCATTGGTCACTTTTTTTTTAAGAACAAATCTTTCCTCGTTCTCCATCATTTTTTAATTGATGATCCTTTAATACCCTTTGAACTGAATTAACTAGTTCAAGAGGTTCAAAGGAAATTCTATTAGATTTCATTAAATTCAACATAGACAAGAAAATAGGAGTAAGGTTTGGACTAGCATAGCATCTTAACATGACTTATAAGATTGAATCTTGAACATATTGAAATCATCCAACCCATTGAACCCTAAAAAAAGTTCCAATTGGTTCAACACTTCACAACGACTAACCCACATGAAAAAGATGAAATATTGAATAGTGACTCAATGATGTTGATCATGTTGAACCCATTGAACTAGTTCATTAGGTTCAAAGGTTGAAAGGTTTCAATAGGTTGATCCTTTTTACTTAGTCAAAATTTAGCATGAAATTTGAAGGGGAAGGCATGACACACAAATGGAGGTGCTCGACTCCAATTTCATTTAAGGGTAATTACACATAGTTAGATTTGAAGTAAAAGTTAGGGTCGGGGTAACATCAGCTCTGAATGGGGATCAAAATATCTAGTTACGCAAACACTAAGAAAAATAAAGGAATAAAGGGACCAAGACACACCAAAACATACACAAGTAACACACCACTCAGAAACAAAAAATGAATATGTACAAATAGGGGACTCCTATTGAACATCTAGAATAGCTTGATCAATTTATTATTAAAATTAACAATAAAATTATTATTATGTTCACCAGAGTGAAGAGACTTCATCAAGTAAATTTTTTGTCTTTTAGAATAGCTGAAAATGATGTCAATGATGTCTAGTATTTGGATTTGGAGTGTTCTAACCACATGTCAAATAATTTAAAGAGATGGTCTTTAAACTTGATTATTAGAACAAAAGCTGCCATGTATTTTTTAAGGCTGCAATAAAAATTATAATTCTCAGTTATACTTCTGAGTCTTTCCTCTAAAAGAGAGGATACTCTATTTTGAAATAGAGTATTCAATTTTTCATGTTGATCATTAAAGTGTTATATTTGTGGTTTTTAATTGTTGTCCATGTTTCTTTTTCCTTTTTGAGCTGCTCAGAGATTTCATAGAAAATGCCCATATGTAAAATATGGACAATTTGTAGACACTTTTCACATATCAATAGCACATATATTAAATTATTGCCGCTATGATTTTACATATAATGCAATCGTCAATAAATAGAGGTAAGCAATCATCCATATCTTGTTGATCTAAGGAAGGAAAATAATTGGGTTCAACGGTATCAACATTAAAATGTATACAACTATTGAACACATGTTGAAAAAAAATGTATGCAAAGTTCATCAAATATAGTCAATTTATTGGAAGCAAACAGGTAAATGGTGACTTTTAAGTGCCAGATATGGACATGATTGTAGAATAAATGGAATTCCACAAAAAGCGTTTTAGGATAATTGCTTTCTACAGACGTCTGCCGAAAAATGATCTGCCTCTTAATACTTTTTTTTTTTCAGTTGTAGAAATCTTTATTAAAATAATAACTCCTAAGTTAGATTATTTATATTTTGATGGTCACTCTTAGATATTGTAAATATCTTGTATAATATATTATTTATATTATTGATAGTTTCACTTTTTGTCTGCAATACCATCCAAGTAAGAGAGATTGAAGGTAGATTTATATAATATTTAAGCAAGAATTTCAAGATTTTTTTTAAATAAGTTGAGTAGTAAATGAAATTGGTTTGTTGCAGGTGGAGCAATTGGAGGAAGATTGTGTTTGTTGAAGACAATATTACTATAAAGGATGTTGCACCTGGTTTTCCTCATGTTAGCCATGAGAATGGGCTTAATTGGCTTTGCATATTGGATTTCAATAATTGGTTTATAGAACTTTTCAATGCAACTTGAATATTGATATTAGGAAACTAATCATAAATAGATAATATGAATTAAAATGACGTTTACATGGGATTTTTTATTATTAAATAAAATTAGTTTTCTATGAGGAGATATATATTATATTTAGCAAAGTTAGATTGCTATTATGCAATAAAGTTAATTTGAATCATGTTTGGAAAAATTAAAATATATTTGAGGGATGCATTTAGCTTAAACTTATCTATTATTGGATAACTTAGAGTAGAGAATAAATATAGGCTTCTAAGCTTTTAAAGGTAAATTATGAAATTGTTAGACATAAATCAATTGGTCTTTTAAAAACTAAAATTCATACTCCAATTTCTTTTCAAATTTATGTTTGTGTCAATGTATGATGTCACAAAGTCTAAGGAAAGAAATAGTACTTAAAATTTAATGTTACAAGATACATTATAGCATTCATTACATAGTATTTAGATGTAATTATTTATATTATTGTTATACACAAATCTTACATTGATTGCCAAGTGTAACTTAAATATTATGTAAATAAATTTCTAAACATCTTATTTCATTTAATTTTCTTATCATTTTCTAACTATTCTCTAAAATATGAAAGTTTTATTGAATATTCTAGATAATTACATTTTATAAGAAAAATAATTTATTATAAAAAAATAATTCAAATATCATTTCCTAACAAATTTATTAAATATAAGTAAATGAACTTTTATCTTATATAATATAGATAAACTTTTATTATTTAAAAATATTAACTTTTTTATAGTTAAATATTATTATTATTTTAAATTGAATAATTAAAATAAATATTTTTAATTATATTATTTCTAAATATGAAGTATTTCTTATATTTTGGTAAATGAAATAATTATTTTTAAAATATTATAATGATTGAATTATTATATAACTATATTTAATATAACAATGTATAAAGCTCAATGGTTCTCATTGAGACCACCAGGGTTCAAATCTCGTTGAGCGCATGCCCAGCGAGAAGACATCTTATAAGGGATGAGGTTGGGATCGTGCCTTGGGCGACTTTGGTGGAATGGATACCCCTCAAACCTTGGCTCTAAGCTGAAGAGAAGCGATTAATTAATGATTCTCAATTTAAAAAAATGTATAAAAAAATAATTACTAACAATATATTTATTTAGTACATTTTATATTTTATCTAATTAAGATTATATAAATAAATATATAATTATTATTAAAACATACTTATTTACAATAGATTAATATTAGGATAAAAATTATCAGAAAAGCTACACTTGTTTCTCTTTTCATTTGTATATGAAAACAACAAATATATGAATGATCATTTATAATTTTAGATTTTAAATCTAAGAAAGAACTCAAGTAGAACCTTAACTATCATTTGTGCTACCCATCTTTCACTTAATAAAAAACCTAACTAAGAAAATCTAACACTAACTTTAATTTTTTTTAATAGAGGATAGTTACAAAATGATTTTATGAGATAGCTTTATGAGTATTTAAGCAATAGGCATTGAGATTATTAAAGCAATAGAAACTTAAACGAATTCATAAACTAAGAAATAACTCAAATAGAACCTTAACTATCCTTTGTGTTACCCATCTTTTACTTAAAATAAAAAAGCTAAGAAAATCAAACCCTAACTTTAATTCTTTTTTAACAGAGGATAATCAATGAACTCTAATTTGTAGCGATTTTTAGGATAATCAGTGAACTCTCATTCATAGCGAGCTTTACGATAATCATTTAAGATTGTATTTCAGAATAAGTTCTGAAACTTCAAAATTTTCATTTGATAAACTTTGCTTGAAATTCATGGGTGGTTTAACCATTTCTTTATAACCATTTATCCAACCATAGTAAAGGTACCTGAAAAATTATGACAAAGGTGTTAGGCTCACCTTCAAAATGTCCAAACAAAAGCATCCTACAGCAACAAAACATTCACTTTTTATATTTGAAAAAATAAAATTATGTCAAAGGAATGCACTCAATTTACACAGTACTATTTCTAGTTCTTTTAAATGAAGCTTGGAAAACATGAAAAATGAAATAATCAATTTTGATAAAAGGATTCACACTATTATTGCTTCAGAACACAAGCAGTGTAATCAAACACCATAACAAAAAAATGTATGTCCTTCATCAGACTTAGAAAGTAAGCCATATTATACTAATGTACATAGTGCAAGATAGAGTACACTATAAAATATTAATAATCAATGTGGTGATAAGATCGGTGATGGCCAAATAGTGTGAAACAAGAAATGCTCACACCTACAATAAAGCATAAATATATTGATATGTATTCCAGTTCCAACTGCCACATTAATATTGTAGGCTTAGGATTGATTATCTCAAAATGTGAATTGGTACCAAAATATGCACAACAAGATTATTTCTTCATAATAGTTCCCATAGCTAAGTACCCTACCTATACTTTTATTTCTTAATAATAGTTCCTATAGGTAGGGACCCTATGGCTTTTATGTGAATTAAGAAATATATCATAATATACATTCCCAGTGAATATAAATTTCTCTAGGTTAATTTTGTTAGGAATTGGAACACTGAGAGGGGGGGGTGAATCAGTGTTCACTGTATTTTATCTATTCCCTTATTCTTTAAACTGAACTTAAATGCTTAAGTACTGAAATGAACATACACATAAACATGAAACATGAAATCAACACATAACACCAATATGGTTACGAGGAAACCCAAATAGGTAAAAACCCTGGTGGGAATTGACACCCACTAATATTTTGTACTAGTGTTTTATGATCCTTGTTAGAAGATCCTTAACCTTGTTAGGAGTTTCTTTACAATGTATTAAGTATAGTAGACCTTGTCAAGGGTCAGACCCTGTTAGGAATCTTTTACAATAGTCCCTGTTAGAGGAGTGGACGCACTGTCCTAGAGCTCACTGCTCAAGTGGTGAAGGCTACAACCTTCTGATCTTAGATACACACTATATCTGATGGATGAACTGCCACTGTGACACTACTTGTCAGATCAGTTCCTTTGATGCGTTGATGCTTTTACCTCTTGGAAAGCTCTAATACATCTTATAGTCTCTTTGCACACTTCTACTCTTCTTATCACAACTCTATATTTACTTCCATACTAATTACAATGGGTGCATCTCATATTTATATGCACATACAAAACAAACAACTAGGTTGGCCCTTAAACCTATTACATACAATGCTTCCAAATGAATTAGCTCAAGTGTGTTTACAAACAAACATATTTACATGTCGGAAACTTAATTACAATAGGTGCATAGCCTGTACATCATTAGAATATAACCTCAACTCAAAATGCTAACAGTCGGCTACTTACTCTATTCTTCTCTTGCGCACACTAGCTTTGTAACTTCAACTGTCTGTATCTTTCTCATACTTGCATATCTGATCATGTGCTCATAGACTAAGCATGAATATAGTCTAACCAACTTATCTTCTAGGGCACATACCATAACTCAGTCATACACATGTAAGTTGATGCTCTGAGCTTTAGGTACTCTATATACTGTCCAGTCTTCAACACTTAGCCGATTTTTTATCTTCTCATCAAGTGCGCTAACTCCAAACTACTATATGACTTTGTTGCCATAATGACAACACTATACCAAGTCATATACACCAGTATAGCCAACTTGCCAACAATCTCCCCCTTTGTCATTGATGGCAACAAAGGAATATGGCCAAGTTGCTAACTATTCCTTAATACAAAAAACTTGTCTTATATCTCCCTTATACATAAATTTCTATCTTATATCTCCTTATACATATCTATGCCATATTCTATACATACTCCCCCTTTGACATTAATGAAAAAGGTGCTTCAAAACTATATATACAACTACTTACTATGATAAAACATCTGGATATGCTATCTACAGGTTTTGAATCTCCTTCTTCCAAAATGTGATCAGTGAATTCACAATCTGGAGATGGGCGCATAATGCATATTGTATCTTCTCCAAATCTATTCTAGGACCTTGATCATATGTCACCATGGTGGCATTGATCTCCTTGATATTCTGATTAACACTACAATATTTGGGGTCAAATTTTGATGCCAATTTGCGACGCCACTACAATTTGTGTATGTTATTTATGTTTTTTCTACAAGTGCCCTTGACGGTGCTGTAATAGCGACACTATTCTCGTAATTGCAACACCCATTTGGTTATAAACAAAAAAAAGGAAAAAGGAAGTGTCATTTGTAATTTGTGAATTTGAAGAGCTACCATGAAGATGACACTGCATTTCTGCATGGCGCGAAGAGGGCATCCAAGTTTGGCATGCATGAGCGAAGAGGCTGGCACTATTTGGGAAGAGAGAAATGGCACTTGAGGTAGGCATTCGAGCTTTATCTTCTGATTAACTCAATTTCAGTGGCATTGTTTGTTTGATAGCATTGTTAATAGTGGCATTGTTTATATCTTAATTAGCATTTGGAATGCTCGATGACCCGCAAGCTTTGAGAGCTAGGGCATCATTACTATTACCTTCAAGGCATTGTGTGAAGTGTTTGATCTCTTTTTATTTGTTTTGTTGTTGATATTCACTATGTGGTACTCCCTGTTTGTGATCATTTCACAAGGAAATGTCTTGATGGCTCGCGGGCTGCAAGCTAGGGCATCATACATTGTTTATGAGCTCAATGTTTAACACTTGCATTGTTTACATCTTATCATTTGGAATTCCTGATGACCCACGAGCTTTGAGAGCTAGGGTATCACTTCTATTACCTTCAAGGCATTGTGTCAAGTGTTTGATCTCTCTTTATTTGTTTTGTTGTTGATATTCACTATGTGGTACTCCTCGCTTACGATCATTTCATGAGGAAATGTCTTGATGGCTCGCGAGCTATAAGCTAGGGCATCATACATTGATCATGAGCTCACTATTTAATATTGGCATTGTTTACATCATTTTATTTGGAATACTTGATGACCTGCGAGCTTTGAGAGCTAGGGCGTCGTTTCTATTACCTTCAAGGCATTGTGTGAAGTGTTTGATCTCTCTTTATTTGTTTTGCTGTTGATATTCACTATGTGTTACTCCCCGCTTATGATCATTTCATGAGGAAATGTCTTGATGGCTCACGGGCTGCAAGCTAGGGCATCATACATTGTTCATGAGCTCATTGTTTAATATTGGCATTGTTTACATCTTTTCATTTGGAATGCTTGATGACCTACGAGCTTTGAGAGCTAGGGCATCATTTCTATTACCTTTAAGGAATTGTGTGAAGTGTTTGATCTCTCTTTATTTGTTTTTTTGTTGATATTCACTATGTGGTACTCCCCGTTTATGATCATTTCATGAGGAAATGTCTTGATGGCTCATGGGCTGCAAGCTAGGGCATCATACATTGTTCATGAGCTCACTGTTTAATACTAGCATTGTTCATGATCTCACTATTTAATATATGGCATCATTCAAACATACATTAATACACATACTATTTTGAATTTGGGCTCAAGCATCATGCAATGTTATTGTTGTCATTGAATGCTTGCTGCTATTGTGCACCATATATTGTTTTATACACTGTTTATTTCATTGAGACTGTGATCTTGGCATTTGTTATGTATTTTCTGTTATTGGATCAATGCTACCATGTTGTTGAGTCTTTGTATGGCTTGACTATGCACATGCATAATTGTAGATGAGGATCAGTAATATGGTGCCATGCATTGCTTAGATCCTTTGAATCTAACCCCATTTTTTCCTTCCTTGTAGGTTTTAGATCAGACAAGAGCATACTGGATTGCAGGTCAACACTTCATTACTTCAGGCAATGTCTAGTACCTTCATTATTTATCTTCATCCACTTATGTATGTTTGCATTCATTCATATTCTTTTGAAAGTTGGCTATTAGTGACCATATAGGACCATTCTTGATGTTTTTGGGTCATTTGATGAAAAGATGTAAATAGGGACATCATTAATAAAATAGGGATATCTTCATAGGGATATATTAAGATTAATATCGTAAGTAAAAACATTACACATTGGCATTCAGATTAAGTACAATATGAATTCACATGCCTTTAATTATGATACACTTTTGAAATTATCACTCATTGGGCATTTGACAATTCAAGATATAAGTATCAGAATATAAATTGTTGCAAAAGGAAGAAACCCATATGTATCTATCATCATTTAAAACAAAATATAAAAGTACCCCACAGACACACAATTGCTATTATAACAACCATCCTCTAATCACTTGGTGTACTAATCTCAAGGTAAGAACAGTTTACTTAAGCCATCATATAAGTATCATCCTAAAGTTTAAATAGACATTGACTATGGATATACAACACTGAGCCATAATCAATTACAGAGTTTCACTGCAATTTCTATGTCCACTTACAATCATCCTACTACTTAAACTATAATTTCTATGTCCACTTACAATAATAAATTACAGAGTTTCACTACAATTTCTATGTTCACTGCCATTAAAATATATCACTCCTCCTGTTATATAGGCATCCTTCTCATTAAGTGTTTCCATTAAAATATATCACTCTTCTTATATAATTTATATGCATACTTATTTAAAATGCCATACTTGTTGCTCTTAAATATTATTACCATTTCACTCAAATTTACATGAAATTAAAACCAAACCCAAAATGTATACATACGTGTAAGTATAGGAGAAGCTGCATTCTATAACTATTGAAAAAAAAACTATACCAATAGCAGCTTACGAGAAACTATACTTGTGCTTACCACACCATACCTCAACATCATAATGCTTATCATTTTCAAGATTGAGAGAAGCTTCGTACCACACACCGTTCACATATTTGTACACAACGCTGATTTAGGCTGGAGGTAAACTACATGTGTCATGTAAACAACATGGTTAAATGCAATCTCTTTTGCATATTTTTAAGAGTTTTCCCACCAATACAAGCGTAAATAATGCATTTAACATAATATACGAGCAGTGCATGGTATGAAGTCTTGCTGAAGCTTGAAATATATCCACTCCTCATGTTATTGTCAAAATTAAATTCAAATATTTTTCAAAACATTTATTCTTGTAGAATTAAGATATCCTTATCTCAATAATTAAACAATCTTCCATAATAGCTTTTGAATCACATTAACACACACCCATGTTTTGTAGTATAGTTCATTTTAGAAGTGTATGGCTGATGTCCCTATTTTGAAGTGTTTGATCATTTCTATTACCTTCAAGGCATTGTGTGAAGTGTTTGATCTCTCTTTATTTATTTTGTTGTGCATATACCTTCTCTAATCAACTCTGATATGCACAGGTGATGAACATTCATATTTTCCTAAGCAGTACTTTGAGCTTTCCTTCAACACATGTACTATTGTGAAAATCATCACAAGTCCATTTGTTGCAGGAAAGCTCACAGTACACATGTCTGGATGACATTGTTTACATCTTAGCATTTAGAATGCTCGATGACCCACGAGCTTTGAGAGCTAGGACATCGTTGCTATTACCTTCAAAGCATTGTGTGAAGTGTTTAATCTCTCTTTATTTGTTTTTCTATTGATATTCACTATGTGGTACTCCCTGTTTATGATCATTTTATGAGGAAATGTCTTGATGGCTCACGGGCTGCAAGCTAGGGCATCATTCATTGTTTATGAGCTCACTGTTTGAGCAACTCATGTCCCTATTTGATTGGCTGATGCTCTATTTGTTATATTGAGTTTACATCATATATTTAGTCTTAATAAATATCTTATAAAACAACATAAAACTAACCCAAAATACTTTGTCGTAATAAAATCTTAATAAAACAATATATTTAGTCTCAATAAAATCTTATAAAACAACATATATTGTGTGAAGTGTTTGATCTCTCTTAATTTGTTTTGCTTTTTATATTCACTATGTGGTACTCCCCAGTTATGATCATTTCACGAGGAAATGTCTTGATGGCTCACGGGCTACAAGCTAGGGCATCATACATTGTTTATGAGCTCACTGTTTAATACTGGCATTGTTTACATCTTTTCATTTGGAATGCTTGATGACCTGCGAGCTTGAGAGATAGGGCATCATTTCTATTACCTTCAAGGCATTGTGTGAAGTGTTTGATCTCTCTTTATTTATTTTGTTGTTGATATTCACTATGTGGTACTCCCCATTTATGATCATTTCATGAGGAAATGTCTTGATGGCGTGCGGGCTACAAGCTAGGGCATCATGCATTATTTATGAGCTCATTGTTTGAGCACCTCATGTCCATATATATATACTTCAAAGGAGGAATTATGAAATATAGTTGTAGGTAGTTATCTCTTCTATAATGATGGAGGAGTGAAAGGTAATAATCAATGAGGTTGTTGCTATTAGATCATACATTAACACACTTACTATTTTGAATTTGATATCGAGCATCATGTAATGTTATTGTTGTCATTGCATGCTTGATGTTGTTGTGCACCATATATTATTTTATACACTATTTATTTCATTGAGACTGTGAGCTTGGTTTTTCTTTCAGAAGTGTATGGCTTGACTATGTACATGCATAATTGTAGATGAGGATCAGTAATAGGATGCCATTCATTGCTTAGATATTTTTTATCTAACCCCCATCTCTATTTTCTTTGCAGTTTCTGGATCACACAAGGGCACACTAGATTCATACCTGGGTCAAAAATTCATCACTTTAGGAAATGTCTGGCACCCTTATTATTTATGTTCATCCTCTTATGTATGCTTGTACTCTTGCATTTTCTTCTGAAAGTTATTTTCCTTGTATAGTATATACAAGTTATTTTTTATATATATACATGTAATATTTAGATGCAACCTCATTGATCATTACCTTTCACTCCTCCATCATTATAAAAGAGATAACTACCTACAACTAGGGCATCATGCATTGTTTATAAGCTCACTGTTTGAGCACCTCATGTCCCTATTTGATTGGTCAGTGCTCAAATAACGAGCTCATAAATTTTGACACCCATTTGGTTATAAACAAAAAAAGAGAAAAAGAAAGTGTCATTTTTAATTTGTGAATTCAAAGAGATGACGCGAAGACGGCACTGCACTTTTGCATGGTGTGAAGAGGGCATTCAAGTTTGGTGTGCCCAAAGAGGCTGGTACCGTGTGGGAAGAGGGCACTGGCACTTGAGGTAGGCATTCGAGCTTTGTCTATTTGATCATAAATGGGGAGTACCACATAGTGAATATCAACAACAAAATAAATAAATAAAGAGATCAAACACTTCACACAATATATGTTGCTTATAGCTCACAGTCAACTATAATAGCTCACAGTCTCAATGAAATAAATAGTGTATAAAACAATATATGGTGCACAACAGCAACAAGCATGCAATGACAACAATAACATTGCATGATACCCAAGCTCAAATTTAAAATAGTAAGTGTATTAATGTTTGATCTAATAGTAGCAACCTCATTGATCATTACCTTTCACTCCTCCATCATTATAGAAGAGATAACTACCTACAACTAGGGCATCATGCATTGTTTATGAGCTCACTGTTTGAGCACCTCGTGTCCCTATTTGATTGGTCGGTACTCAAACAATGAGGTCATAAATAATGCATGATGCCCTAGCTTGCAGCCCGCAAGCCATCAAGACATTTCCTCATAAAATGATCATAAACAGGGAGTACCACATAGTGAATATCAACAATAAAACAAATAAAGAGAGATCAAACACTTCACACAATGCCTTGAAGGTAATAGAAATGATTCCCTAGCTCTCAAAGCTCGCAAGTCATTGAGCATTCCAAATGAAAAGATGTAAACAATGTCAGTATTATATCTAAACAATACCATGCCTCAACATCATAATGCTTATCATTTTCAAGCTTCAGAGAGGCTTCATACCATGCAATGTCCATAGATTTGTATGCAACACTGATTTAGGCTGGAGGTAAACTACATGTGTCATGTAAACAACATGGTTGAATTCAATCTCTTTTGTGAATTTTTGAGAGTTTTCCCACCAATACAAACGTAAATAACACATTGAACGTAATCTATGAACACTGCGTGGTATGAAATCTCGCTGAAGCTTGAAATATATCACTCCTCATGTTATTGTCAAAATTAAATTCAAATATTTCTCAAAACATTTATTCTTGTAGAATTAAGATATCCTTATCTCAATAATAAAATAATCTTGCATAATAGCTTTTGAATCACATTAACACACACCCATATTTTGTAGCATAGTTCATTTTAGAAGTGTATGGCTTGACTATGCACATGCATAATTGTAGATGAGGATTAGTAATAGGGTGTCAGAAATTGCTCTAACCCCATCTTTTCCTTCCTTGCAGGTTTTGGATCATACAAGAGCATACTGGATTGAACCTCGGTCAACACTTCATTACATCAGGCAATGTCTGGTACCTTCATTATTTATGTTCATCCACTTATGTAGGTTTGCATTCATTCATATTCTTCTAAAAACTGGTTGTTAGCGACCATATATGATGATTCTTGATGTTTTTGGGTCATTTGATGAAAAGATGTAAAAGTTTCTTAAAGGTGGGCATTTGAGCTTTGTCTTCTTATTAACTCAATTTCATTTTGACAACCTGCGAGCTTTGAGAGCTAGGGCATCGTTTCTATTACCTTCAAGGCATTGTGTGAAGTGTTTGATCTCTTTTTATTTGTTTTGTTATTGATAATCACTAGGTGGTACTCCCTGTTTATGATCATTTCATGAGAAAATGTCTTGATGGCTCTCAGGCTGCAAGCTAGGGCATCATACATTGTTTATGAGCTCACTGTTTAATACTGGCATTGTTTACATCTTTTCATTTGTAATGCTTGATGACCCGCAAGCTTTGAGAGCTAGGGAATCATTGCTATTACCTTCAAGGCATTGTGTGAAGTGTTTGATCTCTCTCTATTTGTTTTGTTGTTGATATTCACTATGTGGTACTCCTTGTTTATGATCATTTCATGAGGAAATGTATTGATGGCTCACAGGCTGCAAGCTAAGGCATCATACATTATTTATGAGCTCACTGTTTAATACTGGCATTATTTACATCTTTTCATTTGGAATGCTTGACGACCCGTGAGCTTTGAGAGGTAGGGCATCATTGCTATTACCTTCAAGGCATTGTGTGAAGTGTTTGATCTCTCTCTATTTATTTTACTGTTGATATTCACTATGTGGTACTCCTTGTTTATGATCATTTCATGAGGAAATGTCTTGATGGCTCGCAGGCTGCAAGCTAGGGCATCATACATTGTTCATGAGCTCACTGTTTAATACTGGCATTGTTTACATCTTTTGATTTGGAATGCTCGATGACCCGCAAGCTTTGAGAGCTAGGGCATCATTTCTATTACCTTCAAGGCATTGTGTGAAGTGTTTGATCTCTCTTTATTTGTTTTGTTGTTGATATTCACTATGTGGTACTCCCTGTTTATGATCATTTCATAAGGAAATGTCTTGATGGCTTGCGGGCTGCAAGCTAGGGCATCATACATTATTCATGAGCTCACTGTTTAATAATGGCATTGTTTACATCTTTTCATTTGGAATGCTCGATGACCCACGAGCTTTGAGAGCTAGGGCATCATTTCTATTACCTTCAAGGCATTGTGTGAAGTGTTTGATCTCTCTTTATTTATTTTTCTATTGATATTCACCATGTGGTACTCCCTCTTTATGATCATTTCATGAGGAAATGTCTTGATGGTTCACGGGCTACAAGCTAGGGCATCATACATTATTCATGAGCTCATTGTTTAATACTGGCATTGTTTACATCTTTTCATTTGGAATGCTTGATGACCCATGAACTTTGAGAGCTAAGGCATCATTTCTATTACCTTCAAGGCATTGTGTGAAGTGTTTGATCTCTCTTTATTTGTTTTGCTATTGATATTCACTATGTGGTACTCCTTGTATATGATCATTTCGTGAGGAAATATCTTGATGGCTCATGGGCTACAAGCTAGGGCATCATACATTGTTCATGAGCTCACTGTTTAATACTGGCATTGTTTACATCTTTTCATTTGGAATGCTCAATGACCTGCGAGCTTTGAGAGCTAGGGCATCATTTCTATTACCTTCAAGGCATTGTGTGAAGTGTTTGATCTTTCTTTATTTGTTTTGTTGTTGATATTCACTATTTTGTACTCCTTGTTTATGATCATTTCATGAGGAAATGTCTTGATGGCTCGCGGGCTGCAAGCTAGGGCATCATACATTGTTCATGAGCTCACTGTTTAATACTAACATTATTTACATCTTTTCATTTGGAATGGTCGATGACCCATGAGCTTTGAGAACTAGGGTATTATTTCTATTACCTTCAAGGCATTGTGTGAAGTGTTTGATCTCTCTTTATTTGTTTTGTTGTTGATATTCACTATGTGGTACTCCCTGTTTATGATCATTTCATGAGGAAATGTCTTGATGGATTGTGGGCTACAAGCTAGGGCATCATACATTGTTTATGAGCTCATTGTTTAATACTGGCATTGTTTACATTTTTTCATTTGGAATGCTTGATGACCCATGAGCTTTGAGAGCTAGGGCATAATTGCTATTACCTTCAAGGCATTGTGTGAAGTGTTTGATCTCTCTCTATTTGTTTTGTTGTTGATATTCACTATGTGGTACTCCCCATTTATGATCATTTCATGGGGAAATGTCTTGATGGCTCATGGACTGTAAGCTAGGGCATCATACATTGTTCATGAGCTCACTGTTTAATACTGGCATTGTTTACATCTCTTCATTTGGAAGGTAGGCATCTGAGCTTTGTCTTCTCATTAAATCAATTTCAGTGGCATTGTTTACATCTTAGCATTTGGAATGCTTGATGATCCGCGAGCTTTGAGAGCTAGGGCATCGTTTCTATTACCTTCAAGGCATTGTGTGAAGTGTTTGATCTCTCTTTATTTGTTTTGTTGTTGATATTCACTATGTGGTACTCCCTGTTTATGATCATTTCATGAGGAAATGTCTTGATGGCTCGTGGGTTGCAAGCTAGGGCATCATACATTGTTCATGAGCTCACTTTTTAATACTGGCATTGTTCATGAGCTCACTGTTTAATATTTGGCATCATGCAAACATATATTAATACACTTACTATTTTGAATTTGAGCTTGGGCATCATGCAATGTTATTTTTTTCATTGCATGCTTGTTGTTGTTGAGCACCATATATTGTTTTATATACTGTTTATTTCATTGAGACCGTGAGCTTGGCATTTGTAATGTATTTTCTATTATTGGATCAATGCTACCATGTTGTTGAGTCTATGTATGGCTTGACTATGCACATGCATAATTGTAGATGAGGATCAGTAATAGAGTGTCAGGCATTGCTTAGATCCTTTGGATCTAACCCCATCTTCTCCTTCCTTGCAGGTTTTATATCATACAAGGGCATACTGGATTGAACCCTGGGTCAACACTTCATTACTTTAGGCAATGTTTGGTACCTTCATTATTTATTTTCATCCACTTATGTATGTTTGCAATCATTCATATTCTTCTAAAAGGTGGCTATTAGTGACCATATAAGACCATTCTTGATGTTTTTGGGTCATTTTATGAAAAGATGTAAATAGGGACATCAGTAATAAAAAAAAATTTGTTGTGCATATACCTTCTCTGATCAACTCTGATATGCACAGGTGATGAACATTCATATTTTCCTAAGCAGTACTGTGAGCTTTCCTTCCAACACATGTACTATTGTGAAAATCATCACAAGTCAATTTGTTGTAGAAAAGCTCAGAGTACACATGTCTGGATGTCTACATGTTTTTCACCTGTTCATATACCAAATGATGAATGCTCAATTGTTGTAATGGAAAATCATTAGAACTTTCCATATAGGACCTTCATTATTTATGTTCATCCACTTATGTATGTTTTCATTCATTTATATTCTTCTAAAAGTTGGCTATTAGCGACCATATAGGACCATTCTTGATGTTTTTGGGTCATTTGATGAAAAAATGTAAATAGGGACTGTTGGTTCCCAAAATGGACTTTATGCTCTAACAGGAAACCAATACATCTACAGATTTTGAGGATTGGTTAGATCCAAATATTTAGCTCTAGATATGATTGGACCAACTATAGGGACAAGACTGCCCTCTGCACTTCTGGCTCTGCAAAACCAAGGAGGGTGCTCCTAATCTAGTAAAAATAATACTTATCTCACTAATCACTGACTGGATTTAAATGTAACAGATGAATGATAAGAGAAACCTAAATGATGACCATTCATTCATAGATTTTTCACTATCACTAGGTGGTAATTTATTCTGCAAATCACTGTAATTCAAAGAATTTCAACAATTTTATGTTTAAAGATGGAAATATCAAAAGAACCTTTTCATACACTGATCTCTATGAGAAGAATTCCACTGCCGGCCAGTGTCTTATCCATTGGGTTACACCTCCACTGCAAGACTGTTATACATGAACAAATATACTGAACTTTGAAAGATTTCTTGCCCTTTAAAAACACTAATCACCCTATGGTGGATTTTATCAAAGGATTCCTAGATTCACACTACTTACTAGTGTATCCTTAAGCAAAAATTTAAAGAATTTATGTTATATTCAAAGCTTATTTAATATGATCCTCGATCAGAACTGAGAAATATAAACATACACACAGAGATTATCCATGCAATGAATTGGAACAATTCATAACTCAAATAAAGATACTCAAGGAGAGATATAAATCTTGGATTTTATTCAAATGCTATATTATATCATGCTCACAAAATGCTTTACAATGGAACCTTCTGAAAATAACTTGAACCAAAAAATACTGTTCTTCTATAGAAATAATGTCTAAAAAATAGTCTATGATATCCCAGACTCAAGTAACTTATCAGTCAAATTGATCAAGTTCTCGATCCTTTTACACTGATCCTGGTAATCCTTTTATAGAATAAGGATTGCAAACAAGCTTCGGATCCTCTTAGAAAAGACAAGAAAGGAGTCCTCAAAAAAGACAAAAAATGAAAATAAAAACTTTCTTGTTACAAAACTTTGAGATGGATCATAAAGATGAGCACCAAAATCTGGCAATAGCTTCCAAGGTCAGTTCAACATCTACCAGGTGTTACATCCATGCTTGCTTCTTTAGGGAGTTGGGACAATGCCATCTATTTCCTCCTTAGAGGATGTTTCTTCTTCTTTACTATCCTCTGAAAGGGAGGCTACTTCCCAGGCTGAAAAGGTATCCTCAGAAGGCTAATTAAAAGCCAAAATTTCATCCCTCTTGGGTAGAATCTTATTCCAGATAATAACCAATTTATGAATTTTAGTTATCACCTTAGTAAAATGCACCCTGGCATCTTGTAGAATTTCAATTATTTGCACAAAAGGAAGAGTATCTTCAGTGCTAATAGTAGCATCAATCTTGACTGACACTCCATTCTCAATTTGTTCCAACCATTTTTCCCTCTCTTTTATGGTTCCATATGCTCTAACAATACCCAAGAATAACTGAAAATCATTCTGCAGGTATCTTACTCTTAAAAGAGTTGCTTTTGTCTTTACTTCTTCTTCAATTTAAATTTTGACCGTTGATTTTCACTTGGCAAATAATCCAATGGTTTTTCATATGATCACATAGCTCAAAAGAAGCTCATGCGACCATACGACAAGTCATCATGTCAATTCCTTCACTGGTGGCAAATCCCTTATAACTTTTACTAATAAAATAGAACATTAGTCACATGATCGCATAGCTTGAAAAAAGCTCATGTGACCATGCGACAAACCGTTAGCATTCACCCACCGTCATCTATTCCTTAAGTTGTTGATCCCACTTTACCTTTGTTAGTAAAGACAATCCACGCTTGCAATAGCTGGCAAGTTGTTATGTAATTTATTTCTTTCTAAGCACTGGTGTTCACTAACATCCTCCACATTAGCAAGTACTATCGACCAATCAAGAAAAACCATATGCAAAAAATTGACATTGGTCCCACTATTTTTAACCAATGAGAAACTGCTAGTCATGTACACCTATCCATGGTCCCACCCGAGAATTACACTGAGCTTGATGCAAGATCAACGGTTAGTCACATGATCACATAGGTCTCTAAGATTCTATGCGATTATATGACAACCATTGGATCTTCTTTATTACTTTCATCTTTGAAGATTCTTCTAACACTGGTCCCACTTTGTTTTTGCATTAAGCTTTACTATAAGATCAACGGTTAATCGCATGATCGCATAGGTCTATAAGATTCCTTGCAACTATATGATCACTGTTAGATCTTCTTTAAAGATACCAAGCTAAATGAAAGCTGAAACATTAGAAGATAAGGTATTTAGGACTTAGGATATATTATAGCCACCAGACTTAGGAAAAATTAAAACTGCTAGTCGCTGACTTAGGAAAACTTTACACACATGCACTTTTGAGATTTAAGTGATTCAAAAAGGTAATGCTCAAATAGATTTAAAACAGAGTGACCTAGGGCTTTTTTTTTTAAATGGCATATGCTTAGGGTTTTTCTTAGGTTTAACTCTTAATTTGGGTTCACTGGATACTAAGGAAGAATAGATAATTTTGCAGGTTTTTTATGGGTTTTTTTGTAGCAAAATTATCATACTTTCATGAACATCTATAGACACTTAAAATTTATAAAAATTTCACAAGACTCATGTATTGAAAATTTGAAGTGCCAACAAGGACATTAGCAATAAAATAGAGATTGTTGTCATTGCATGCTTGCTGATGTTGTGCACCATATATTGTTTTATACACTGTTTATTTCATTGAGACTATGAGCTTGGTTTTTCTTTTAGAAGTGTATGGCTTGACTATGCACATGCATAATTGTAGATGAGGATTAGTAATAGGATGTCATTCATTGCTTAGATATTTTTTATCTAACCCCCATCTCTCATTTCTTTTCAGGTTTTGGATCACACAGGGGCACACTAGATTCATACGCAAGTCAAAAATTCATCACTTTAGGCAATGTCTAGCACCCTTATTATTTATGTTCATCCTCTTATGTATGCCTGTACTATTGCATTTTCTTCTCAAAGTTATTTTCGTTGTATAGTATATACAAGTTATTTTTCATATATATACATGTAATCTTTAGATGCAAAAATTTCTTTTCCTTTGCATGTATCTTTGCATGAAATGAACACAAATTAAACAAGATCATCTGATAATGCAAACTAGGGTACTGTATTCACTCATCTAGTAATTAGTTCCCCAAACCATTACTAAGGATTGAACATAAATCTAAGTCCCCAAATCTATTGTTCTTTGTGTATAAAACAATATATGGTGCACAACAACAGCAATCATGCAATGACAGCAATAACATTGCATGATGCCTGAGCTCAAATTCAAAATAGTAAGTGTATTAATGTATGATCTAATAGCAGCAATCTCATTAATTACTAAGCCAAAGGGGTTTTCTGATTCGAAAGACTTAGCAGCCTCCAGGGTCATTTTCTTTTTGTTGCGTTAACAGGACATTTGCTAGAAACATTATGACTGCGCATCCCTTTGCTCATCTCTTTAAAAAAAAATTTCATAGATTTCACCATCTGACATTTCTTTTTGGTAAGAGATGGTTGTGAAAAAGATATTTCTATTTTTCATTCTGAGAAGATCCAGAGTGATTTTGAGTCATAGAGGAAATGCCCTGATCCTTCCACAAGTGCTATTCCGATGAGTTCTGATCACTTGATGAACAGAAAATTATCTATTGAGTTGAAAAGAAAATCAATAGAAGACACTGAAAATGAAGTGAAAAAACCTAAGGTTTCTTCTCAACGTAAGTAAAATTCTTTCCCTCAATGAAAGATTGAAGTCTTTCCAAACTCATTTCTCCCAAATTATGGGAAACTTTGAACTTACCATTTGAATAACACAAGTTTTTATTTGTATGCAGGCCATTTTTCTGAGATTCATGAACATTTCCATCCATCTCTTACTGAAAAAGAATGTCAGATGGTGAAATCTACGAAAACAAAAACTGAAGAGATGAGCAGAGGGATGCTCAGTCATAAATGTAGATATCACAACAGCTGAGAAACATAAATGTAGATATCTAAAAAATTGTATGTGTATTAATGGTATTGCTGTCAAAATAGTATGTGTATTAATGTATGATCTAATAGCAGCAACCTCATTGATCATTACCTTTGACTTATCCATCATTATAGAAGAGATAACTGCCTACAACTATATTTCATAATTCCTCCTTTGAAGTCATAGGTTAGTTTAACTATTGGACAATGAGCTGATAGGAGTTTCAAGTAGATTTGAATAAAAACTAAGAGTATTGAATTTTATCATGCAATGTTATTGTTGTCATTGCATGCTTGATGTTGTTGTGCACCATATATTGTTTTATACACTATTTATTTCATTGAGATTGTGAGCTATGTCCACTTACAATAATAAATTACAGAGTTTCACTGCAATTTCTATGTCCATTGTCATTAAAATATATCACTCCTCCTATTATATAGGCATAATAAAACAATCTTACATAATAGCTTTTGAATCACATTAACACACACCCATGTTCTATAGCATAGTTCATTTTAGAAGTGTATGGCTTGACTATGCACATGCATAATTGTAGATGAGGATCAGTAATAGGGTGCCAGACATTGCTTAGATCCTTTGGATCTAACCCCATCTTTTCCTTCTTTGCAAGTTTTGGAACATACAAGAGCATACTAGATTGAAGCCTGGGTCAACACTTCATTACTTCAGGCAATGTTTGGTACCTCCATTATTTATGTTCATCCACTTATGTATATTTGCATTCATTCATATTCTTCTAAAAGTTAATCTTTATGAGCTCAAATTTAAAACAATAAGTGTACTATTTTATTACTGATGTCCCTATATATTATCGTTGACAGTCATGGATGTGAGATGTTCCTAATATCAATGAGATGGATGAGATGGATGAAGAAGAATATCAATGACGTGAATGAAATGTACAATAATGCCAAATGTTTGCCATGTTCTAATGATTGTTTTATATGTACTACTCTTATTCACCTTATTTTATATGTCCTACTTATATATCTATCTTTGATATTTTGTTAAGATAAATTTCATTCTAAAAGAGTGTATTTAATCTCTATATGCTTAAACAACCTCACTTCTTAAGAGTGTTCTCATTTTTAGTGGGCATGAAAAGAATCAAATCACTTGAAAGACACTAGTAGTTAGACATGCACAAATTAGTGACGTGATTAAGAAAATTACCTTTCTTTACAATTGCATGGTTGTCTTTGGTTTGTCATTTTGTTTTGAGTGTCTAGTGATTTAAACCAAAGACTTCGACTTAGCCAAAAAATGTGCAAGTCTACATTAGTATGTTTCTTTTTATTGTAATTATAATTAGTATGAATGAACAAAATAATGACAATGCAATATTTGTGATAATGCAATATTTGTCGAAATGGCGTCGATGACTTCAGTCAATGTGCCTATGTGTCAATGTGGTGTTGGCCCATGCATGTTGAAGACGTCATGCACAACAAGTAATCTTGGGTGTCAATTTTGGGTTTTCCCAAATAGGAAAAAGGTCTAGATATTTCATAATTATATTTTATGTTTTATAATAATGTGACAACTACTCATTTTATGAAGAACTAATGTACATTTGGTATTGTCAGGGAAATACTGGATGTCAATACTTTTGGTGGGTCAATCAAACCACATTTATATCTACCACATTTCATTGTCTCATAAGGTGCATCAAACAATCCACTTTCTATAATCTAGGTCTATCAGCTTGGTTCACCAAGAAGAAGACTTCTCCCAAGTCATCACGGACACCATAGTAATCTACAAATCTCCAATGTGCAAGTTCTACATGTCACTCTCTTGACATCACACCTAACTCATTCAAAATTGTGGCAAAAATGGTAGATGATCCCAGTGATCCATCACAACCTGATCTCAACAACAATGCAAAGAGTAGCTTGATTCCCTCTTCAAGCCAATCAATGCACAGTCTACTCAAACTCCAAGTCAAGTCACTACTACACTCCATAGGAACAAAGCACATCAAATTCGAACCAAAGAAGTCAAGAAGTCACTTGAATCAAATCTGAATGCAATCAGGTCTACATATATCCCATGAACACATCAGGAAGAATGCGTCTCTGATCATCGCACTAGCTTCTTGTGTCGAAGCCGTCGCTGTCACAAATCTTGATTTAGTAGGATCCATTCAAAATCCAAGTCTCTAGACTCGACTCAATAATCTAGGACCCACTATCAAATCTACTGCAAAGTTATCTCCGAATGATCCATAACCAAATCATGAGCAGGAACTAGATCTGCAAGAACACCATTCTCAATCGACAAATATTTTTTTAAAAAAAAAAAAATTGATTGTCGTCGTAACAATGATGGAATTACAACAGCAATGGGTATCCATCAAAAACATCTGACATAGAGCCGTCACATTAACAACATCATTATCAGAACAAATCATAAATGATGAATGTCTGTCATAAATTTCCAACACGTCTGTCGTATGTATAGCATAGTCATCATTACAAACCATAAACGATGCACATTCATCATAATATTGTGACAGAAATCCATTGCACTAATAGCATTTCCGTCGGTGAATAGGTTAATAACAATGGCTTCCCGTCGAAATATTCTAATAGGTCATCGTCATTTCTATTTGTTGCGACGGTTAGGTGTCACAATAGGGATGGCTGCAAATAGGTGCGATGACATGTTCACTTTTTTGGAACCTGCCTTTTGTGTTGGCTAAGGTTGTCATAATTGTGACACCTAACAAAAATGTCAGTTTTTTTACTGCAAAACTACGACACTGGATAGTGTCACTCAATCGACAGTATACTATCAAAATTGGGACATTTGGCTATCAGAAAAAGGTCTCAAATGTACTAGTGTAAGTATGTCTAATGAGGGTGCAAGAGCATTCCTTAACTAATTCTACCTAGTCTTATCTTGGTCACCTCTTTTTCTGCCTTTTCAATCTTCTCTATCTATCCTGGGTAGACATTATTACACATGTTTACATCAACAGATGGATCTTCCACTGATTTCCTTATGTTGTCTATCATGGCTTCTGCCTCTTGAATCTTCTTGTATAGATCGCCAGTCAACTTGTCCTGGTTCATATAGTCAACAATGACCTTTCTGCCCTTTGCTGCAAATTCCTTCAAGGATGCTTGACTAGCCTTTAGTGAGCTTAGGTCAAGTGTATAATTTCTAACCAATTCACTCAATCTCTTCTTCAAGTACTTCTCCTCTGCAACTAAGGATGAAGATTCTTCCAAGCTAGAGAAACTATTCTTGAACTATGATATCACTGAGCTGACATCATCAACAAAGTGTACCTTGGACACTTTCTTGTCTGTTGGTAACAAGTTGTTCATAATGTTTACTGATTCTACAAGGAGGGGATTCCTCATCACCTGTTTCTCCTTGGCTTTCTCCATAGCTAAGATGCTAAACTTAATCAGGTCTTCTTCTCCCCATGAGTCCAAACTAGTTGTGTCAGGTGTCAAACTTGACAACAATGCTGCTGAGGGAGTGATGGGAGTGCTATCCATCAATTCTTGTTTTACCTTGATTAGTTCAACTGATGGTTCATTTTTGTCTACTTCTTTTTCTATTTCTTTTTCTTTTCCTTCTTCTTTCTTTTCTTCTTCTTTTTCTAATTTTTCTTTTTCTTCTTCCACATTTGTCATATCTTCAATCATTACTTCTTGTGGATTGGGAGAATAGTTACCACATAAAATTTCAGCTTCTTGTGTGCTCACAAAAGCTTCTTCAAACTTGTCCAATTCAATGTCAGTGGCCGCCATGACCATCTCTACATTATCAATGATAATGGTGCTATCCTTTAGTGACTATGTCATGGGTGCAGACTTATCTGCCTTTGTTTTTGTTTCAACTACAGGCACTGAGTCTTGAGGACCTTTCACTAATGCATTAGTGGGCTCTGCCACCTTGACTTCCTTTGAGGGTACTTGTGATGTAGGCACAGTAGCTGGATACATCTGTCTATTCATAAAGACCTTCTCAAAGGCTTTCTATGTTTCTTTTGTAGCTAATTCATAGTTCTTGTCGATAATGTGCAAAGTCCTTGACTTGGTTCTGAGGTGTGGTTTTACCAGATCTAACAATAGAGATTTTTCTTCTAAGAAACATACTGGAAGGGTATCATCAAGAATATTTTCCCTTATATATCCTTTAATCCTCTTCAATGGCTTGTCTCTTTTGGAATTCTAAGATAGTCCATACATTATCAAGAATCATGGTCTTTAGTTCCAAGACTATCTTCTTGAACTTCAACATGTGTTTGACTATCATTCCATGTATCTCTGATTTGTCTATCTCACTATATTTTTCATAAAACTTTTGTACTTGATCAATTCTTCCCTCATCAATTATTCTTGCACTTAGCACATTGAGACTAGGTTTGAAACTTACTTTAGGAGGTGCTTATGAGTTCTTTTTGTTCCTTGTTACTCTTGAGGATGGATGGCCAATGATGATCTCTTTCTTCCTCTTCAGCATTTCCTTATACTCAAGAGGAGTAGTAAGGTCAATGGTTTCTTTGGGCGCAGAAGGAGTAACATCAGTTTTACCCTTATGTTCATCACATTTTTCTATCTTCACCTTCTTCAACTTAGGATCATCTGATTTAGTTTTTGTTGTTGTTGCGCTCTCAATTTCCAAAGCAATCTTTTGTTCCCTTACTTTGTCTAGGTCATCTTGAAACACTCCATGAATTCTCAAGATTTTTGAGGTAACCTTAGCAACCTTCCTTTTTGTTGTTGTGTTCTTTAACACTACATCAACTTCTCTTGTTTTCTCCTCATAGGTTCCCCATCTTGGCTCGTTAGGGTCTTTAGGTTCTGCTAACATAACTTGAGCATAGGCCTCTAGAATGGGCTCTTCCACTTCATATCCTAGTGGATGAATCCACTTTGTTCTTGGTTCAATTGCTTCCATGCATGTTGCGTCTATCTCAACCATGAAGCAAATAGTATCCTTGTACTTTTCAACTATCTTCTCTGGTATTCTGAATCTCATCTACATCTTAGCCCTGAATGTCTTTAACTCCAATGTCATGTAGTCCTTCAAGGTGCTCTCAATACATGCCTTGAGAGATATCTATGGAATTATGGGAATGGATTTGTCTAGATACAAATCAGACACTTTTCTAACAATATGGAAGTACATATAAATGATCAAAGACCCAAATCTGAATATCTTGGTCTTATCATGCTTGATTGCCTTGATGTTTTCAATTAGCTATGTGCGCAAGATTTCACATAGGTTGAACTCTCCATTTTCATTTATAATTCTTATGGCTACAACAATTGTAGTTGTAGACACACTATTCACCTTGCTGGTGTGTTGGAACCTATAACCTAGTATCATAGACATCAATTTGATGCCATCTTGCTCAATAGGCTCTATAGTCATACCGCACCTATCACTTCTTGATTTTCAAGTCTGTTCAACAATATTCCTCACATCTTTTCCCACTGGAAGGATGACACCTATCTTTGAGAGGCATGTCATCTCATGAATTAGGTCATGAGTAATTCTAACCACCACTTCACGTATCCAAAATAGGTCATCATGAATCCATCTTAGTAGAATCTTGATCCATTTTGATTCATAGAACTCATATGTCATAGCATACTCCACTATAGGGTGATTATTCCACTGCACATACTCATCCATGAAGGTTTTGTCTGGTTTTAGCATAGTTTCCATGTGTGCCCTTAATCTATCCAATCCTACTGGTTCTTTCATACAGTAGATGTATGCCCTAATGTCCTCAACGTGCATAATGCCCATAGGCATGCGGGAGAATGCCCCTTCTAGGTCATCTAGTGTAGATTTAAATGGATGCCTCTTAAACACATATCTTTTCTTCTCTGCAACATCAAATACTATAGGAGTAGCCATCATTTACTTGTATAATGTGTCTTCAAAGGTTTCCAAGAGATTCTAAATCGATGTGACAAACTAGGGTTTCCACAACCAATCAATTGCACAGCAAGTCACTTGATGAATCAAACTGCAATGCTTCTCAATCAACTGCTAAGGCTCTTCTACTCTCCAATCTCTCTCAATATGAATTCAATGAGAGATCTTCTATCTTCTATCTTCTATGTACTTTAAATTATAAATTCTTCCATTAATGCTTGTCACGTAAACCAGGCTATCACTAGGAAATTCCTAACTTTCATTATGCAAACAATCAGTTGGTGTGCTCTTGTACGAAGGCACCTCTAGTCTCCAAAAGTTTAAGTCCAAAGGTGCATACTTTGAGAGTGAGTATACTAGCCACATAGGGGTCTAGAGCTAAATTAGCTCCCCCTATGACCCTGAGGACCATTCATCCAGATGTAGAGGGTGCATCCATAGTGGATGCATCCAATACATACTCATCAACCTTTTCCTTCTTTACTTCTAACCAAATCAAGCTCACATCCTCTGAAGCTTTCACAAAATTAAATTCTCCTTTAGGATCCAAAATTGGTTCTTTGGGCTTTTTAGGGCTTTCCTAACCTTGCATCCTTGATCTGCAAAACTTTGAGATGTGTCTAGCCTTGTTACAAGAGTGAAAAATTACCGAAGGCCTTATATTCCTCGGTGCATTGACATGAGTCACCATTTTACATTGTCTTCCTAAGTGACCATTATAGTTACATATCTGACATCTAACATTCTAAGAACTTCTTTCATTTGATTGATTCTGATTTCTTTGATTATACTGAGTCCTGTTCTTTTGACTTGTCTTGCAATTCATAGCTCTATGACCAAATTTATTGCATGAATAATAGTAACCATTGAAAGGTCTTACCTCTATATAGTTCCTTGATATGTGTCTATGCTTGTTACATGCATAACAAGTGTGGTCTACTGGCGTGCACTCATTCTTAGGTGGTTCAATATGATCCTTAGTTTGACTTCTAGTCTCCTTAGCATCAGAGGTGCCTTCTGGTGCTTTCATTCTTGCTTGCATGTTGTCAATCTAATTTTGCACTTCATTGTATCCACTGTAGCTAGTATCTCCTTTAGCTCTTCTTGCATATAACTGAGATTCTATCAAATGAGAACTGGTGTGTAATTTATCAATGTGACTCTTAGCAACTTTTAGCTCAGATTCCAAGCTTTATTTGTTGTTCCTTAGCTCCAAGATTTCCATGTTTTCTTGCCTCAATTCTTCATTCAGTTGAAGGTTCTCTTTGATCTGTTCATCATAGACTTCCTGATTATTAGTCAACTTATCATCAAATTCTTCAAGTTCTTCTTTTAAGGATGTATTTTCTTCATTCAGCTTCTTGACCATTGTCCCTAGATCACTGGTAGAGCATTCTTTCAAATCTTTTCTTAGCCTTTTGATGACTAATTGAGCATCACTAAGTTTTTCTTTTAGTTCTTCAATTTCTCTTTTAGATTTGTCTAGGTCTTCAAGAGCAACTTCAAGATTTATTTTCATATGTTTCATTTCTGCTTTTTCCATGATCTCCTCAAGTGGTTAAACTTCTTTGCTGAGGACCAAAGCTTTGATACCAATTGTTAGGAATGGGAACACTGAGAGGGGGGGGTGAATCAGTGTTCACTGTATTTTAGCTTTTCCCTTATTCTTTAAACTGAACTTAAATGCTTAAGTACTGAAATGAACATACACATAAACATGAAACATAAAATCAAAACATAACACCAATATGGTTATAGAGAAACCCAAATAGGTAAAAACCCTGGTGGGAATTGACACCCCCTAATATTATGTACTAGTGTTTTATGATCCTTGTTAGAAGATCCTTAACCATGTTAGGAGTTGCTTTACAATGTATTAAGTATAGTATACCTTGTCAAGGGTCAAACCCTATTAGGAGTATTGTACAATAGTCCCTATTAGGGTAGTGGATGCACTGTCCTAGAGCTCACTGTTCAAGTGGTGAAGGCTACAACCTTCTGATCTTAGATACACACTATATCTATTGGATGAACTACCACTCTGACACTGCTTGTCAGATCAGTTTCTTTGATGCGTTGATGCTTTGACCTCTTGCAAAGCTCTAATACATCTTATAGTATCTTTTCACACTTCTACTCTTCTTATCACAACTCTATATTTACTTCCATACTAATTACAATGGGTGCATCTCATATTTATATGCGCATACAAAACAAACAACTAGGTCGGCCCTTAAACCTATTACATACAACACTTCCAAATGAATTGGCTCAAGCATGTTTACAAAAAAATATATTTACATGTCAACAACTTAATTACAATAGGTGCATATCCTTTACATCATTAGAATATAACCGTAACTCAAAATGCTAACAGTCGGTTGCTTACTTTGTTCTTCTCTGGCACACATTGGCTGTGTAACTTCAACTATCTGTATCTTTCTCATACTTGCATATCTAATAATGCACTCATAGACTAAGCATGAATATAGTCTAACCAACTTATCTTCTAGGGTGCATACCATAACTTGATCATACACACATGTGCTGATGCTCTAAGCTTCTGGTACTCTGTATATTGTCCAGTCTTCAACACTTAGCCGATTTCTGATCTTCTCATCAAGTGTGCTGACTCCAAACTACTATATGACTTTGTTGCCATAATGAAAACACTATACCAAGTCATATACACCAGTATAGCCAACTTTCCAAAAAATTCATGATTGATTTGTGTGGATTTCTTTAATTAAACTAAATTAACATTTGGGAAAAAACATCCTTTTTTTTACACTAATATGCACACGTACATACATCCTTTTTTAAAGGATAATATACACATCCATATAATTGTGCATAATATATATATACAAACATACATATTTTTGTAGATAATGACTTTGATCTCTTAATGTAGTGTAATGAGATGTATCTATTAACAAAAACTTAACCTTTGCCTTGAATTTGAATTTGAAATACTAGAAAACTAGTTCTTAATTTAAGTTTACAAAATTTAAATAAATAAAATAGTTCCAAGGTAGAATTCTATCTAGTGACAGGTTAGCTAGACTTCAAATAGCTCCCCCCTTTAATTGTGTTTTATGTAATATGCATACGGAAATAGTGGATCATCTTTTTGTTCACTGTCATTTTGCCCATCAATGCTGGTCTTTTATCATGAGTAAGCTATCCATTTCTTTCCCTCTTCCTAATTCCCTATGGGAGATTTTCCAATCTTGGCCAACTTTATTTACGAACTCCTTATTTTCATGTTTATGGACTATCATTCCCTCTTCAGTTATTTGGTCGATTTGGTGGGAAAGAAATAAAAGAATCTTCAGGAAAGTCAGTTCAGACATCTCCTCAGTCCTATTCATAATTGAAAGGCTTATATATGAGCAAGTCAACAACATGTCTTCTCTTCATTTTAATCCAAATACCATTTTTTCTTCTTGGGATATTTCAGTAACATCTACCTGTAAACTTATCTCCTTCCCTTCTTCCCATATCTTCCCTCACATCAGGAAGTATCCTATTTGCAAATCCGCTATTAAATGGAAACCATCTGACCCTCCTTTCATAAAGTCAACTTTTGATGGTTCCTCAAGAGGGAATCCGGGTGAGTCGGGAATTGGTGTTTTTCTGAGAGATCATTCAAGCAAAGTTCTTTCCCTATCTACACTTCCTATTAGTCCTGGCACTAATAATATGGCAGAAGTTGTTGCTCTATTAGAGGGTTTGGCTCTTGCAAAAAAGATGTCATTTTCTAACCTACACATTGAAGGAGATTCTTCGGTCATTATCAATGCTTACATTTATAGGAAGATTAATAATTGGCAGTTAAGGTATATTCTTCTCCAAATTTTAGGTTTCATTGATTCTTTGAACAACTTTATTCTTTCACATACATATCAAGAAGGTAATGCCTTGGAAGATTTCTTAGTGAATCTGGGTTGTGATAAGGTTAGATTGGATTCATGTCCCCCATTTAACTCCCTTGAAGAATATCCAGCTCTTCTTGTAATTATAGGGAATGAATCTGCTTAAGAAGTGTGTAATATTTTTTGTTATATAGCCTCTATCAGACTAAATGGCACTTTGTCATCCTTTTGGCTAGAGCTTTCTATATTGTTTACTAATTTTGTTGATCATTAATATGTATATAAAAATATGGTTCTAGAGAATAGGGTGTGTGCTCTTTTATTTAGTTTCTAATTAGTCTATGTCATGCTAAATACCATTTTGACATTTCCTTTTTTGGTAGAGCTATCTATGTTGTTTAGTGATATCTCTGATCACTAATAAGCATAGCAAGTTTTGATTCTATGAAAAAGGGTGTGCCATACTGGTTAATATTATTTAGAATTAGATAGCTTAATTAGCATCTCTCTTTTCCTTCAAATGGTTCTTATTTTCTATTTGCAAGCCGAGCTAGCATTATTAACAATATCTTTTCCGCGTGTTTGTGCAGTCTTTCTTTTCTGAGTAATGATCTATAAGATTGGTTCTCAATAAATATACCAGTATCTTCCATAATTATACTCCCACAAGTTCGTGATGCTTTATTTATGTTTGGTTGCCAAATATTCATATGAGGTTGTACTCTTCATCTTTCCCACACTTTTTCATTGTCCTTGGCCATCGTCATTTGGTCTCTGAGTACGATTTGGGATTTTGGTTATTTCATTTTCTTCATTGCTCCTTACTTACAATTATTCTAATTTTAAAAGGGTTACTTGTCTTAGTAATCATTTCATGTGCGAAGTCATTTTTAAATTATTATATGTGACTCCTCCCGTGTGTTCTTGTGTCCTTCTCATCTTTCATAAGATGTAAGATGTATTTATTAGTTCAAGTGGTGGTTAGATTTTCATTGTTGACATCTGGAATTTTTTGGGAATTTCTTCTTCATTCCTCACTCAATTTTTTGTTTTCACCTCTGCCTATTCTGGTCACATTCTCCCTGTCTGGACTATCTCTTGCTTGCAATTATTCATGATGTTGGGTCATCCTAGTTTTCTTGTGGGTGTTAGCTCGAATGTTGAATTCTTCTCGATATGTTCATCTTTTCATATGGATTATTACCCTAGAAATTATAGGGTTTTGTTGGAGGTTGAGGATTGGGAAATGTCATTCCTTGGGGCATTAAGGATGATATGCTTGCATTAATCTTTCTATGTGATTGTCCTCACATTCGGCATGGCATTAGGAGGATCATAGGTTTTGATATCCTCTCTCCTCTGGGCAAGAGAATCATTTGCCCCTCGTAGATTCTGTCTATTTTCCTCTCTAACATTTTAGACCTATTGTAATCCCCCATTCATTTAGAGCTAATTTCAAACCTCTATGTCAAACCCACATTTCTGCAAGGAAATAAGACTAGGAAAGCATATCAAAAATATGACTTTTGGGGTGGCGTTTCTTTGATCGGTGGTCTCTTCTATCATCATGTTGTTTTAAGAAATCATGGAGTATATATGGATTTCTTGGTGGTTTCACTATAAATTCCATCCTCTTCTATGGATGATGTTTTTTTGTAATTCTGGGATGTATGTAATGGTTCTATGGGGATGTATGATTTTCCCTATGGGGTTGTATGTAATTTCCCTTTGGGTCATATAGTTATGTAACTTTTAGGTTTAGTCTTAAAATTATTCACTTCGATGTAACTTGGAGGCACTGCTTAAGGGGGTTCTTTATCCCTCCTTACAGTGATCCTTCCATTTTCTCTTTTTTCTCTTGATGGGGTCAAGAACGGAGTTTTTCTTCCTGGTTCTTTTCTCCAGGAGTCCCTTATCTTAGAACCAATAAAAAATGTAAATATTTATATATATATATATATATATATATATATATATATCAAGAGGCACTACCACCTTTTTTTAAAAAAAAAAATAGTTCCAATTGATATGAAAAAATATTCCCTCTACTTTTTTTCATAATATAAATAGAGAGGCAAAGAATAATTTAGAAGTTTAAGAAAATTAAATAATTCCTATTGACTGTTATCTCTATTTGAGCATTAAGTATTGTCATTAGTATCAAAGAAGAACAATTGGTTACCTATGCTATTCAGTCGGTAAAAGGAAGAACTACAAGCTACATATGCTAGTCAGTTAACTATATAAGCCTTCATACCGAGTAGTCACAAGGAAGTACCCGAGAACTAAAAGGAAACACTTTTAACCAAGCACCAAAGCAGTTCTACTGAGCATTAGTGTATACTAATACTGAGTGTTAGTAAACATCGAGAAGACTGGATACCGAGCACCAGTGTATTTACTAAACAGCATTGATAGTGTTTACCGAGCAATCTAGGAAATGGCATAGTTATCAATTTTAGCACATTTATCTATGCAAATGATTACAACAGAATCACAAAATGTTTTACCAAGATCGAGGATCATTTATTGTAGATGTAATCATTAAATGTGATGATGATCTCTATGTAATTGTTAGATCTAGGTTATTTTTTTATACCGTAGATCTTAGGTTATTTTTCTTAAGATGATGTAAGCCTAATCAAGTCATGAAGGTGAAATGGTGATGGAAATCATAGCAGTATGCTATATATTTGTATTTCATGATATTTTGGCAAGAAATCTTAATAAGTTTTGACATATGAATGTGAAGGACAAGAAGGAGATCTTGAAGTAAGCAATCCTCTTCAAGACATCAATTATCAGACAAGGTTGAGCAGTATTCAGAGATATTCAGTCAAGGCTACCGAGCAGTACAAAGAAACAATATCTACACATTAAGGTGATATATATTGATATTTCATAGATCTATTTTAGAAAAGCATAAGTTTTCAATTATAGATACTTTCTGTTATTCTCTAATCATTGTAATAGAGTTAGCAAAAATATCTTAACAGAGTAGACCTAATAGTCTTGTTGTAAATCTCTTAACCGAGTACACACTCAAGTAGTGTTGTTGAAATCATTTAATAAGGTAGATCTAGTCAATCTTATTGTTACTCCTAATAGGGTAAGATAATCAGAAGTGATCACAACTTGTAGCCCTAACTGGCATACTTTATTATCCGCTATAGTGAAGAATTTGTGTGTGTCATCCCCACCGCAGTTTTTACCTTCTCACAAGGGTTTCTACATAACCAAAATACTTGTGTTATGTGATTGAATTGTTGTTGTTTTTCATTTAATTTACATTTACAAGTTAATTGAATGAATGATGTATACAATGGATTTAGTTGGATAGACTAGTTTACTATTTTTTGTTGATTAAGTTTGAAGTTAAAAGTTTTAGAGGGCACAGATTCACCCCTCCCCTCTCAGTACCTTATCTCTCCATTCCAACAATTGGTATTAGAGCTCAGATCTCTTATTGGATGGTTTAACCACTAAAGAGTAAAGATCTAATCATAGAGAGACACAAGTTGGACAAAACTATAGAGAATCAAAAGATTTAGATGCAGATGTTTATTGAGCAATACAAGAAAGCTAAGGATGCAGTGAAGAAGTTATTGGTTCAGAGAAAGAACTTGGCTATTCTAGAAAATGAGACTAACTACCATGAAGATGAGATTGATGACTTATTTGATAATATTGGATCTAGTTCAGGCAGTATTTTTGATGGTTCTGAAAGTGCAATTTCTGATTTGTCTGAGAAAAATCTTCATTTGACTAAACAAGTGAAAGCCCTATAGATCGGTCAGGAGACACAAATGGTGAGAATGATTGATGTGATAAATAATGCTAGACAAGCCGAACAAGAGAGAAATTTGGCTATTAATGATAGAAGACAAATGAATGAACAACTACAAGTAAAAGAAACAAAGATACTGAGACTTACCAATCATCACTTCGAAATATCCAATCAGATGATTATTGTAAATGAGATCAACCGAGTAAATAGAGAGTTGTCAAGAAAAATTAAAGATATTGGAGTACTCGAGGAAGAAAATGAAAAACTAAGAAATGAAGTGAAGATGCAGCTACAACACAATGAAATGATGAAAAAGGCTGAAGATAGTTCTAAGAAAATTGATGATTTTTTTATTAGTCAAAGATGACTTGGAAGCACTACTGGATTAGGCTACACCGAGAAAGGAGAATCATCCAAGAAAGATGAACAAGTGAATAAAAATCAAAATTAGAGACCTAAGACATTGACATGCTATCACTGTGGCAAACCAAGACACACTTCAAATTTTTGCAAGAGTAAAGCACAAGGTAGACTAAAAACCTCTCTTAAGTTTAATGGTCATTGCTATAACTGTAACAAGTTTGGGCATCAAGCATATGAATGCAGATTTAAGTTGAATAGGACTTTTAACAAACCTCACATGAAGAAACTCTATTATACTTGCAATAAACATGGACACACCTCACAAGAATATAGAACAAAGATGAAGCAAGTCTAGACACCAAAAGGACATAACAAATGATGCAGGAGCATCCTGGGTGTAAGAGCAATCTTGCATCACCCAAAAATATTTCTATTTTTGTATTCAATAAGGGCTATCTTGTGCAGAGTTGCTATTTATGGAAACTTGCTATTTTTAGTAAGTTGGTCTTACAATCTCGGAATGTCTAATTTTACATATGGAGGTTCTTCTCAGTCATATCAGCCTACCAGCAAAGTTTCATGGCTAGATCAGGTGTAGTTTTGAAGATATTGAAGATTTTTGGTATTGGCAGCAGGGTACAAAAACTTTGAACTCAGTTTTGAAAGCTTTAGAGGCCTCGGATGAGGTTAAAAATTTGGGTGATGAGCACTTTGCATTGGTCAAGCCTATAGAGCGCTTCGTGGCATTTCCAGAATGGGGTTATAATAGCCAAGTGGGTCAACGGGAGATGACTTATGGTCTTCCGAAGTTGGGTCACCTAAAATGGAGAAAAATAATTTTTCTTCAAAATTTCTATTTGGGTTTCAAAACTCATTTTGAGCTGACTTTGATGTAACAAATTGTAAAATAAAATAATTCTAATTTTGGTCGGCCCTAAAGGCTAAATTTCTAGAACCTTCTCAGGCGGTGGAAATTGCTTATATAAAGAGGGCCCGTAGTGTTGTCTAGGGCAGTTCTGGGTAGTAGATCTAGGTATTGATTCGAGACTTTGTCCTATAGAATATTGTAAGAGAATGCCCATGTGGCTTTGCATATTATAATTTTGAAAGTTTGTAATTCCACATTTGTGGAGATAATAAGAAGCCAATTTTCTGTTCTTGCATATTATTGTTGTTGTTTCTCTATTTCTGTTATGTGCTTGAGGTATTAAGGGGAGCACCCTTCATCAAGTGGTATCAGAGCAGGAGTTCTTGAGTGTGTAAATAGATTGCCGACTGTGAGGTAGTTTGCACCAGGACCGTGGTTAGGGTTTCAGTGCGCATCGCAAAAATGCCTCCACAAAGAGAACGTGGCAGAAGAGCTGGTGCTGTGACACCTGAGGTTAGAGAGCTGCAGAGACAAGTGCGAGCATTGCAAGAAGAGATTCACAGAGGAATGAATCTTAATGTCAGAGATGAAAATGAGGATGAAGCCGAAGAAGAATATCAAGAAGGAGAAGCTGAAATTGTGAACCAGGAGGAAGAAAGACTTTTTCGGACGATTTCCAAGATTGGGAAAAGACCTAACATTGAGGTTCCTACATTTTCTAAAAATCTTAACCCAGAGGAATTGATTGACTGGATCAATGAATGTGAGGAATATTTTGAGTATGAAGATGTTGAGGATCCTGATAGGGTCAAATTTGCGAAGGCCAGCTTGAAAGGTCATGCGAAGATCTGGTGGCAAGAAATTTAATTGGAGTGAAATAGAAGAGGGAAAGATAAAATTACAAGATGGGATCGGATGGTGCATAAATTGAAGCAATAGTTCATTCCTGTTGATTATGAGCTTGACCTACTAAAGAAAATGCAAAGTTTGAAGCAAGCAGGAAGATCTGTTTAGAAGTATACAGAGGAGTTCTATCGACTCCTCATCAGAATAGGCCATGCAGAAGCTGATAAGGAGAAAGTTGCCCGATACCTTAATAGGTTAAGGCCAAGCATTCAGGAGGAGTTGAATCTGGTTTGAATGAACAGTATTGAGGAGGCATACCAGTTTTCCCTAAAAGTAGAAGAAAAGCTAAACAAAAAGTTTGAGAGCAGACAAAATGGAAGAGGTCGTGGTGGAAGATCTAGTGGACGGTCATATGGTGGCCGAAATGAAGATCCAAAAAAGAAGGATGAGGCCAGTAGCAGTCAAAATTTGAGAGGAAATAAATTCAATCATTTCCAGGATCAGAGTAATAGAGATGAGAGAGGAAGAGGAAGAGGACAAGGATCTCGAAGAGAAGGCTTCCGTGGAACATGTTTTCACTATGGAGAAGAAGGTCATAGGGCATTTGAATGTCCTTAGCGCCAAGGCAGAATAGACAAGAGAAATGAAGGCCAGGCCAGAGTTGCACATGTAGATGAAGATGCTCGATCATCAAATTTTAAAGATGTTGAAAGAGGAGAAACGCTAATTAACATAAGAGTCTTGCTGAGTGGTGAGAATGAACCTGAACAAAGGAGGAGCCTGTTTCGCACTCGATGCAAGTGTGAGGGTAAATGCTGTGATGTGATTATCGATAGTGGAAGCATTGATAATTTGGTGTCAGAAGAGATGGTGACAAAGTTGAATCTCAAGAGACAGAAACACCCACATCCATATCAGATTGCCTAGGTGCAGGATGACCACAAGGTCATGGTCAGTGAACAGTGCCTAGTAAAGTTCAAGATTGGTGGGTACCAAGATGAAGTACTATGTGATATCATCTCTATGGATGCATGTCATATGTTGTTGGGTAGACTGTGGTAGTTTGACAGATGTGCTGTACACGATGGTCCTGCGAATACCTATTCTTTGACAAAGGATAGAGTGCAACATAAGCTAAAGTCATTGACGGAGACCAAAGAAAAGGTATGTGGTAATGCAAGAATAACATTTGTTGATGGAAGAAAATTCCTAGATGGTATGAAGCATGAGCATGTGTGTTTTGCTTTAATTCCAAAAGTTGGTACAGAAGAAGTAGAGGATGTACCTGTATAGGTTGCAAATTTGTTGAATGAGTTTCAGGATATTGTATCTGATAATGTACCTGATGGATTACCACCAGTACGGAAGATCAGTTATCAGATGGATTTGATTCCAGGAGCCAGTTTTCCAAACAAAGTAGCACATAAAATGACACCAGCAAAAAGTGAAGAGTTGAATAGACAAGTACACGAGTTATTGCAGAAGGGGTTGATTCGAGAGAGTCTGAGTCCCTATGCTGTACCAGTGATATTAGCACCAAAGAAGAATGGAGAGTGGAGGATGTGTACAGATTTCAGAGCAATAAACAAGATCACAATCAAGTATAGGTTTTCATTGCCACGAATGGATGATATTATGGATTGTTTGAGTGGGGCTATGTATTTCTCAAAGATAGATCTGAAGAGTGGATATCACCAGATTCAGATCAGAGAAGGAGATGAATGGAAGACTGTCTTCAAGATAAAAGAAGGACTGTATGAGTGGTTAGTCATGCCTTTTGGGCTAACCAATGCACCGAGCACTTTCATCCGGCTCATGAACAAGGTTCTGAAAGAATTTTTGGGTAAGTTTGTCATTGTTTACGTAGATGATATTTTAATTTTTAGCAACACATTGGAGGAACATATGATGCATATTCGTATGGTGTTTGAGAAGTTGAGAGATGAGAAATTGTTGATTAATTTGAAGAAGTACAATTTTGTGAAGAAAAAGTTAGTGTATTTGAGATTTGTAGTTTCAGAAGAAGATCTAAAAATAGACCCAGAGAAGGTGCAGGCTATCCTTGAATGGCCTACTCCAAGGATTGCTACTGAGGTAAGATCTTTTCATGGTTTGGCTAACTTTTACAGAAAGTTTATCAAAAAATTTAGCAGTATTTGTGGACCCTTGACTAAAACAATGAGAGGGGATAGAAAAGATTTTAAGTGGACTAATGGGGCAGAAAAGAGTTTTCAATTGTTGAAACAAAATGTTACAGAACAACCTGTTTTAGCACTTCCAAATTTTAATAAGGTGTTTCAAGTAGATTGTGATGCTAGTGGTACTGCAATAGGAGTTGTTATGAGCTAAGAAGGTAAACCTATTACTTATTTCAGTAAGAAGTTAAATGATGCCAAGAGAAAATATTCTGTCTATCATCAAGAATTTTATGCTATAGTTCAGGTATTAAAGAAGCGGAGACATTATCTGCTTCCTAAGGAGTTTGTTTTCTATACTGATCATCAAGCATTGCAATATTTGAATAGTCAAGGAAAGTTGAATCAGAGGCATTTGAAATGGGTTGAGTTTTTGCAGAGTTATACATTTGTTTTGAAACACAAGAGTGGAAAGTCTAATAGGGTTGCAAATGCTCTTAGCAGAAGGCAACTATTGCTGACAAAGATGCAGATTGAAGTGGTTGGGTTCAAGGAACTCAAGAATTTGTATCCAGAGGATCCTGATTTTGGTGAAGCTTGGAAAGCTTGTACAGAACCTGTTACTCTAGATAATATGAAATGGCTAAATTTTATAATCCAAGATGATATGCTATTTAGAGGGAGTCAGTTGTGTATTTCATGAAGTTCTATGAGGGAAAATCTCATCTAGGAGAAGCATAGCGGAGGATTGGCTGGACATTTTGGTCATGATAAAACCCTTGCTTTGGTTGGTGAGAATTATTATTGGCCACAATTGTAGCAAGATGTGAAGAAGTTTGTACAGAGTTGCAGAGTATGTCAGATGGTGAAAGGAGTGAAGAAAAATAGAGGGTTGTATCAACTATTACCTATACCAGAGAAGTTTTGGGAGGATATCAGTATGGACTTTGTTCTTGGTTTATCTAGGACACAGCGGGGACATGATTCAATTTTTGTAGTAGTTGACAGATTTTTGAAGATGGAACATTTCATTCCCTACAAGAAGACTAATGATGTTGTTCATATAGCAGAATTATTTTTCAGAGAAGTGCTGAGACTACATGGTTTTTCAAAGACCATAGTTTCAGATCGAGATACTAAGTTTGTTGGATATTTCTAGTGGACATTGTGGAGGAAGTTGAAGACAGATTTAAAGTTCAGTTCATCACATCATCCACAGACTGATGGACAGACAAAGGTGGTGAATAGAAGTTTGAGAAATCTACTGAGATGTTTGGTTGGAGATAAGCCAATAGGATGGGATTTGATTTTACCACAGGCAGAATTTGCATACAATAATTCTGTCAACAGGAGCACTGGTAAATCATCATTCCAGATTTTATATGGAAGTAGTCCAAGAAATGCATCTGAGTTGAGAAAGATAGATAAAGGAGAAATTAGTAGTGCTGAAGCTGAGGATTTTGTAGAACATTTGAAGAACATCCATGAGGAGGTGAGGAAGCATATTACCAAGATGAATGTGCAGTATAAGACTAAGGCAGATGAGAAAAGGAGGTATAAGGAATTTTAGGTTAGAGATGAAGTCATGGTTCATTTGTGGAAGGAACAGTTTCCAGTTGGTACATATAACAAGTTGAAAATGAAGAAATTTGGACCATGTAAGATACTGAAGAAGCATGATTCAGGAAATGCATATGAGGTAGGATTGCCTACTGAGCTGAATATTTCACCAGTGTTTAACATTTTAGATTTGACAGAGTATCATGAAGGAGGTGTTGAAGATGAGGTTGCAGCAGCACAGTGGAGTATTCCACCAACCAGTTCAGATATCAAGGAGATTTAAGACATACTGGACAGTCGTGTTGGCAGAAGCACAAGGAACAGGACATATGAAGAGTATTTGGTTAAATGGAAAGGATGACCTGTTGAAAATTTATCATGGCTAACAAAGGAGGAGGTTAACTGTCTTGGTTTTCCTCTGCACACCTGAGTCGTGACAGGGTCACTTCTTAAATTACCACGGGTGTCTGATGCAGGAGCATCCTGGGTGTAAGAGCAATCTTGCATCACCCAAAAATATTTCTATTTTTGTATTCAATAAGGACTATCTTGTGCAGAGTTGCTATTTATGGAAACTTGCTATTTTTAGTAAGTTGGTCTTATGATCTCGAAATGTCTGATTTTACATATGGAGGTTTATCTCAGTCATATCAGCCTACCAGCAAAGTTTCATGGCTAGATCAGGTGTAGTTTTGAAGATATTAAAGATTTTTGGTATTGGCAGTAGGGTACAGAAACTTCAAACTCAATTTTGAAAGCTTTAGAGGCCCCGAATAAGGTTGAAAATTTGGGTGATGAGTACTTTGCATTGGTCAAGCCTGTAGAGCACTTCATGGCATTTCTAGAATGGGGTTATAATGGCCAATCGGGTCAACGGGCGATGACTTATGGTTTTCGAAAGTTGGGTCACCTGAAATAGCAGAAAATAATTTTTCTTCAAAAAAAAATTTTGGGATTGAAAACTCATTTTGAGCTGACTTTGATGTAACAAATTGTAAAATAAAATAATTCTAAGTTTGGTCGGCTCTAAGGCTAAATTTCTAGAACCTTCTCGAGTGGTAAAAATTGTCTATATAAAGAGGGCCCGTAGTGTTGTCTAGGGTAGTTCTGAGTAGTAGATCTAGGTATTGATTCGAGGCTTTGTCCTACAGAATATTGTAAGGGAATGCCCATGTAGCTTTGCATATTGTAATTCTGAAAGTTTTTAATTCCACATTTGTGGAGATAATAAGAAACCAATTTTCTATTCTTGCATATTATTGTTGTTGTTTCTCTATTTCTGTTATGTGCTTGTAGTATTAAGGGGAGCACCCTTCATCAAGTGGTATCAAAGTAGGAGTTCTTAAGTGTGTAAATAGATTGCTGACTATGAGGCAGTTTGCACCATGACCATGGTTAGGGTTTCAGTGTGCATCGTGAAAATGCCTCCATGAAGAGAACGTGGCGGAAGAGCTGGTGCTGTGACACCTGAGGTTAGAGAGCTACAGAGAAGAGTGCGAGCATTGCAAGAAGAGATTCACAGAGGAATGAATCTTAATGTCAAAGATGAAAGTGAGGATGAAGCCGAAGAAGAATATCAAGAAGGAGAAGCTGAAATTGTGAACCAAGAGGAAGAAAGACTTTTTCGGATGATTTCCAAGATTGGGAAAAGACCTAAGATTGAGGTTCTTACATTTTCTAAAAATCTTAACCCAGAGGAATTGATTGACTGGATCAATGAATGTGAGGAATATTTTGAGTATGAAGATGTTGAGGATCCTGATAGGGTCAAATTTGCGAAGGCCAGCTTGAAAGGTCATGCGAAGATTTGGTGGCAAGAAATTCAATTGGAGTGAAATAGAAAAGGGAAAGATAAAATCACAAGATGGGATCGGATGGTGGATAAATTGAAGTGACAGTTCATTTCTGTTGATTATGAGCTTGACCTACTAAAGAAAATGCAAAGTTTGAAGCAAGCAGGAAGATCTGTTCAGAAGTATATAGAAGAGTTCTATCGACTCCTCATCAAACAGGCCATGCAGAAGCTGATAAGGAGAAAGTTGCCCGATACCTTAATAGGTTAAGGTCAAGCATTCAGGAGGAGTTGAATCTGGTTCGAATGAACAGTATTGAGGAGGCATACTAATTTACCCTAAAAGTAGAAGAAAAGTTGAACAAGAAGTTTGAGAGCAGACAAAATGGAAGAGGTCGTGGTGGAAGATCTGGTGGACGGTCATATAGTGGCCGAAATGAAGATCCGAAAAAGAAGGATGAGGCCAATAGTAGTCAGAATCTAAGAGGAAATAATTTCAATCGTTTCTAGGATCAGAGTAATAGAGATGAGAGAGGAAGAGGAAGAGGACAAGGATCTGGAAGAGGAGGCTTCCATGGAACATGTTTTCACTATGGAGAAGAAGTCATAGGGCATTTGAATGTCCTCAGCACCAAGGCAGAATAGATAGGAGAAATGAAGGCCAGGCCAAAGTTGCACATGTAGATGAAGATGCTTGATCATCAAATTCTGAAGATGCTGAAAGAGGAGAAACGCTAATTAACAGAAGAGTCTTGCTGAGTGGTGAGAATGAACCTAAACAAAGGAGGAGCCTGTTTCGCACTCGATGCAAGTGTGAGGGTAAATACTGTGATGTGATTATCAATAGTGGAAGCACTGACAATTTGGTGTCAGAAGAGATGGTGATAAAGTTGAAGCTCAAGAGATAGAAACACCCACATCCATATCGGATTGCCTGGGTGCAAGATGACCACAAGGTCATGGTCAGTGAACAGTGCCTAGTAAAGTTCAAGATCGGCGGGTACCAAGATGAAGTACTATGTGATATCATCTCTATGGATGCATGTCATATTTTGTTGGGTAGACCGTGGTAGTTTGACAGATGTGCTATACACGATGGTCATGCGAATACCTATTCCCTGACAAAGGATGGAGTGCAACATAAGCTAAAGTCATTGAAGGAGATCAAAGAAAAAGTATGTGGTAATGCAAGAATAACATTTATTGATGGAAGAAAATTCCTATATGGTATGAGGCATGAGCATGTGTGTTTTGCTTTAATTCTAAAAGTTGGTAAAGAAGAAGTAGAGGATGTACTTGTAGAGGTTGCAAATTTGTTGAATGGGTTTCAGGATATTGTATCTGATAATGTACCTGATAGATTACCACCGGTAAAGAAGATTAGTCATCAGATAGATTTGATTCCAAGAGTGAGTTTACCAAACAAGGTAGCAAACAGAATGACACTAGCAGAAAGTGAAGAGTTGAACAGACAAGTACATGAGTTATTGTAGAAGGGGTTGATTCAAGAGAGTCTGAGTCCCTCTGCTCTACCAGCGGTATTAGCACCAAAGAAGAATGGAGAGTGGAGGATGTGTACAGATTTCAGAGCAATAAAAAAGATCACAATCAAGTATAGGTTTCCATTGCCACGAATGGATGATATTATGGATTGTTTGAGTGGGTCTGTATATTTCTCAAAGATAGATCTGAAGAGTGGATATCACCAGATTCGGATCAGAGAAGGAGATGAATGGAAGACTACCTTCTAGACAAAGAAAGGACTGTATGAGTGGTTAGTCATGCCTTTTGGGCTAACCAATGCACCGAGCACTTTCATCTGGCTCATGAACAAGGTTCTGAAAGAATTTTTGGGTAAGTTTGTCATTGTTTACCTAGATGATATTTTAATTTTTAGCAAGACATTGGAGTAACATATGATGCATATTCGTATGGTGTTTCAGAATTTGAGAGATGAGAAATTATTGATTAATTTGAAGAAGTGCAGTTTTGTGAAGAAAGAGTTAGTGTATTTGGGATTTGTAGTTTCAGCAGAAGGTCTAAAAATGGACTTAGAGAAGGTGTAGGCTATCCTTGAATGGCCTACTCCAAAGAGTGCTACTGAGGTAAGATCTTTTCATGGTTTGGCTAGCTTTTATAGAAAGTTTATCAAAAATTTTAGTAATATTTGTGGACCCTTGACTGAAACAATGAGAGGGGATAGAAAAGAGTTTAAGTGGACTAATGGGGTAGAAAAGAGTTTTCAATTGATGAAAAAAAAAGTTACAGAACAACCTATTTTAGCACTTCCAGATTTTAATAAGGTGTTTCAAGTAGATTGTGATGCTAGTGGTACTGCAATAGGAGCTGTTATGAGCCAAGAAGGTAAACCTGTTGCTTATTTCAGTGAGAAATTAAATGATGCAAGAGAAAATATTCTGTCTATGATCAGGAATTTTATGCTATAGTTTAGGCATTGAAAAAGTGGAGACATTATTTGCTTTCTAATGATTTTGTTTTGTATACTGATCATCAAGCGTTGCAATATTTGAATAGTCAAGGAAAGTTGAATCAGAGGCATTTGAAATGGGTTGAATTTTTGCAAAGTTATACATTTGTTTTGAAACACATGAGTGGAAAGTCTAATAGGGTTGCGGATGCTCTTAGCAGAAGGCAACTATTGCTGATAGAGATGCAGATTGAAGTGGTTGGGTTCAAGGAACTCAAGAATTTGTATCCAGAGGATCCTGATTTTGGTGAATCTTGAAAAGCTTGTACAGAACCTGTTACTCTAGATAGGACGAAATGGCTAGATTTGATCATCCAAGATGATATGTTATTCAGAAGGAGTCAGTTGTGCATTCCACGAAGTTCTATGAGGGAGAATCTCATCAAGGAGAATCATAGGGGAGGATTGGCTGGACATTTTGGTCATGATAAAACCCTTGCTTTGGTTGGTGAGAATTATTATTGGCCACAATTGGAGTAAGATGTGAAGAAGTTTGTACAGAGTTGCAGAGTATGTCAGATGGCGAAAGGAGTGAAGTAAAATACAGGGTTGTATCAGCCATTACCTATACCAGAGAAGTCTTGGGAGGATATCAGTATGGACTTTGTTCTTGGTTTACCAAGGACATAACGGGGACATGATTCAATTTTTGTAGTAGTTGACAGATTTTTGAAGATGGAACATTTCATTCCCTACAAGAAGACTAATGATGATGTTCATGTAGCAGAATTGTTTTTCAAAGAAGTGGTGAGACTACATGGTTTGCCAAAGACCGTAGTTTCAGATCGATACTAAGTTTGTTGGATATTTTTGGTAGACATTATGGAGGACGTTGAAGACAGATTTAAAGTTCAGTTCATCACATCATCCACAGAGTGATGGACAGACAGAGGTGGTGAATAGAAGTTTGAGAAATCTACTGAGATGTTTGGTTGGAGATAAGCCAATAGGATGGGATTTGATTTTAACATAGGCAGAATTTGCATACAATAATTCTGTCAAGAGGAGCACTAGTAAATCACCATTACAGATTGTATATGGAAGTAGTCCAAGAAATGCATCTGAGTTGAGAAAGATAGATAAAGGAGAAATCAGTAGTGCTGAAGCTGAGAATTTTGCAGAACATTTGAAGAACATCCATGAGGAGGTGAGGAAGCATATTACTAAGATGAATGTGTAGTATAAGACTAAGGCAGATGAGAAAATGAGACATAAAGAATTTTAAGTTGGAGATGAATTCATGGTTCATTTGCGGAAGGAATGGTTTCTAGTTGGTACATATAACAAGTTGAAAATGAAGAAGTTTGGACCATGTAAGATACTAAAGAAGCATGATTCAGAAAATGCATATGAGTTAGGATTGCCTACTGAGCTGAATATTTCACCCCTGTTTAACATTTTAGATTTGACAAAGTATCATGAAGGAGGTGTTAAAGATGAGGTTGCAGCAGCATAGTGGAGTATTCCAGCAACCAGTTCAGATATCAAAGAGATTGAAGACATACTAGACAGTCGTGTTGGCAGAAGCACAAATAACAGGACATATGAAGAGTATTTGGTCAAATGGAAAGGATGACCTATTGAAGATTCATCATAGCTAACAAAGGATGAGGTTAACCGTCTTGGTTTTCCTCTGCACACCTGAGTCGTGACAGGTTCACTTCTTAAATTACCATGGGTGTCTGATGCAGGAGCATCCTGGGTGTAAGAGCAATCTTGCATCACCCAAAAATATTTCTATTTTTGTATTCAATAAGGGCTATCTTGTGCAGAGTTGCTATTTATGGAAACTTGCTATTTTTAGTAAGTTGGTCTTACGATCTTGGAATGTCTGGTTTTACATATGGAGGTTCATCTTAGTCATATCAGCTTGTCAAAAAAGTTTCATGGCTAGATCAGGTGTAGTTTCGAAGATATTGATGATTTTTGGTATTGGCAGCAGGGTACAAAAACTTTGAACTCAGTTTTGAAAGCTTTAGAGGCCCCGGATGAGGTTGAAAATTTGGGTGATGGGTGCTTTGTGTAGATCAAGCCTGTAGGGCACTTCATGGCATTTCCAGAATGGGGTTATAATAGTCAATCAGGTCAACGGGCGATGACTTATGGTTTTCAGAAGTTGGGTCACCTGAAATGGCAGAAAAAAAAAATTTCAAAATTTCTGTTTGGGTTTCAAAACTCATTTTGAGCTGACTTTGATATAACAAATTTTAAAATAAAAGAATTCTATGTTTGGTCGGCCCTAAAGGCTAAATTTTTAAAAAGTTCTTGGGCGGTGAAAATTGCCTATATAAAGAGGGCCCGTAGTGTTGTCTATGGCAGTTCTGGGTAGTAGATCTGGGTATTGATTCGAGGCTTTGTCCTATAGAATATTGTAAGGGAATGCCCATGTGGCTTTGCATATTGTAATTCTGAAAGTTTGTAATTCCACATTTATGGAGATAATAAGAAGCCAATTTTATGTTCTTGCATATTATTGTTGTTCTTTCTCTATTTCTGTTATGTGCTTGTGGTATTAAGGGGAGCACCCTTCATCAAGTGGTACTAGAGCAGGAGTTCTTGAGTGTGTAAATAGATTGCCGACTGTGAGGCAGTTTGCACCAAGACCATGGTTAGGGTTTTAGCGCGCATCACGAAAATGCCTCCACGAAGAGAACGTGGTGGAAGAGCTGGTGCTGTGACACTTGAGGTTAGAGAGCTGCAGAGAAGAGTGTGAGCATTGCAAGAAGAGATTCATAGAGGAATGAATATTAATGTCAGAGATGAAAGCGAGGATGAAGCCGAAGAAGAATATCAAGAAGGAGAAGTTGAAATTATGAACCAGGAGGAAGAAAGACTTTTTCAGGCGATTTCCAAGATTGGGAAAAGACCTAAGATTGAGGTTCTTACATTTTTTAAAAATCTTAACCCGGAGGAATTGATCGACTGGATCAATAAATGTGAGGAATATTTTGAGTATGAAGATGTTGAGGATCCTGATAGGGTCAAATTTTTGAAGGCCAGATTAAAAGGTCATGCGAAGATCTGGTGGCAAGAAATTCAATTGGAGTGAAATAGAAGAGGGAAAGATAAAATCACAAGATGGGATCGGATGGTGGATAAATTAAAGCGACAGTTCATTCCTGTTGATTATGAGCTTGACCTACTAAAGAAAATACAAAGTTTGAAGCAAGCAGGAAGATCTGTTCAGGAGTATACAGAAGAGTTCTATCAACTCCTCATCAGAACAGGCCATGCAGAAGCTAATAAGGAGAAAGTTGCCCGATACCTTAATGGGTTAAGGCCAAGCATTCAGGAGCAGTTGAATCTGGTTCGAATGAACATTATTGAGGAGGCATACCAGTTTGCCCTAAAAGTAGAAGAAAAGCTGAACAAGAAGTTTGAGAGTACACAAAATGGAAGAGGTCATGGTGGAAGATCTGATGGATGGTCATATGGTGGCCGAAATGAAGATCCGAAAAAAAAGGATGAGGCCAGTAGCAATCAGAATTCTAGAGAAAATAATTCCAATCGTTTCCAGGATCAGAGTAATAGAGATCAGAGAGGAAGAGGAAGAGGACAAGGATCTTGAAGAGGAGGCTTCCGTAGAACATGTTTTCACTGTGGAGAAGAAGGTCATAGGGCATTTGAATGTCCTCAGCACCAAGGTAGAATAGATAGGAGAAATGAAGGCCAGGCCAGAGTTGCACATGTAGATGAAGATGCTCGATCATCAAATTTTGAAGATGCTGAAAGAGGAGAAACGCTAATTAACATAAGAGTCTTGCTGAGTGGTGAGAATGAACCTGAACAAAGGAGGAGCCTGTTTCGCACTCGACGCAAGTGTGAGGGTAAATGTTGTGATGTGATTATCAATAGTGGAAGCACTGACAATTTTCTATTAGAAGAGATGGTGACAAAGTTGAAGCTTAAGAGATAGAAACACCCACATCCATATCAGATTTCCTGGGTGCAGGATGACCACAAGGTCATGGTTAGTGAATAGTGCCTTGTAAAGTTCAAGATCGGCGGGTACCAAGATGAAGTACTATGTGATATCATCTCTATGGATGCATGTCATATGTTGTTGGGTAGACCGTGGCAGTTTGACAGATGTGTTGTACACGATGGTCATGAGAATAACTATTCCTTGACAAAGGATGGAGTGCGACATAAGCTAAAGCAATTGAAGGAGACCAAAGATAAGGTATGTCGTAATGCAATAATAACATTTGTTGATGGAAGAAAATTCCTATATGGTATGAGGCATGAGCATGTGTGTTTTGCTTTAATTCCAAAAGTTGGTAAAGAAGAAGTAGAGGATGTACCTGTAGAGGTTGCAAATTTGTTGAATGAGTTTCAAGATATTATATCTGATAATGTACCTGATGGATTACCACAGGTAAGGAAGATCAGTCATCAGATGGATTTGATTCCAGGAGCCAGTTTGCCAAACAAGGTAGCACACAGAATGACACCAGCAGAAAGTGAAGAGTTGAACAGACAAGTACATGAGTTATTGCATAAGGGGTTGATTCGAGAGAGTCTGAGTCCATGTGCTGTACCAGTGGTATTAGCACCAAAGAAGAATGGAGAGTGGAGGATGTGTACAGATTCCAGAGCAATAAACAAGATCACAATCAAGTATAGGTTTCCATTGCCATGAATGGATGATATTATGGATTGTTTGAGTGGGTCTGTGTATTTCTCAAAGATAGATCTGAAGAGTGGATATCACTAGATTCGGATCAGAGAAGGAGATGAATGGAAGACTGTCTTCAAGACAAAAGAAGGACTCTATGAGTGGTTAGTCATGCATTTTTGGCTAACCAATGCATCGAGCACTTTCATGTGGCTCATGAACAAGGTTCTGAAAGAATTTTTGGGTAAGTTTGTCATTGTTTACCTAGATGATATTTTGATTTTTAACAAGACATTGGAAGAACATATGATGCATATTCGTATGGTGTTTGAGAAGTTGAGAGATGAGAAATTGTTGATTAATTTGAAGAAGTGTAGTTTTGTGAAGAAAGAGTTAGTGTATTTGGAATTTGTAGTTTCAGTAGAAGGTCTAAAAATGGACCTAGAGAAGGTGCAGGCTATTCTTGAATGGCCTACTCCAAGGTGTGCTACTGAGGTAAGATCTTTTCATGGTTTGGCTAGATTTTGCAGAAAGTTTATCAAAAAATTTAGCAATAATTGTGGAACCTTGACTGAAACAATGAGAGGGGATAGAAAAGAGTTTAAGTGGACTAATGGGGCAGAAAAGAGTTTTTAATTATTGAAACAAAAAGTTACAAAACAACCTATTTTAGCACTTCCAGATTTTAATAAGGTGTTTCAAGTAGATTGTGATGCTAGTGGTACTGCAATAGGAGCTGTTATGAGCCAAGAAGCTAAACCTGTTGCTTATTTCAGTCAAAAGTTAAATGATGCCAAGAGAAAATATTCTGTCTATGATCAGAAATTTTATGCTATAGTTTAGGCATTAAAGAAGTGGAGACATTATTTGCTTTCTAATGAGTTTGTTTTGTATACTGATCATCAAGCGTTGCAATATTTGAATAGTCAAGGAAAGTTGAATCAGAGGCATTTGAAATGGGTTGAGTTTTTGCAGAGTTATACATTTGTTTTGAAACACATGAGTGGAAAGTCTAATAGGGTTGCGGATGCTCTTAGCAGAAGGCAATTATTGCTGACAGAGATGCAGATTGAAGTGGTTGGGTTCAAGGAACTCAAGAATTTGTATCCAGAGGATCCTGATTTTGGTGAAGCTTGGAAAGCTTGTACAGAACCTGTTACTATAGATAGGATGAAATGGCTGGATTTGATCATCCAAGATGATATGCTATTCAGAGGAAGTCGGTTGTCCATTCCACGAAGTTCTATGAGGGAGAATCTTATCAAGGAGAAGCATAGCGGAGGATTGGCTAGACATTTTGGTCGTGATAAAACTTTTGCTTTGGTTGGTGAGAATTATTATTGGCCACAATTACAGCAAGATGTGAAGAAGTTTGTATAGAGTTGCAGAGTATGTCAAATGGCGAAAGGAGTAAAGCAAAATACAGGGTTGTATCAGTCATTACCTGTACCAAAGAAGTCTTGGGAGGATATCAGTATGGACTTTGTTCTTAGTTTATCCAGGACACAACGGGGACATGATTCAATTTTTGTAGTAGTTGACAGATTTTTGAAGATGGCACATTTCATTCCCTACAAGAGGACTAATGATGTTGTTCATGTAGTAGAATTATTTTTCAGAGAAGTGGTGAGACTACATGGTTTGCCAAAGACCATAGTTTCAAATCGAGATACTAAGTTTGTTGGATATTTCTGGCAGACATTGTGGAGGAAGTTAAAGATAGATTTAAAGTTCAGTTCATCATATCATCCACAGACTGATGGACAGACAGAGGTGGTGAATAGAAGTTTGGGAAATCTACTGAGATGTTTGGTTGGAGATAAGCCAACAGGATGGGATTTGATTTTACCACAGGCAGAATTTGCATACAATAATTCTGTCAACAGGAGCACTGGTAAATCACCATTCCAGATTGTATATGGAAGTAGTCCAAGAAATGCATCTGAGTTGAGAAAGATAGATAAAGGAGAAATCAGTAGTGCTGAAGCTGAGGATTTTGTAGAACATTTGAAGAACATCCATGAGGAGGTGAGGAAGCATATTACCAAGATGAATGTGCAGTATAAGACTAAGGTAGATGAGAAAAGGAGGCATAAAGAATTTCAGGTTGGGGATGAAGTCATGGTTCATTTGCGGAAGGAACGGTTTCTAGTTGGTACATATAACAAGTTGAAAATTAGGAAGTTTGGACCATGTAAGATACTGAAGAAGCATGATTTAGGAAATGCATATGAGGTAGGATTGCCTACTGAGCTGAATATTTCACCAGTGTTTAACATTTTAGATTTGACAGAGTATCATGAAGGAGGTGTTGAAAATGAGGTTGCAGCAGCACAGTGGAGTATTCTAACAACCAGTTCAGATATCAAGGAGATTGAAGACATACTGGACAGTCATGTTGGCAGAAGCACAAGGAACATGACATATGAAGAGAATTTGGTCAAATGGAAAGCATGACCTGTTGAAGATTTATCATGGCTAACAAAGGAGGAGGTTAAACGTCTTGGTTTTCCTCTGCACACCTGAGTCATGACAGGGTCACTTCTCAAATTACCCTAGGTGTCTGATGCAGAAGCATCCTAGGTGTAAGAGCAATCTTGCATCACTCAAAAATATTTTAGTTTTTGTATCCAATAAGGGCTATCTTGTGCAGAGTTGCTATTTACAAAAACTTGCTATTTTTAGTAAGTTGGTCTTATGATCGCGGAATGTCTGATTTTACATATGGAGGTTTATCTCAGTCATATCAGCCTGTCAGCAAAGTTTCATGGCTAGATCAGGTGTAGTTTTGAAGATATTGAAGATTTTTGGTATTGGCAGCAAGGTACAGAAACTTTGAACTCAGTTTTGAAAGCTTTAGAGGCCCTGGATGAGGTTGAAAATTTGGGTGACAAGTACTTTGCACTAGTCAAGCTTGTAGAGCACTTCATGGCATTTCTAAAATGGGGTTATAATAGCCAAGTGGGTCAACGGGCGATGACTTATGGTCTTCGGAAGTTGGGTCACCTGAAATGACAGAAAATAATTTTTCTTCAAAATTTTTGTTTGGGTTTCAAAACTCATTTTGAGCCGACTTTGATGTAACAAATTGTAAAATAAAATAATTCTAAGTTTGGTCGGCCCTAAAGGCTAAATTTCTAGAACCTTCTCGAGTGGTGGAAATTGCTTATATAAAGAGGGCCCGTAGTGTTGTCTAGGGCAGTTCTGGGTAGTAGATCTGAGTATTGATTCGAGGCTTTGTCCTACAAAATATTGTAAGGGAATGCCCATGTGGCTTTGCATATTGTAATTCTGAAAGTTTGTAATTCCACATTTGTGGAGATAATAAGAAGCCAATTTTCTGTTCTTGCATATTATTGTTGTTGTTTCTCTATTTCTGTTATGTGCTTGTGGTATTAAGGGGAGCACCCTTCATCAACAAATCCTATCAACCGAGAAGACAACACAATGCTTACACTTGGGATTATAACACATGGGTTAACTGCACAGTATGTGGAAGGTATGGACATATTACAGCTAATTACATGACGAAGAGATGGGCTGGAAAATCTCAAAGCTAGACAAGAACTGGTATGACATGTTTTCATTGTTACAAAGTTGGTCACCTAAGTAAAGATTGTAGAGACTGAGCACGAGAAGAACAAACATTTGAGAATGGAAATACAATTGTAGCTATCATGAGGATAAGAAACACTATGTGGAGAAAGGCATCAAATGAGAATACTAAGTCAAGAAATGCAGTCGATGAATCCTCGTCCATTGGATTGGGTGACATCGGCACCTCCGCATAAGCTGAAAAAGGTATGTTTAGAATTGATAATTTAGATTGATCATATTTTACATACAATTCCTCATGTTAGTTGTGCACATACCAAATCTACATGAATTAAGATGCATTATGGTTTATGATTTTTGAGCTTTCAAAGTTATACACTCGGTATATGTTAGACCAAGTAAAGGGTTACCCATTGGTGACTATTATGCAAGGTTAACTAGGTATTAGTAATAATCGAGTGGAAAGTGATGTGTTAACCGAGCTATTGATGTTTTGTGAGGATCACCGAGTTGACAGTTGTCTCTGAGTTGTAAGTAGGTCAAGAATTTATTACAAGTACTTTGAGCAGGAATTTGAAAAAAAAAGTTATAAATAGATGGAGAACTTAGCTTATTTCTTCACCAAGTGATTCTGAAGAGAAAAGGACTTTCTGAGAGTGATTTAGAGCTAAATATTGTTGGAAATATTCAGGGATTGACCGAGTTACTGAGAGGGGAGGGGTGAATCAGTAGCTTCAAATTTTCTTACAATTATAGATGTATTAGCATATAGTTCACTTTTTCATTATGCATATAGAAAGCATGAAAAACTTAAAAGCATTCACAACAATGACACATAGATTTGGTTACCCAGAAACCTTCCAAAAAGAAAGTAAAACTAGGGTGGGGATGAAACCCGCAAAGCTTTAGTACTGCAGAATAAAGTTGGCTGGTTAAGGCTTACAATTTCATCACTTCTGATGATCTGCCCTGTTAGGAGCAATAAGGATTGTTAAATCCACCTTGTTAAAGGATTTACAAACATACAATGAAGTATGCACTCGGTAAAGAGATTTTACAACAGACTGTTAAGTCTACCTGGTTAAAGGATTTTAGTACTGATTCACTTGTTAGAATGAAATAGTAGATCTCTTGCTTTGCAACTAGATTGCTGATTGAGATTCGCTGAATGTACTGATCACCTTCTGTGATAAATTTGTCTTTGTTGTTCCCTATACTACTGTAGCCCTTTGTAATTCGCTTATTTCTTCCTTTTCTTTTTATTCACATACATACTCTTATAATTACATCTTGACATCTTTACAACATTGTTTATATACAAGTCTAAACAATTAATTATAATTACAAAGTTGGCTTGACAAATAAACATAAGTGCCACTAAGTCAGCCCAAGTATGGTTACACGGTTCCTGCAAACTAACTCAGTGACTTTCTAATACTCGGCGTCCACTGCATTACTCGGCATTGTCATGCACTCGGTAGAAGTGAAGGCACGGTTCATACTAACCACTCGGTAGGTTTTGAACTTGATAAATACTGGTGACTCGGTAGACACAATGTTACTCAGTTTATACTGTCCTGCTCGGTTTGCACTGTCTTGCTCGGTTTGCACTATTCTGCTCGGTTTGCACTGTTCTGCTCGGTTTGCACTGTTCTACTTGGTTTGCACTGTTCTGCTCGGTTTGCACTGTTCTGCTCGGTTTGCACTGTTCTACTCGGTTTGCACTGTTCTGCTCGGTTTGCACTCAGAATGCAAATAAGTGTTGTCACTAGTGGCAATTCTACTTAATGCCAACAATCTCCCCCTTTGGCATTAGTGACAAAAACACTTATTGCTCAAAACTTATATACACTTATTGATTTATTTTTTAAATGTATCTTGTCATAGAGCTTTATACATTATCTCCCCCTTTCAATGTGCTAACTTTTTCTTCTATACAAATCTCCTTCTATACATATCTCCTTCTATACATATCTCCCCCTTTTTGACGATAATGCCAAAGGTGTATATACAAGTAATTTACAGAGAGAATCCAAAATTTGATAAAAAGTTAGAATGTACCTTCATGATTAGTGCCAGGGTTCTGTCCCAATTTTCTTGCAGAATCTTACATGTTTGGATTGCAATTTGGATTTCTGCAGAGAGTTCAATCATGTGATCTGCTATAGAGAATTGATTGTCATGAATCAATGTTTTGGAATGTTCAATGTGCTTATACATTGTATTCATGATGGAAAGGATCATGTTCTGGATGTCTAGCAGTGTGGATCGGATCCTTGTGTCTTCTTTTAGTAGATCTGACTGCATATTTGATAGGTATGAGACTTGCATGTGATGAGCAGAGCTTGAGCTTGGTTCAAGTTACAGCTTCTATATGCTGATCTTCATATCCTCATCCATTTTATTCATTTTATCCTTAACATCCTTTGTGAACTCGGCAATATTGCACAATCTGGCCAAAAGAGAGGTGATATTCGAATAGGTAGATTCAATATTTGACAAATCTGAAGACAATTCCACTTGATTAATAGCTGTGTTGAGCAATGTGCTCAAGCACTTTATTGTTGAATCTCTTCTCGGCTCTTTCAACTAACTTTTCTGTCCCAGATGAATCCTCATTGTATTTATTTACTGCTTCAACTAATTGTAGCAAAACATGTTGAGAGGAGTCTACTTTAATACCTAATGCATTAGATAAAATGTTTTTTGCATCTTTAATGATTTGATATTCCTTGTCTCTCTTCTTTAAGCTTCTTTTGCTTTGCTTTCCTTTAGAGGATTTCACCTATATTTTGCATTTGGTCCGCTGATAGATTTGCAAAATCTAATGTTGGAATCTCTATTTCTTCATCTAGGTCTATATCCTCTACTATATTCTTACCCAAAAATTTTATACTCGGTAGAGCCTTAGGCTTATCTGTACTTAATGCCTTAGTAGTAGTGACAATAGACATAGTTGGACTGGCTATAGAGACTGGCACATTGTCTACTGGAGAACTTAAAATATTTACACTTGTACAATCAAAAATTGGAATACTTACTGCTGGAAAACTTGATGAAATGGGAGACTGCAACTCGGTAGAAGAAATGGTGGTTGCTTCTGTTGTTGCTATAGGTGATTGGACAAAAGTTGAAGTTGTCACAACCATGCTTGAAGGTATCTCCGGGCTAGATGTAGAAACTTTTACTGGAGAGGTAGGAAGTGATGCAATGACTTCTGCTGCTATCCTCACAGTATCATCTACCTCAGTGGCTTCTTCTTGTTCATCACTATCATCTTCAATATCTTTTATTATTACTGTTTCAATACTCGGTTGGTGAAGATGGTATATGTTCTTCCATGTAGCATTTGCAGCCTTCACAACCGATTCAATATTGTTGATCAGAATCAAACAAGTATTGAACCTTAGTGTCATCTTATTTTCATTTTCTTTTAATGCCTTCTTTACTTCATCATTTTTCAAGCTCGGCATTAACTGTCTCAAGGTTTGATCAAATATGTCTATCACAGTTTGCTTTGCATTGCTCCATCTCATTTTTATTGGATTTAATAAGACAGCTGGAACCTGTGGGGCTATTTCATCAGGAGAGTATTTCCACTGTCCCATCTTTTCAATAACAGCATCTTCTATTTCCTTCTGCTCTGTTTCTGATCTGGTTTCATATTTAAAAGATTTTATGTTACTTACTCCAGATCCTGATCTATCTCTAAAAAGTTTGATCCTCTCTTGAAAGTTTAGAGGAGGCCTTTTGAATACTATATCTTTGTCTGCCTTATCTTTATCTGCCTTACCTCTTGCACTTCTCCTTGTGAATACAGCAGTGGGAGGCTTAGGTGCCTTAGTGATAAAAACCTTTCCTTTCTTCTTTGCAGGTTCTGGTTCCTTTGTTTTCTCATCCTTTTCCTTTTCTTCTTCATCGTTATCTTCTTTGTCCCCGGTTAGCATTTGCATTTTAGCTATCCTCTTCTTTCCTTTGTTTACCGCCTGTGGAAGTTTTATGCTTAATTCAATTCTCACCTTTGCTTCATCATATGTTCCAAAATATGGAGCTTTGGGATTAACAGGCCGATTAAGAAGGGCTTCAATGATATTCTTGGTTTCATCAATATTTACCTCATAAGGAAGAGGTTTTACATATACAATCCTCGGTTTAGCTGCTTGAATATATACATTGTCACAGTCTACCATGAAACAAATGTCATCCTTGTAATCCTCCACCAACTTCTGTGGAATCCGGAATCTGTCATTCATCTTCTCTTTGAAAGACTCAAAATAACTGTCCATGATGCTTTCAAAATTTTCACCCATTTCTGAGATGTATTCATTTATCTCATAAAGTACTAGCACATCTTTTCTCCATAAAACTTTTCCTTTGGAAGGGAAGAATTTTTGAACATAGAAGAATAAACAGACCAGTAGGGATCCAAACTTACATGGATTGTTTTTGGAAGTTTGAATGCTTTCCATGATCTTGTTAAACTGTTTTAACAATAAATCTGCAAGATCAAATGATAAGTTGTTCTTGACCACTTTGTATGCTAGGTCAATAGCTTCACAGGAGACACTATTCTGTCGACTTGAACTGTATATCTTATGGGCAATAATGTGTGTACCAAACTTTAGTTCAGCATCGGTAATGCTGCTAACTTTCATGCCTCTACCGTCCCACTCGGCTAGGGTTTTCTTTTCCAGTTCCGACCGACCTAGGGTTTTGGTAGTTTTTGCTTTGTTCAACATGGGAAGACCAGTGATTTGATGAATCATCTTCTTGGTGATCTCTATGGGTTGCTCAAGCCAAATCTTGCCATCATGTATACGGCTGAGAATGTATCTAACCCATTTATCCTGAAAGTTTCGAGGCAAATGTGCAATGTGAACTAATCCCTTATCTTCCAGATGTTTGTGCTCGCGTTTTAGAGTACCATCCACACACAGTTCTTCACGCACAATATCTAGTTCTAGGTTTCCCATTTCATGAATTGCATAGTTGAAATGATTGTGAATATCATTAATAAGTAGTACCTTAGGAGGAATCTGAGATTGAGCTCCGTTCGGGTCTAGGGCTGCTGCAATTGTGGGCACGATCTTGAAATCTAGTGCTTTCCATTCCCCTTGGACTAACATTTCAGATCCTTTCTTCACTGAGGTGCTGGATGATGCCATGGTAGCTCACAGAAAAATTCTTTTCGCAAAAGATATTTGAGTCGCTGGATTGCTCTCGAAGTTTTCTGCTCTCAAAGTGCTAAAATTCGCGGTGAGAAATGAGTTCGATTTCTTGCCTTTTGTTTACAACTCTATCATTAATGCTCAGTATAAATTAGGGTATGAATTCTGACAGACTGTCACCCACTAAGAATTAATTGCTCGGTGAAGACTTCGCAACTCGGTAAACTTGAGAATTCATATTGCTCCAACCTCGCTCGGTAAAGACTAATACCAACCTTGTTCGGTTAAGACTGGTACCGACCTTCCTGTGATCTTACTGCATCTTGTATGCTGATTTAGATCTTTGTTTTAATTCAGTTCTTGAACTGCTTGAAGTTTGTCTAGGAGAATACAGTTCCAGTGGTTTCTTGGAAATTTAGTTTGAGTCGGTAGAGCCACCCATTCCATTACTTGGACTGGTTTGCTTGGTAGATTTAGGAATCCACTTTTGTCTCACTTGTTTCCTGACCTTAGTTGCTTCATTCTTCTTTCCATCTTCAACTTCACTAGCATTCATGCAGTTTCTGGCTATGTGACCGAGTTTAGTGCATTTGAAGCATCTTACGGTAGTATCTCTTTTTCTTAGATGATGTTTTATGCAGTTCATGCCAATGTGTCCATATTCTCCATAGTAATGACATCTACACCAGGTGTTGTAGTCCCATCCAAACATTGCTTTCATAATTTATTCTGCTGGATTGAATGTCTTGGATCTGCACTCGGATGCTTTGTGACCTTGTTTGTTGCACTTGTGACAATTACCTCTGAATCTTGGTTTTTCCCTGCATTCATTTGCTTTGTGACCATGTTGATTGCAGTTGTAGCATTTTCCATTGAATTCTGCTTTTTCATTGTTCCAACATTTATTTGAAGTATGTCCTATTTTACCACAATGATTACAAGTAGGTTTTTGATTTCTTTGAGTAACTTGCTTAGAAGATTCACCTTCTCCTTTGTATCCAAGTCCTGCTTTTCCTTTCTGCCTATGCAGATTTCTCTCATACAACTGATTCAAGTCTTCTTGGCTTTTCAGCATTCCTTCATTAATTTGTTTTTCGGCGTTTAGGTCATCCACCAATCTTAGATTGATTTCCTTTTCAGATCTTAGTTCTTCTCTTGTGTTTTCTATCTCTGATCTTAGATTCAGAATTTCCTCATTTGTATGGGAGATCAGATCAATTAGGTTTTCTAGCTGAAGGGTTTTATTTTGAACTTCATTGTTTCTTCCATCTAATTCATCTTTTAGCTTGTTTCTTTGTTCTAAGATCTCACAAAATCTTGTTGAGTGTAGCTCTTGTTCTCTTTTTAATTTTCTCACTTCTTCCTGCAAAGACCCATTCTTTTCTAGGAGTTCTTTGACAGCATTGTTTGCTTCATCTGAGCTATTTGAGGGAAAAAGATCTTCAACCTTTTCTTCAATGTAATTCTGATCATTCATCTGATTTGCAAGTTCCTTCCTTCTTCTTAGGGATTGGGAAAGATGTTCTTTTGCTTCCTTTAGTTTAGCTATGGCCATTTCCAGATCTAGCTTTTCATTTTCAATCACCTTGTTCAGTTTGAATACCTCCATTGTCCTGGATCTTTGCTCAAGCTAGTTAAGCTTTATCTTGAGAACCAACAAAGCTCTGATACCAATTGTTGGAAATATTCAGGGATTGACCGAGTTACTGAGAGGGGAGGGGTGAATCAGTAACTTCAAATTTTCTTACAATTACAGATGTATTAGCATATAGTTCACTTTTTCATTATGCATATAGAAAGCATGAAAAACTTAAAATCATTCACAACAATGACACAGATTTGGTTACCCAGAAACCTTCCAAAAAGAAAGTAAAACTGGGGTGGGGATGAAACCCACAAAGCTTTAGTACTGCAGAATAAAGTTGGCCGGTTAAGGCTTACAATTTGATCACTTCTGATGATCTACCCTATTAGGAGCAATAAGGATTGCTAAATCCACCTTGTTAAAGTATTTACAAACATACAATGAAGTATGCACTCGGTAAAGAGATTTTACAACAGACTGTTAAGTCTACCTGGTTAAAATATTTTAGTACTAATTCACCTGTTAGAATGAAACAATAGATCTCTTGCTTTGCAACTGGATTGCTGATTGAGATTCGCTGAATGTACTAATCACCTTCTGTGATGAATTTATCTTTGTTGTTCCCTATACTACTGTAGCCCTTTGTAATTCGCTTATTTCTGCCTTTTCTTTTTATTCACATACATACTCTTATAATTACATCTTGACATCTTTACAACATTGTTTATATACAAGTCTAAACAATTAATTATAATTACAAAGTCGGCTTGACAAATAAACATAAGTGCCACTAAGTCAGCCCAAGTATGGTTACACGGTTCCTGCAAACTAACTCGGTGACTTTCTGATACTCGGTGTCCACTGCATTACTCAGCATTGTCATGCACTCGGTAGAAGTGAAGGCATGGTTCATACTAACCACTCGGTAGGTTTTGAACTCAGTAAATACTGGTGACTCGGTAGACATAATGTTACTCGGTTTATACTGTCCTGCTCGGTTTGCACTATCTTGCTCGGTTTGCACTATTCTGCTCGGTTTGCACTGTTCTGCTCGTTTTGCACTGTTCTGCTCGGTTTGCACTATTCTGCTCAGTTTGCACTGTTCTGCTCAGTTTGCACTCAGAATGCAAATAAGTGTTGTCACTAGTGGCAATTCTGCTTAATGCCAACAATTGGTTTGCACTGTTCTGCTTGGTTTGCACTATTTTTAGGAGCATTCAAGGGAAGTTTCAATCTTTCGAGAGAATTCATCATTGTTTTTGAGTAAGTACAATTAATACCGAGTTGATTCATACTAATTACCAAAACCCTAAATTAAAGAAAAATGGTGTCTACATCAAATGTAAACAAATCTCAGTTGGTAGATGAGGAGGAAGTAAATTTGATAGTGTCTACAACCTGCAACTAACTCCGCTATAAACTTCACCATGAAGTTGCATCTAAAATAGATTCAGCGAGATCTTTTTCAAGCATACCCCCTAGGGTTCTATTAATTGAAGATGTAAGATCATACATTCACTGCAAGATTAGTGAAATAGGACACTTTGATATGTATGCAGCTTATCAGAAGCTTTGCGAAGAAGATAGTAGATTGAAACCTTAACACAATCAACTGGAAGTACTAGGTTTAACGAATGCCCTAAATTTTCTAAAGGATTTTAAGAGAAAATGGATTAGGGTTGTTCTCAATCAATTTCATGATGGAAATTTTTGGTTGGATGAACTGGTAGAAATTACAAAGAAGATGATTCATGCCGTCATCGGGTTTCCTACCAAAGATAAAGCGAAGGAAATTCACAGTGCACTGAGAGCAGATATCGAGAAGAACACCAGAGCTGAATGGGATGGTCGTGCACTAAAGATTCACTCAATCAAAGACCCAGAGGTAAAATATGCAGTGCATGTCATCAATTATAAAATCTCATAGTCGAGCAGATAGAATAGTGTGCCTTGTGGAGCCATTGACATTGCATATCGAATCATTAAGAAAGGTTATCAGTTGGACCTAGCCGAGCTTCTGTTGAGGAAAGTTGAAGAGAATATGAAGACAATCCGGTCGGTGAAGTCCAACACATGTAAGTTTGGATCCCTACTAGTTTGCATATTATTTTATGTGCAATGATTTTTCCCTTCTGTTAGTAATATAGAGTGGTCAACTGACAAGCCAGTGATATCACATATTTTAGATTTGATTAAGAACTTGGGAAATAATCTCAATAATGTCTTAGATAATTACTTTGAAAAATTCAAGAGTAAAATAAATTCTCAAAGCAGAATTCCCAATCAACTAGTAGAAGACTATGAATAGGAGATATGTTTTCTTGTGGACACTGACCACACATTGATAAAGGCTGTGAAGCCTAGGACTAAATGGTTAGCACCTATGGGATACGAGATAGATATTAATTTTTCTTCTAAATCAATTCAGGCTTTATTGGCTACTCCCAAGGATGTAAAAGCATAACCAGATACTGAGATATCTAAAAGGAACTGAGGACTATGGATTGTATTACAAGAAGAATAATAAGTTTGAACTGAAAGTTTACACTGATGCAGATTGGGCTGGAAATGTTGATGATAGAAAGAGTACAAGTGGTGGTCCATTCTTTCTAGGAAAGAGATTAGTCTCTTGGACAAGCAAGAAACAGAACTACATTTCCCAATCTATAGCGGAAGCTAAGTATATAGTAGCAACAGTAAATTGTTCAAATTTAGTGTGGATCAAGCAATTGTTAAAAGGTATGAAGGAGGAAATCACTCAGCCAGTTGTTATTTTCTGTGACAACACAAGTGCTATTAACATATCAAAGAATCTTGTTATGTACACTAAGACTAAGCATATTGCTATCAATATCATTACTTGAGAGATTTGGTTCAAGACAAAGAAGTGAGATTGGAATATGTGAATACAAAGGAACAATTGTGTGTGTGAAAATTGTACCTAGCTGCAGACACAACACTTCAGTAAAACATTAGAGGTTAGCAAAATCAAAATATTGCAAATAAATGAAACTATGCTAACCAGGTGATTTACTGTCTTCTAGTAGGTGTGAGTATGATGTTCTCAAATTGAAATCGAGATCAGTGACAATGAAACACCTAAACAAAGGATTTAAAATGATCAAAGCAATGAAATATGAATGCAAATTAATCTATTTTTTTGGATTTTTTTTGTGCAATAATATGAAATCTGTATGAATCTAAGTTAGATGAATGAAATTGAATGCAAATTTAATCTAAGTATGATATGAATGAATATGATATGAAAAATATGCAAAACTATGATCAACAATGAAAGATCTCACAAATCGCCTGTCGCAAGTGCTAAATCCTTCAATCACCAATTCACCAGAGTAATTGTGCAAATTCAAGTGTTGATTAGCCGGACCTTTGTGAAGAGCTGAACCTTGATTTTATAGAAATCCAGGGCTTGAGGATGCAAGAGAAAAGCCATAAATCACTCTTGATAAACTCAAGTTGATTTTTGAGTTATCAAGAAATCAGAGATAATTAACTCACAAAAATCATGCAAAAATAGTGTTTAACTCAAAATAGAGTTTAGATCAAATTTCAACTCATCATCAAATGTTGAGTTTCAATTTTAAAATTAATTGTTAATTTCTAGTTGCCTACTTTTCTAATTGTGCATGATTTATTTTGAATAAATATAAGAATAAAGTGATTTATTCTCAACTTAACTGATTTAAAATAATTGATTTATGGGTTAATCAATTATTAAATCAAACTTTTATTCTAAAACTATATTATTAAATATTGACAATTGACATGAATTAATTAAATAAGAATTTAATCAATTAGTCATGAGATTTTAGATTTATTGTCAAAATTAAATAATGCAATTTAGGAATAAATTTAATTAAATAATTAAGTGGCAGTATTAAATCTGATTAATTAAATATTCAGAATATTCAATTAATCAAACTTTAGGATAAATAGGATTTATCGCCAAATAATTATTAAATCAAACATAATTAGGATAAAGGAATATTGCTAGGAATATTCTCTGATGCAGAATTTAGGATAATCAATTAGGATTCGATAATGTGCAGATGTGCCTTAGGTTAGGACTTTAATGTCAATTTTGTTCAAATTGAAGATGTAGGAGGTTAATGAACCTATAGCCCATTTTTGGGGTATTACATTTTTCCCCTCTTTGAATCACTGTGCGAAGTGTATTGGTTCAAAGATTAGTATGTGTTTGATGTAGATGTATGAAACTAATTTGAAAGATGAACCAATTCTGAGACAAAAACCAATTTAAAGATTTAAGATTTAGGCCCTGACTGACCAAAGATGATGTTAACTATAGCAACAATGAACCGATGATTATGAAAAAGTGCCAAAATGCCTGATTTTGAACCTTATGATTGCAAAGAAGTGAGTGACTGATTCCAAACCTGATTGTCCCAAGAGAATCATATTGGTATCACATCCTGAACCCATCAGTTATGAAGAACCAAGGAAATAACACTAATGAACCGATGGTTACGAAAAGCTGATACAGTTTACAAGATCAATTTAGGATACTAGATTGATATGGATATTGGTGAGCCTGATATTCCCTAAGAGATAATAGATTTTCCCCAAGTGACGAGGACTTTAGATGAATCAGTAACTAGACGTGGTTGTTGTCTTGATTACTGAGGAAAGATTTGATTTACAGATTTGAATGATATGCGATACCATGCCCCCTTCAAGATGAAAATCAAAATCTGACAAGAAAAGTTAGTGTTGAATGGTTTAGAAGCATGTTAATTGATTTGAGAAGTGGTTATACATGTTCAAGAATGTGTTCTACATCGTTTAGAGGTCCTAGAGACCAAGTTTGACTAGGTTTGACCATGAGTTGACCATGGGTGACCAAGTTGAAATTTTGATAGTTTGATGTGAGATAATCAGTTAAGTTGAATACTAGATTTTTGTGATGATTGAAGGTCAATTATGCAAGCAGTTGACAATATAAACGATCTCAAATTTTGATTTTGATCCCAAAAATGGATTCTACTTACTATTCCATTAGAGGGACCTTCATACAATGCTCAGTCCTTATGTCATGTTTAGCATTTTTTTGAAGAATCATTTGAGTGTCAAGCAATTTGTGAGACCATGCAATCATGCAAAGTGCAAAATGACATACAGAATGAAATGCAAACTAAGACCTAAGACCTAGTCACTGATCATGTGTCGATTTATTGTCATCATTCAACTTTTTAGGTAACCGAATAAATCAATACAATGCCCACTAGTTATGAAACTATAGACATATGAATATTGATTTGTATGCACAAGAATCAATACAACGTCCATTGGTTAGGCAACCATGGACATATGAATATCGATTTTGTTTTCAGAATGTTGGATTAGATATAAGCACCAAGGCACAAACGCCAAGATGACCTGAATATCATGTCCATTTTGATATAGCAATTTGTATAAGCATCAAAACATAGATGTCGTGATGACCAGAATATGTCGTGTAGAAAAAATACATCAAGCAGTCAAGAGATCATTCTAAATCTAGTGTGAATTACCTGTAGTGACCCTTTATCATTCACATCCTTAGGTAAGATTGCATTTCATAGTAGGAGTAAGAACTCACTCAAAAAGACAATAGTTAGATCAAACTTCCTTGAATTTTCTAGGTATCAATGGTCGAGGTACGCATGGCCAGCCAATACGAGATAGAGGCTCTTACAGACGGACACCATTTCAATCTAGAATTTCCAAAGTTATTAGATTTTCACATATAAGAAGAAAATAAAGAAAAGATTATGCCCCCAGTCATCACTCTCTAAATCTTGTAAAGGACATCATCGAAGAGATCAAAGGGACATAATATGCAAAAATCTCAATGCAAATTAGCAAGCATAGAAGGAGATAAAAGCATGTAAAACCATAGATTGTTTTCAAGTTGTGTTGATATTTGATTGTGTTGTTGTAGATGCAAAATCCTTTCTGGAGGGGAGATTGACTGACTAACTCTGATAAAGCTTCAAAGGACTCTAACTAGATATGACACATCTAAGATATACTAGAGGCCATAGGATATGACATTGACTGCCCCCAAATTTGAACATTGATAGGATACAGATGCTTGAACCGATTGGTGTACAAACTGACTCATTGAAACAAGGATATGCAGAAACAAACTGAGAAGTATGTACAAACTAAAGCAAGATTGAAAGCTAGGAATGACTAAGATTGTGCTAATAGATGGAGCATTTTGAAACAAGTGGCACCTGTTTGCCGGGTTTTTACCATCTTGGCAGAGATTCTATTTTTTCTACCAAGGCGCCTATTTCCAAGTTTTCACCAAGGCACTTTTTATTTTTCTCATTTTTTTGTATTTTTCATTTTTTCAATTTTTTTGTACTTTTGATATTTTAAATTTTTTTGTGAATCATCAAGGTGCCTATTTGCTAGGTTTTCACCAGGATGTTCATTTTTTCAGGACTTTTTCTGATTTTTATGATTTTTTCATTACATTTTTTAATACTGAATACCTTAGGCATAGAATTTATTCAGATGGAGAACGTTGATTGGTTCTCGGAGATCTTCTCCTTCAGTCATTGACAGTTGATAGGCTCCAGAGCCAAAGTAGCAGTGATAACAAAGGGAACCAGCTATTTGGGTTCAAACTTCCCCTTGCACTCTCTATGTGATTGATTTTTAGGATTTTCTCTCAAGACTAGATCACCAACCTTAAATTCTCTATGTCTAACTTTCTTGTTGTAGCCTCTAGACATTCTTTTCTAATATACTTTGAGATAATCATATACTGCTTGTCTGCGCTCATCTAGTAGTTCAAGTTCTTGCAACCTAGACACTCTATAGTCATCATCAATTACTAGACCATGCATTTTGATTCTTAGTGATGGGATTTCAACCTCAATAGGTAGTACCGCTTTAGACCCATAAACTAAAGTGAAAGGAGTAGCCCCAATGGGTGTTCTGATACTTGTTCTGTAGGCCTAGAGAGCTGGATTGATCATGAGATGCTAGTCTCTTCCTATTTTATTAACTATACGATGCAATATTTTCAATAGATTCTTGTTTGAAGCCTCTGCTTGTCCATTTCCTTGAGGATAGTAGATTGATGACCAATGTTGTGTAATCTTGAATTTGACACATAGATCATCTAAGTCTTTGTTCTTGAATTGTCCACCATTATCTATGATTATAGAGTGTGGAATATCATACTGACATATGATGTAGTTCAAGATGAACATTGATATTTGCTTGCCAGTTGCTTGAGTCAAAGGGACTGCTTCTAACCATTTTGTGAAATAATCTATAGTTGTGATTATATGGGTATGTCCATTAGAAGAATGAGGATGTATGGATCCTATAAGATCAAATGCCCATTGGTGAAAAGGCCATTGTGTAGTAGAGGGAATTATATTTCTCCCTGATGCATGAATTAAGTTTCCATGTACTTGGAACTTTTGGCAGTTCTTAGCAAACTTGATAGCCTCTTTTTCCATTTCAGGCCAATAGTACCCAGCCCTAATAAGTTTGTGAGCTAGTGTTAAACCATTCAAATATGACCCAAAAATACCTTCATGGACTTCCTCTAATGCATGTTGAGACTCTTCTCATTCTAAACATCTAAGTAGTGTACCATCTAGACCTTGTTTGTATAGATCGTGACCAATGATGACATATCGGGATGTATTGTGGATAAGGTATCTTTTCTCATGGTGGTTAAAGGTATCAGAAATGATTTGGTCTTGGAGATAGGAGAAAAGGTTTTTACACCTAGATGAATCATGACCAACAATAGTGCAGATCATGTGGGTTTCAGGGGAATCATATGCAGGGTAAGATAGTGCTTCCACTAAGAATTCGTAGCGTAGCTCATGTTTGGGTTGCTATAATAAAGTAGATAGTGTTGCCATTGCATCAGCAGCCTTGTTCTCTACTCTAGGTATTTGATCAAAGGTGATAGATATGAAATATTTCATTAGATCATCTACCATTCTTTTATATGGGATCAACTTTCCATCTTTCATTTGATACACATCATTGACTTGGTGTATTACAAGTTGTGAGTCTCCATGAATGTGTAGTTCTGTTACTCTCCACTCAATTGCTATCTTCATACCATTAAGGAGGGCTTCATATTCAATAATATTGTTTGTGTAAGGAAACTTGAGTCTAAATGCTTTAGGGATTGAATATCCTTGAGGATTGATGAACAATATGCCTGCTCCAGATCCATTCTATGTATAGGATCCATCAAAGAATAATTTCCATGATCTAGAAGACAGGTTCAATTAATTAATATAAATAATATTTATTAATTTATATATTTCATTATTTATTAAATTATGTTAATTAATACTTATTATTAATTAATATATATTTTTTATTAATAATGAATTTATGATGTTATTAATAATGACATTTTTTAATTCAATGTTTAATTTGTTTATTTAATAATTATATTAATTAGTTATAAGTAATTAATATAATTATTATTATTTGATAATTAAATTATTTATTGGTTATTTAATAATTATATTAACTAATAAATACTATTTTTTTTAATATAATTATTACTTAACCAAATTTGTTTTTATTTAGCCTTATTTAAACTATTAAGGGTGTTGGTGGAGGGTTTTAATCAATCACCTTTAACGATACAAGGTGGTATAATTTTAATATTGGGTGAAACTAAAAGTTATTAGGAATTGACCTCCATATTGAAATGAAATGAATTGTTAGGATTCAAATATAGTCTATCAATCAAATCAATGTACTATTGAAAGATGCTAGGTGTAGGGAGTTGTACCTGATTTAGATTATAGTCAATTAAATCACTTTCTGAACTATAGTAGATTTTGTTATGATAAGCTCATGTATTAACCATAGTCGGGAACTATGGTCTTCTAAGGAAAGACCCCACCCCTTTCTTAAATCATTTCTCTTAGTGAATGAATATTCTAACGGATTAAGATGAGGTTAAGATAGTTAAGCCTAGAATTTTGTCAGGTAGTATATCTTGCCAAGGGGTGAACATTTTCGAATTAATCCTCACCGTGATTTCTCCATTACCCTAGTAAAATTTCCCTCTCCCTGACTTAACCATTCAACATAATTCATCTATTAACCCTCAACATAAAAACTTAATCTTTTAACTTTTCAAAAAAAAAAGTTGGTGTGTTTTTACGTGTAATTTTATGGGCATGACAGTTTTCGAGCTAGTGTTAAACCATTTGAATGTGACCCAAAAATACCTTCATGGACTTCCTCTAATACATGTTGAGACTCTTCCCATTCTAAACATCTAAGTAGTGTACCATCTAGACCTCATTTGTACAGATCGTGACCAATGATGACATACCAGGATGTATTGTCGATAAGGTATCTTTTCTCATAGCGGTTACAGGTATCGGAAATGATTTGGTCTTCGAGATAGGAGAAAAGGTTTTTATACCTAGATGAATCATGACCAAAAATAGTGCAAATCATGTGGGTTTCAGGGGAATCACATGCTGGATAAGATAGTGCTTCCACCAAGAATTCGTAGCATAGCTCATGTTCGGGCTGCTGTAATAAAGTAGATAGTGTTGCCATTGCATCAGCAGCCTTGTTCTTTGTTCTAGGTATTTGTTCAAAGGTGATAGATATGAAATATTTCTTTAGATCATCTACCATTCTTTTGTATGGGATCAACTTTCCATCTTTCATTTGATACACATCATTGACTTGATGTATTACAAGTTGTGAGTCTCCATGAATGTGTAGTTTTGTTACTCTCCACTCAATTGCTATCTTCGTACCATTAAGGAGGGCTTCATATTCAGAAATATTGTTTTTCCAAGGACAATTGAGTCTAAATTCTTTAGGGATTGAATATCCTTGAGGAGTGATGAACAATATGCCTGCTCTAGATCCATTCTGTGTATAGGATCCATCAAAGAATAATTTCCATGATCTAGAAGATAGGTTCATGATAGAGGAATCTGGAAATTCCATTTGCATTGGTGTATCATCAAACAAAGGTGTGTCATCCAGTTTATCAGAAATTACCTATCCTTTGATAGCTTTTCTTTCAACATATTAATGTCAAATTCACTCAATAACATCACCCATTTAGCTAGTCTTCTTGTGAGGGCAGCTTTGCTTAGTAGGTACTTGAGTGGATTGATCTTAGCTACCAAATGTGTGGTATGAGCTAACATATAATGTGTTAGTTTCTATGATGCAAAGATCATAGCTAGAAAAGCTTTCTCAATCATTGAATAGTTCTTCTCATATGCTACCAAAGTTCTACTGATATAATATATAGCTCTTTCCTTTTTATCCTCATCATCCAATGCAAGCAATTCCCCCAGTGATGTATTTGTTACAGAGACATATAAGATCAATGGCTTCCCTTGAATAGGAGGCATCAAAATAGGAGGATTTGATAGATATTTCTTGATATGGTTAAATTTCTTTTCACATTCCTCGTTCCATGCAAAAGTCATTCCTTTATGTAATGTTTTTGTAAAAGTTTGTGATATGTCTGCAAGCTGAGATATGAAGTGTCTGATAGATTGTACTCTCCCTTGTAATGTTCTTATTTGACTGATATTCTTGGGAGGTTGCATCTCCATGATGGCTTTAACTTTAGTTGGATCAACTTCAATACCTTTCTTTGAAACAATGTAGCCTAAGAGCTTTCCAAAAGTGACACCAAAAGCATACTTCTTAGGGTTCAGTCTAAGAATAAACTTCTCCATTCAATCTAGCATTTTGCTCAAATCATTTAGATGTTCAGATCTTATCATAGATTTTGCTAAGGTATCATCAACATAATCCTCCATAGTTTGATGCAGCATGTCATGAAAAATAGATGTCATAGCTCTTTGATATGTAGCACCAGCATTCTTAAGCCCAAATGGCATGACATTCCAAAAGAAGGTACCCCACGCACATGTGAAAGTATTTTTCTCTTGATCTTCTGGAGCAATTTTTATTTGATTATATCTAGAAAAACCATCCATCAAAGAATACATCTCAAAACCAGCAGTCATGTCCACTATCATATCAATGTTAGGTAGTGGAAAATCATCCTTAGGGCATGCTTTATTCACATCTCTAAAATCTATGCACACTCTTATTGATTTGTCTAGTTTTGATACAGGTACAATATTTGAGATCCATTCAGCATAATCAATAACACGGATGAATCTAGCTTTTAGTAGTTTCTCTAATTCAGCTTTGACCAAGAGTGCAACATGTGGATGCATCTTTCTCAATTTTTGTTTAATAGGTTTGACCCCTAGAGCTATAGATAAATGGTGCATTATAAGGTCAGGATCCAACCCTAGCATATCTAAATATTTCCATGCAAAGTTGATCTTCTTTTCTGTTAAGAATGTAGTAATTTTTTTCTTTTCTTCTTCTGATAAGGATTGTGCTACATGAATCAACTATGGTTCTTCTATTTTTCCCAAGTTGATAGATTGAGTGGGCTCAATTATAACTAGAGATATGTCCTATAAATGACTTGGAAGGATGATGCAGGAGCATCTTGGGTCTTTGGCAATCTTGCATCAACCAAAAACATTTTCTGATTTATGTACCTATTTTCTGTAGTTTTCTTTATAATATTTGCATTTGATAGTTTCATGGTGTGTGAAGCTTACATCATTTTTGGGACCTATTTTTTAACCTTATCCTATGAGCACATCAAGTTTGGATGGACTGTTTCAAAGTTATAGCTATTTTTCCTTGCCGTCGGAACAGTGTTTTCCTGTAGTTTTGGTGCTAATTGTTCATGTTGGTTCTCTTGATCCATAAGGAATATTATTTTTTTCACTTAATGGATTTAAGGGGACCTAAATTAATATCATTCCCCAAGATTTCAGCTTCCAATTCATTATGAGTCAAAAGTTATGGCCTTTTTGGCACAGGACCTATTTTCTGCCAGCTTTCACATCTGAGTTGTTACTACAGTTTTGGTGCTGATTGTTCATGTTGGTGACCTTGATCTATAAGGAATTTTCTTTTTTTCACTTAAGGACTTAAATTATACCTAAATTAATATCATTTCCCAAGAGTGCAAACTCCAATTCATTATGAGTAAAAAATTTATGCCTATTTTGCCTCAGGACCTATTTCCTACCAATTTTTGGGTGAAACATGTGGTGTTTCTTCTTGTGATGTTCTGTGTGCTCATATGGGACCTTTCACACTTAAAGGAATGTTCTTGGGTCAATTTAGGACCTAAATCCAAAGGCACATCAATTTATATTCATTCTAGCATTAGTTTTGGTTTAAATCTTGAGACTGGACCTATATTGTAATTAAATGCCTGACTGGCCAACCTGTGGCTTAGCTGGCTATATAAGGGGTCTAGATTGATGTAGTAGAGAATCATGGGTGAGATATAGGAAGGATTATCAAGATACATCATTGGAGAAAAAGATAGGATGCAAGCTGTAATTTTGAATTCATAATTCTCATTGTATAAGGTCGAAACCCGGAAGGCCTCACAGCCAAGCATGTTGAAAGAAATAATATAATTCTTGGTTGTTGCTGCCAGTTGATTGTCTCATATCCATTGTGTTTCCATTGATTTCATGTGATATTATATTTCTTCTATTGTGTAACTTTGAGCAAGGGCTTGTTGTGGATTCAAGTGGACTCAATTTTGCTTGATTCTACTTGTATCTACCCTGCCCCTACATCAAAGGACATCAAATATTTCATCCTTAGGTGCCTCAGAGATGTTTTCACCTTTAGATACATCTTTTATTTTTACTTTTATAGGTTTTGAGACTACCACAAAGTGGTTTTCACCCTCAAAACTCCTTTTCTTTTTATTTTTACTTTTATTCTTTTGACTAAGATACTTGATGTCTGACTCCGTCATGCTAACACTCGGTTCATTGATGGAAGTCCTCATAGGCTCAATTGAATTGAGGTAGCAAGAAAGGGCATAGTCATTTGGAAAGGTATAAATACCTTGGCTTGGATTTGCAGAGGTTTGGTCAAGAATTTTAGGATGTTGAATAGTCAAAGTGGTGAAAGATTGGGAAATAGTGTTTATGGATATGGATCTGTCATCATTGGTCCTAACCTGACTCTTGATTTCAAAGGTGATATTACAACTCAAAATGTTCAATTCATGAATAGGTTCAATGTCATTGTGAGAGTCCAATTCAACCATCGATGGATCAGACTCATTAAGTTCATCATTTCACTCTAGACTTACGTTGGGTTTAGGTGCATATTGGTGAATAACATCATCATGTTTTTCTATGGTAAGGTCATCTTCCTCTGGAATGGCTCCCCATTCATAATCATTTTATTCCTCATCTATGCCTCTAGGAAATTTAAGAACATGAGTAAAGTCTAGATGGATACCCCAAGAAGGGTTACCCTCATATTCTGATTTGAATTCATACTCATGGGAATCTGTTTCAGAATAACTACCACCTTCTTCTTTGTTTATTTGGCTACCTTTGAGATCAGTTGGTTCTTGTGGTGCAACTTTCTCTTGTTCTATAGTAGGTTTTTGTGTTTCTACTACATTGATTCTTTTTACTGGATCATCTTCATCTTCAAGGAGGTCTTTTATTTCTTTAGGCAAACTCTCATAAGGAATGAGCTTAGTGGTGGTGTCAAAATCGTCACTGTCAAATTGTTGTACTTCCTCCTTTGTTGGTTCAATCTATTCGAAGACATGTGGGGAGTTCTTGCTAAGATAGAAAGGCTTCTTCTTATATCCTAGACCTATTGTATTCTTGTTGTTTTGACCATTATGGTCAAGAGGTGATAGAAGACCTTTACCTTGTAATCCCATAGGTCCTTTTCTAGTATATCCCATTTTTGTGATCAATTTGTCCCCTGGGCCATATGACTTAGAAGGGATCTTCGGTATTTTAGATTCACATGTTTGAACAATTTGAGACTCAGGTTCATCTTTGTAGAGCCATGCTAGTACAGCTTCATCCTCTTCAAACTCTTGTTTAGACACTTGTTCTGCAATAAAATTTCCTTTATATGCCTGAAGAGGTTCTTTAGACTCCTTTTTAGATTGTTTTAGAGTTTGTCCATAGGACTTAGGTGAGATAGGGAGAGATTTCAAAGACAAGACTGGCTCTATAGTATATTCTCCCATACCGTTTTCTTTGATTTTAACCTCTTTAGCAATGTCTTCCATCTTGGATGTTGAAGCAATGTCTAGCTGCTTAGTGGAAGATTCTCTATTATTAGGAACAAGTTTATCAGCACTTTCTTTTAATGCATTGCAAGTTGTGTATAGGTTAGCTAAAATCATCACCTCTACTCCTTCATAAGGGAATTTCACACATTGATGGTATGTGGAAGGAATAGCTTTCATTTCATGTATCCATGGTCTCCTTAGAAGGATATTGTAAGCCAAAGGTATATCAAGAACTTGACATGTAGTATCTCTGATGACTGGACTTGTTCTGATAGGCAAGACATTTATTCCTTTGGAAGATCTTTCTTCTTCATCATATGCCTTGATAGTTATTTTCTTTTTAGGATCAATGGCAGCTTCAGATAATCCCAATTGTGTAATCAAGTTGTAAGAACAAATGTTGAGACCAGTGCCTCCATCTATCAACACGCGTTTGACTTGATGGTTTTGGATTAGGACTTCAATATGTAAGGGCTGGTTATGTGGATGACTCAAGGAATTATCATCTTCCTCTAAAAAGGAGATATACTATGGAGATGTGAGATGACCAACCATAGTCTAGAATTTGTCTAAATCAAGGTTGTCAGGAACATTGGATCCGAGTAGAGCTTTTTCTAGAATGGCTCTATGAGCTGGAGATATCTGAACCAACTCAAACATTGAGATTTTAGCATTTGTATGTTGGAGTTTTTGGACAATACTGTATGAAGTAGGCCTCGTGTCTTTAGGATTTGAAGATTTAGATGTAGCCTTCTGTTTAGAAGCAAATGAAAGATTCAAAGGTATCTTAGGGACATTGGATGAATCTTGGATTTGTCCTTGCGGATGTGCCCGAGCTTGTGATCGAGTAACTACATTTTCCGATTGATTTTCTCTATCTCTTCTTATAGTTGTGATGACATTGCAATGCTCAGATAGACATGGTTCAACCATATTGATAACAGCATTGTTTCCATAGTAAGCATAATTGACTTTAGTACCCATATTAGGTTGAGAAGAAGAATCTTCTTTACCATGTTTTGAATATGGTTATGTGAATGTTGTATGATCATTATTGCTCTTATGATTGTTAATCATGATTTCTCCATTATTAATCTTGTCTTGTATGATGTGTTTCAAGCAAATGCAGTTATTATTTTTATGACCCTTATTGCGATGGAAGTCACAGAAATCATTCTCTCTCCACCATTTCAGTTTAGGTTCAGGATCAAAGACTTTTATCTCAAGAAAGTAAATGATGTTGTTAGCCAATAGATTTTTCATGGCAAATTCCAAGGACTCTCCAAGAGGAGTGAATTTGTGGTTAGGATCTATAGCCCAAGGTTTTTAAGTAGATGCCTTCTTGTTAGATTCTGTTATTTTAGCTTCAGAAGCTTTGATGGCTTGTGTGCCAATAGTGAGATTGAAAGTAGGTGCCTTAGATGGGTCACAGATAGTATCAATAACACCATCTGTGATAACACCCTTACTCTTGTTCCAGTTTTTTCCTTTGTCTTTACAACTAGATCCAGATTCATACTTTTCTTTTTGAAGGGATGTGTCTCCTTTTCGCACAAGTACTTTCTCAATTTTGATTGCATTTTCTACCATCTTATCAAAGGATGTATGATTTTGCATTTGCAAATGGTAATTGAGTTCTAGAACAAGATTGTTGATGAAGATTTCCAGCTTCTCAGTTTCTAGAATGGGTCTAGCATATAGAGAAAACTTCTTCCTTCATCTTTTGAGAAAATTCAAGAATGGTTCTCCTGAGTTTTGTTTCAGATTGCAGATGTCGATCATAGTGACCGGATGTTGAATTTTTTAGGAGTATTGTTGATAGAATAGTTTGATTAACTCCTCAAAAATTTTGATAGTTGGAGGCATTTTTGAAAACCAACGAATAGCTGACCCTCCCAGAGATTGAGGGAAAAGACGTATTAAGTAGGTTGGTTCATGCATGAACTCCATAGATTGCGTATAGAATTCTCTGACATGATCTTGAGGATCAGAGTTTCCACCATACTTATCGTATTTAGGTATTTCCACTCGTTTAGGGAATGGTGGCATGTACAAGTCTTTATCGAATGGAAAAGAGCATAGAGCCTCCATGGAAAACTCCTTAGGTTCCTTTTCTTTTTCAAGTTTGTTAAGTTTTACTTGCGTGGCATGCATCTGTTGCATCATAGCCATGATAGGAGTTTCTTCCTCATACATGATGATATTTTCAACATTAAAGTTTGGAGGAAGTTTAGCTCCTTGATGAGCTAACTCTAGAAAGTATGCCTCTCTATCTTCTTTCAAGAAATACCTCATCATTTTCTTGAAATCATCATCATTTTGATATCGAGCAATTTCAGAAGGTGTGGGTTCTTTATCCATACCATGCTAAGAGTGAGGTCCCTGAGACCCATGATGTGTCCCTCTGTGAGACATGTTAGGAGTTTTAAAACTCCCTGGAATAGATTGATGTAGATATTTTTAATTACCTCTGTGAGTTGATGGAGGGGGTATGTAACTAGTTTTCAATCAAAAATTGCTAAGACCGTCGTCTTCATAAATGCATCAAATAGAGAACATAGTAGGATACCTTGGTTCACAGAGTAATCCAAAAAAATAATTAAACATTAAAAACTATATTAACTTTAAGGCATAAGCACTTATCTGATATTTGCAATTGAGAATTTGGACATTATGTTCAAATCTATGAGTTGGGATAGTTTTCCAATTTTTTTGTCGTGATATTCAATTGTGTCTTGTTTACAATATGAACTAATATAAATATATTTGCCAATGGTTCCTTGTGAAAGGACACGCCCTTTCACAGGACCTAATCATATCAACTACCCCCAAAAATACAAAACAAACCATAATAATGGTAGTTAGGGAAATATTTCCTGTATAATTTATCCTCATTCTTCTTTAGGTGCTCCGTGCATTAATAATGCAACCTTTAATTTTCCTGCCCATAACACCTAACATTAGGTAGCCAAAAAAATAAAAATCATTACACTCACAATATATTAGGTTTTCATAAAAAACTATTACTATTTATTTATTAATTAATAATTAACACATTTGATAAAATTATAATATAACATCAAGTATGTACATTTTATATATAAATAAAGTGTAAAATAATAATTAGGGGCTATCCACTTTAATTATCAAAAACATAAGAAGTCACATTATTTATTAAATCATAGGAATTACTTTAATGAGACAATTTTCAAAATAATAAATAAAATGGCATTATGTTAAGAATTTTGCCTTTATTTATACAATAAAACATAATAAATCCATTCACAAACATAATGTAATGTAAATTATAATATGGAAATATTTTAAAAGAAACATTAGGGTAAAATGTTTTATAATCCATCCTAATGAAAAGAGGAATGCATTTACCCTAAAATCAAAACAATCCACTTAGGGCTAACATATTAATTTTTACAAAATAACCACCTTAATGTTTATAAATATTTTCTAATAGAACAAAATTAAGGCTTTATTTTTTAGAAATAAAATAAGAAAAACAAACCCTAAATAGAGATGAAAAATCAATTTATATTACATTCACAACTAGATTAAAATACTAAAAGCCTTTTCACCTTATTAGATAAAAATATTGAAGTTAAAAATACATTAAGGTGAAAATACCAAATTATATTTAGGGATATGAGCACTAAAAATTTACATCCAAAACATCTCAAAACCCTAAACATAATAATACTTATCTAAGCATTCACCTTGTCATATTTTAACTTTAGGTTTTTAGGGTAATTTGAGGTGAAACAATAAAATTAGAAATAAAACCAAGTCTTATAAATAACATAGAACATTGTATAAAAGAAACCAATTACTTTCATGATCCCAATAATTCATTTCTAAATTTTTAAAAAAGAAATCAACAATCTAATATTAATATCTTTATTTATACATATGTTCTCAAGGAAAAACATAGAGTAATCGGTAGGGGGTAGAGTCGGATAGTTAGGTAGGAAAAGGGATCGGTCGAGAGGTCGAGTGTTCAACTCCCTCTCCCCATTCTTTTTCCTAAAATCAGAAAATAGATAAATACATAGACAAATATGTTCATTATTAAATTTGAAAAGTAATTAAAGGAGAGATTACTCCTTGTGTAAAAGGTTGTCTTAACTTCTCACTTGCACATGAAAATGAAAATAAATAAATATCTTCTCCTAATCCTCTCGAAGAAAATAAATAGACTAACTAGTTAGGGGATAGGAGGGTAGATAGGTAGGAAAAAAGGTCAGCTTGAGAGGTTGAGTGTTCAACTCCCTCTCGCTGCCTTTTTTCACTTAATTTATTTTATTCATCATTTTTTAGAATACTTATTTATTTCAAAATGAATATACATTGAATCAGTTAAAATAAAACAATTAACAACCTAATACATGAAAATAACAAACATACATGCCTTTTATTCTTTTTTAATTTTTTATAATAGGAAAATTATATTAAAACTAAAATTGAACATACTTCCCTGACGTCTTGTCCATTTAGAACCTAAAAATTCCAGTGTCAACAGTGGCTCTTATTGGGGATGTGCATTCATGCCTGAATGCAGTGAGATTCCAATTATCTCTGGAGAAGCAGACCACTTGAATTGTAATGTCAATTAAAATTATCAAAAATCACTCACATTTATCTCAGGGTTAGATTGAGGAAAAAAGCATTAATCTCATTAATGATTCTCTATTAAAATATTTCATAATAATATATTTCTCCTTTTAAGAAATTAGATAAATAAACCTTAAAAAAAAAATACTTTTACCTTTCAAAATATCAAAATAATGAAATAAAATTCTTACCTCAATACTTACCTTTATTTGACACATATTACCTTTTTAAAATCTTCTCGATAAAACATGTTATACTGATCTGATGGCATTAGGTTTAGGGTTGCACATCATGACATCAAGAGCCTACGATGGTTTCTACTAGAATCTCATTGCCTTTTCTCCCATCTTAATCCATTAAAAATGTGATCATGCATTTTAGCTGGCTGGTTCATTTCTGCTCATGTTATACCAGTGCAAGCTTTCATGTTCTTGTTGTGGTTGCTTTTGTACTCAAATTTTGAGTATTTTTCCCATGACAGTGAGCCTTACGCATGTCATTCTTTCAAACAACCTCAGTAATCTAAAAAACTATTGATTTTTACACTAAGGGTACAACCTTCCTTATTCTACAACTTACTTTAGGTGGTTACGACACCTTCAATAGATAAAGAGAACTTTGAATTGGGTGTTGACTAGTTTGTTATCCTTTCAACTGGCAGTTGTTAATCTCCTGCAAACAATGATCTGCACCAAATTTTGAGCACTCATCTTGCACATCCTCTTTAATGTCCACATCAAGATTAGGCTCAGTCTTGATCTTTGGATCAAACATATTTTTAAGCAACAAACAATCACTAGGAACTCCATTAGGATCTACAGCTGGGGTAGTAGAAGCCGAGGTCATCATTGCAAAGCCTGGTAGCCCCATAAAACCAGGAATTGGAATCATTCCAAGTGTTGGAATAGGAGTTGCCACTAAATTAGAAATACTCGACATAGCTGACCCTAGGATGTTTAGAGCTGGATTGGCAAGAGGTGTGGTTGCAACTGATCCAGCAACACCTGTAGTTGTACCACTCCTATCCAATTTTTGCATCAAAATAGCTCTAGAGTGAGCATTGAGAGATATGCCTCCCCCATTATCATCATCAAAGTAACCAGCATTTGGACCAAGATCTTGCATACCTTGGTTAGACACTATCGATACCTTGATGATTCAAATAGCAATCTCTAGCTGACCATTAAGGCTCTATGCAGCTCAAGCATCCTCAAGTCATGCAATTTGAAAAAATCCAAAACCCTTGCATTTCCCAATCTCTGGACCTGTGGGTAGATGTACAAACTCAATAGAACCAAATGGTTCAAAGACCCGTTGAAGCTGATCTTCAGTTAAGCTGAAATGTAAATTTCCAACATATAACCTTTGAGCTCCACCAGAATAAGGCACAATCATACCACCAACACCAATAATAGCGACATTTGATTGAACTAGATTCTTCTCAGCCTCTAGTGGTTTAACCATTACAAGCTGCTCAAGGAGCAGCTGACTAGATAGTGCTATTGCCATTGGAACTGACATAGCATCATAAAACTTGATGTATCGAACACCTTTTGATCACCTCAAATTGTGGTCCATTATTAGCCTCCTTTTTTAACATGTGCCTCCTTTTCAAAGAGTATTAACTCAATGTGGCATGGATGAGACATGTAAGGATTGATTCTTCCATGAGTGTGATAATTTCTTCTTCATTTCTTTTGTGCTTGGTTCAGTTGGATGTGAGATATATATAATGCATCGACATCAAACCCTTTAACCTTTGCATTACTTTCTGCATTCTTTAGCAATCCCAACAAAAACTCAGCAGACTTTACAGGCCAACGTCCTTGGCCATTTGAATGTCGAGACTTTGCTTGTGCAGTACGGCCTACACCTCCACAAAATTGATGGAAGGGTATTGATTGTTTGTGGGAAATAACATCCTCCAGATATCTCTTTGCCTTTGCCAAGTGTAATTTCTTGATGGCCTAGGCTGTTTCTCGAGTATTCTTAAAATGCACCCGCAGATCTAAGCCCTGAGCCTTGCATGCTTTTGTCATATTGTTGGGCTCCCTTGAGTACTTCACCATTGTAGTGATAAACCCCTCTTCTAAATCACCACATATAACTTCGAATATTTTAGGAATCATCATTTGCAACTCATCCTCCCACTCTTGTTTTTCGTTATTACCATACAACTGGAGATTTATGTCTAAACTCCTTAAAAATTTTGGGTAGCAGCCACACTTGATCACAGCAAATTAGATCATATCGTCAAATCCTTTAGTCAATAGGGATTGGTCAATGGAAATTGTACGCAACAACTCCTTAGCATCTTTCAGGGACATGGGTTTATTTTTGTAAAATAAGGAGATCCCTGGGATTTTAAGAACCACCTTATTACGGGCTGCGACTATTACCAAACTCCCTGATCCCAAAATGCCCTCCTTCATAAGAAGGGCTTTCTATTGTTGATGATGATCAACATAAGAAATTTCCATGATTTTGTGTGACACAGGCGTCTTAATCTGATCTGCAATTCTTTCTTTGCCTGCAATGGTACTAGAATCTACATTCATCAAATAGGGTTTATTTGCTTGCGCGTCAAGTCAAGAGATCTAAAAAATTCTTATTCAAAATGTGTTGGAAAACTACGAGTTATTAATATTAAAAATATTTAATTGCACATGTATACAAAAATGATCATATAAATTTAAATGAAAGGATAATTTCAAAAGTGATTGTACTTTAAAATGCAAGAAAACATAGAACAAAAAATAGAAGCTATACTTACCTGTTCATGAAACCTTACCTCTGTCGAAAACTTTGTTTTGGTCATATAAGAGTAGTAAAAATCTAAAAACGTCATTATCTATCACTTTACTAATTAAATATCTTCTAATCCATCTTGAATTACTATATTTTTCTTTGAATATATGATTTTTAGGGTTTAACTCCTTTTGTAGCATTCGTGAAATAAAATCCCCATATTCATATTTGAAAAATAATTTGTAAAAAAAACCTCCAATTCTTATAATGAATCATTATATTATTAATATGGATGTTCTCAAGAATTTTGTTATAAAAAAATATTATCATAGTAATCCCTAAAATCATTAACAATACTGGTGAAGTTTTTCATCTAGTCTATTTCTATCCTTCCGAATTTGGGGAATGAATGTTTCTTTTCAATATTAGTCTGATATGATATTTTCTTTCCCTTTTCATACAATAATTTTAAGAAAATATAAATATTAATGTTGAATGTATTAGAAATATTTTCAGAAGGGTTTGCAAAAATAATTACCTGCTGATAGTAGTACATACCTGGGTTGATCACATCATCTAATGGTAACTTTTCATGAATGCATCCTTTAATATCCTTTGCTTGATCATTGCATAAGAATACATCAGATGTATTATAATGCAATCCTTTATTGAATGGATTCCATTGAGAATCCTTTTGTGCTTCATCAATAGAAGCAATATTTTTACTAGCATCATCCATTATATTTGTATATGGACTTATTTCATTCCCATTCTCTTGATACAATTTTATCTCATAAAAAGGATTATTGATTATTCCTCCATATCCTTTTGAGATGTCATTATTTAAGAGATTTGAAGATTCTTCCGAGATATAATCAAAAGTCTTATCATGTAGAACTTTATCTTCATCTTCACCAGATACCTCATGAATGTATATTGACTTGTTAATTTGATTGTTCTGATATATTGAGAAAATATTTGTACCATTTTTCTTCACATATTTTTGATATTCAATATCCAATAAATCCAAAAAAAAATTCTGTACTGAGAAGATTCTCCTCCAAATTATCATGGCCATTGATTCCTGTCTCCATACAAATCTTACCATGTACAGATTCTTCCTCATCCTGATTTGACTTTTCTTGTTCATCTAAATCTAGAACATCATTAGGTTTTTGTGCCCCTTTTGTAACCTTATCATTTTCTTCCATTACATCATCATGTACAATTTTAAGAATAAGCTTTACCTGCTCACAAGTTACTCCTAAACTGTATATTTTGTTTAAAAAACTTGACTTGATATCAGAAGGTATTTCACTGAAGATATCCATCATCCTCATAAACAAACTCACCACATTTTCATTATCATATTGTTCTAAAGTAATAAATGCATCCAAGGGAGACATACATGATTCATCTCTATCATGGACTACATTTTTCAATAGAGTCGCCACCTTCTTCATAAGAAGGATAAAATCATATAACTAATTGTGAGTGGTGTCTCTAGTAGAGTCTCACAACTATAACCAAAGATTCTGCAAACATCTTTCATTGATAGCATCCCCAGCAAAGTCACCAATTTGTTGGTGCTCAAAAATGCTGGACCATTTTGAGGCCAACTGACAGGCACAAACAAGTGCCTCTGCAATTCTGACTCAATTGAGTCAAGGCTGGTAGGCCTGAATCAAATGTACTTTCTAACTACACAAACATGTGCATAAACAAAAGTAATTCCTTCCAAAGGGGTTAACAATCCTTGGAGGAAAAATAACCTAATATCATAATTTTCAGGTAGCTTGAAATCTAAACTAAGGCTTGAAAATAATGCTAAACCTAATTGAATGCTTTGTAAAGAAGATAACAGATATGATATGTAACCATAGAAAGAACAAAATGACAATTACAAATGAAAAAAATAGACCAGTGCCTGATGCCAAATTGGGAATAGAGTCAGTTAGATTCAATCCTACGTATAAATGGAGATGGTTTTAAGATAACTCACTCCTGTAAAGTGAGACCATCATCCTACAGGCTTCAATTGAAACAAAAATTTAGACAACTTATACAATTAGTCCTATGGTTTTTAACCCAACTTAAGAGCCCAAAAGGAACAGTAATAGGTTCTCAGACCATGCTACTAATATTCAAATTGCACAAATTAACCATAAATAAATGCATCAAATAGAGAACACAATAGGATACCTTGGTTCACAGAGTAATCCAAAAAACTAATTGAACATAAAAAAACTATATTAACTTTAAGGAATAAGCACTTATCTGATATTTGCACTTGAGAATTTGGACATTATGTTCAAATCTGTGAGTTGGGATAGATATTCAATTGTGTCTTGTTTACAATATGAACTAATATAAATATATTTTTCAATGGTTCCCTATGAAAGGACATGCCCTTTCACAGGACCTAATCATATCAACTACCCCCAAAAATACAAAACAAACCATAATAATGGTTGTTAGGGAAATATTTCCCGTATAATTTATCCTCATTCTTCTTTAGGTGCTCCATGCATTAATAATCCAACCTTTAATTTTCCTGCCCATAACACCTAACATTAGGTAGCCAAAAAAATAAAAATCATTGCACTCACAATATATTAGGTTTTCATAAAAAACTATTACTATTTATTTATTAATTAATAATTAACACATTTGATAAAATTATAATATAACATCAAGTATGTACATTTTATATATAAATAAAGTGTAAAATAATAATTAGGGGCTATCAACTTTAATTATCAAAAACATAAGAAGTCACATTATTTATTAAATCATAGGAATTACTTTAATGAGACAATTTTCAAAATAATAAATAAAATGGCATTATGTTAAGAATTTTGCCTTTATTTATACAATAAAACATAATAAATCCATTCACAAACATAATGTATTGTAAATTATAATATGGAAATATTTTAAAAGAAACATTAGGGTAAAAAGTTTTATAATCTGTCCTAATGAAAAGAGGAATGCATTTACCCTAAAATCAAAACAATCCACTTAGGGCTAACATATTAATTTTTACAAAATAACCACCTTAATGTTTATAAATATTTTCTAATAGAACAAAATTAAGGCTTTATTTTTTAGAAATAAAATAAGAAAAACAAACCCTAAATAGAGATGAAAAATCAATTTATATTACATTCACAACTAGATTAAAATACTAAAAGCCTTTTCACCTTATTAGATAAAAATATTGAAGTTAAAAATACATTAAGGTGAAAATACCAAATTATATTTAGGGATATGAGCACTAAAAATTTACATCCAAAACATCTCAAAACCCTAAACATAATAATACTTATCTAATCATTCACCTTATCATATTTTAACTTTAGGTTTTTAGGGTAATTTGAGGTGAAACAATAACATTAGAAATAAAACCAAGTCTTATAAATAACATCGAACATTGTATAAAAGAAACCAATTACTTTCATGATCCCAATAATTCATTTCTAAATTATTAAAAAAGAAATCAACAATCTAATATTAATATCTTTATTTATACATATGTTCTCAAGGAAAAACATAGAGTAATCGGTAGGGGGTAGAGTCGGGTAGTTAGGTAGGAAAAGGGATGGGTCAAGAGGTCGAGTGTTCAACTCCCTCTCCCCATTCTTTTTCCTAAAATTGGAAAATAGATAAATACATAGACAAATATGTTCATTATTAAATTTGAAAAGTAATTAAAGGAGAGATTACTCCCTGTGTAAAAGGTTGTCTTGACTTCTCACCTGCACATGAAAATGAAAATAAATAAATATCTTCTCCTAATCCTCTTGAAGAAAATAAATAGACTAACTGGTTAAGGGATAGGAGGGTAGATAGATAGGAAAAAAGGTCAGCTTGAGAGGTCGAGTGTTCAACTCCCTCTCACTGCCTTTTTTCACTTAATTTATTTTATTCATCATTTTTTAGAATACTTATTTATTTCAAAATAAATATACATTGAATAAGTTAAAATAAAACAATTAACAACCTAATACATGAAAATAGCAAACATACATGCCTTTTATTCTTTTTTAATTTTTTATCATAGGAAAATTATATTAAAACTAAAATTGAACATCATACTTCCTTAACATCTTGTCCATTTAGAACCTGAAAATTTCAATGTCAACACGTTTTATAGCCCAAAATGAAGTCTGTGATATGAAAGCAGAAAAGGTCACATAAGCTTGACACGTGAGAGTTCATTTTAATCCAAATTGAAATGTTATCAAATTGAGAAGAATACCTTAGTTCTAATGCTCTGTAATCCAAAATTTAGCACACATCTGAAAACTCTACTATCCGGTATCACGTTGTCTCTGAAAGTACAAAATCAAGACAAATCAACAGCAAACAGTAAGCGTCAGAAATTAATAATTTGAAAGTACATATCTGCAAATTTTGTGTCTCTAGATGTAAAATCTCTTGGGAGTCAGGATGCAATCTCACGCGAGGAAGGATACGGTCTCGTGTGATGAAGGATGTGATCCCACGTGAGGAAGTGTTGAAACCAACAAAACTTCACGTGATACGATGAAAAATCTCACATGAGAATCCATACAGGGATGTATGAAAGTACAGACAGAAAATTAAAAATCATAATTTTGATAGAAAAAGATAGAAAATTGATAGAACAGAAGGGAAACCCTTTTCAAGGCCCCACGGTGGGCGCCAGAAATGTGTGTGTGAAAATTGTACCTAGCTGCGGACACAACACTTTAGTAAAACATTAGAGGTTAGCAAAATCAAAATCTTGCAAATAAATGAAACTATGCTAACCAGGCGATTTACTGCCTTCTAGTAGGTGTGAGTGTGATCTTCTCAGATTGAAATTGAGATCAGTGACAATGCAACACCTAAATGAAGGATTTAAAATGATGAAAGGAATGAAATATGAATGCGAATTAATCTATTTTTTTGGATTTTTTTTGTGTAATAATATGAAATTTGTATGAATCTAAGCTAGATGAATGAAATTGAATGTAAATTTAATCTAAGTATGATATGAATGAATATGATATGAAAAATATGAAATCGCCTGTCACAAGTGCTAAATCCTTCAATCGCCAATTCGCTAGAGTAATTGTGCAAATTCGAGTGTTGATTAGCTAGACCTTTGTGAAGAGATGAGCCTTGATTTTATAGAAATCCAGAGCTTGAGGATGCAAGAGAAAAGCCATAAATCACTCTTGATAAACTCAGGTTGATTTTTGAGTTATCAAGAAATTGGAGATAATTAACTCACAAAAATCATGCAAAAGTAGTGTTTAACTCAAAATAGAGTTTAGATCAAATTTCAACTCATCATCAGATGTTGAGTTTCAATTTTAAAATTAATTGTTAATTTCTAGTTGCCTGCTTTTCTGATTGTGCATGATTTATTTTGAATTAATTTAAAAATAGAGTGATTTACTCTCAACTTAACTGATTTAAAACAATTGATTTATGGGTTAATCAATTATTAAATCAGACATTTATTCTAAAACTATATTATTAAATATTGACAATTGACATGAATTAATTAAATAAGAATTTAATCAATTAGTCATGAGATTTTAGATTTATTGTCAAAATTAAATAATGCAATTTAGGAATAAATTTAATTAAATTTAATTAAACAATTGAGTGGTAGTATTAAATCTGATTAATTAAATATTCAGAATATTCAATTAATCAAACTTTAGGATAAATAGGATTTATCGCCAAATAATTATTAAATCAAAGATAATTAGGATAAAGGAATATTGCTAGGAATATTCTTTGATGCAGAATTTAGGATAATCAATTATTATTCGATAATGTGCAGATGTGCCTTAGGTTAGGACTTTCATGTCGATTTTGTTCGAATTGAAGATGTAGGAGGTTAATGAACCTATAGCCCATTTTGGGGGTATTACAACAATTAGCAAATATATTCACAAAAACATTACCTAAAGATGCTCATGAATACCTAAGAGGTAAATTAGGGGTCATTTCCCTAACTAAGGCTACCTAGAAGCATATAGGAGCACTGCATCAAATGTGCAAATCAGATTATCTACCAAATTGATGCAGAAGAAGTCACACTTTAGGAGTTGCCTAGAGTTGTGAGAAGTAAAGAAAAGATGATAAACAGTCATAAGCAAGATGACAAAGGGAGTATATAGCATACAGAACTTACATGAAAATATCTACATGGTAAAGATATAAGTGAAAGATACAAGTTTCTTTGGCATTGTTGTCAAAGAGGGAGAGATTAAATGAACCAGAGGGAGAAATAAAGAAAATAAAATGACTCTGAGAAAAGAGGGAGAGATGAGATTCAGAAAGAGATTCAGTGAACAGGCAAAGCTAAATTTATCCAAGAGGGAGCTGGTACTTGTATGTGTTGGATGTGAATCAGAATAAAGCTAATGATATTAATGAATATCAGTTGCACAGTATTTTTGGATTGTTTGGTGAATCATATGATTTTCATGTGGTGTTGCCATAAATGCCAAAGAGGGAGATTGTTGGAAACTACAATTGAAAAAAAAATTATATTTTCATTGATGTCAAACCTTAATTGGTAAGATAGTTGTTATCTAAGAGAGTACCATATTTTTTTATTGATGAAGAGGATTTGTAAAGAGGAGATAACAAGAGGACCTAAGGAAAGGTTGAGTTATGTGATACTTCAATGGGTACTTGATTAGTTGGCACATTGACAAGGTAATGTTTTGTTTACATAGTGAAGAAGAAAGACTAGAAACATAGGCTTAACTGAGCAAAAGTGAAGAAATCTAGTTTAAGCCAAGTGATGTTAGTGTCGACTAAGCGTCAGTATATGCTGAGAAAATCTAGTGTTGACCAAACATCAGTAATTGTCGCATGACAGATAATTGTCGAGAAGAAAATGTTAGTGATGACCGAGATACACAGTAATGATCGAGGAGATAAACACAATATTGACCAAGTGTCAGCTATTTACATTTTGAGAAATAATTGAGAATCCCAGTCAACATAGTTGAATTCTTGGGATATGTAAAACATGTTGACATTATTATTATTTTTTAAGAAAAAGTGGATATACCATTGTATATATATTAATATATTAAGGACTGGTTTGAGAGCTCAGATGGGAAAGAACCAGTAAGAAAACCCAAAATCATTGCTCATTACAAAATAATAAAGTATTACAACCTATGACCTACCAATTACAAGGAATGTCACTATACATTGACATTGATAGTCAAGATGATGTTATATAAACACAACAATCATGCATAAAGCATATGATAACCAAAAGGTATCTACAAATTACATTAAATCCCACTATATTCATGATGAGTGTAGAGCATCATATGTCGACATAAAAACTTCCAAATCATTCCCAAAACAAAATTTGCAGACATTTAGTATTAGCTTCACATTACTCCTCCATTGCTTCGATATCATGTGGCACTAAAACTAGTTGTGATTTTGTAGACCAACCCAAAGGTTTAGTAGGCCAGCTAGGGACAAGTTGTGCTTGTGTTTTCATTTCCCATCTTGATCCCTGACTATCTTCTTCCCAAGTATCTTGTACTGACTCTCCCTCAGAATGACCTCAATCCACTTCATTCTTCTCTTGACTGTGTATCACCACAAGAGACCATCTCGTACCAGTCACACTTTATCAAATTATAGGAGATTCTACCATTTTAGTCATTGTAGAGGTCATTTGAATGTGGGGGCAGGTGACCTAGATAACGAGTATTGGAGGAGGTGGTTTGTTTGGCCTTTCCATCAATTTGAGCGATGCGTCCACTACCATTTGTACTTTTGCCTCCAATGCATAACCCAAAACATAACCCATTGATTGAAGTGCTCTTTTGAGGTGTCAAAAATGACCTTTTAAGCATGACCATGTAAATGGCCATGTAAGCATGGTTTTAAAGTAGTATCTATCAAGGAAAAAAACCTTCCACCAGTGCATTTCCAGCCCAGAGATCATATATCTGCATTTCTTTCTTCAGTTTCTTTTCTTCCCATAAATGGCACTTGACAACTTTAAAAGCTAGAATTTCCAATAACTGAACCGACTATAGCAAGTCCATAGCATTCGAGAGAAAAATTGAAACCACCTGTGATGGATATAAAAACTGCTTGGATCTTGGCTCCAAATTTTTGTACCCAATGACCTTCTTTATGGCTGACTAAAGAATGGTAGATTGGGACACAAACATATCATCTAGCACAGAGTCGTCAATATGAGCTCAGGGAAGAATGATAGCTTATGGCATATGATGTCAATTTAGTACTAAGTGAGCTCATTTTCTTGATGTGGTTATAGTGATGTAACATTGTATTTCCCATGCTTGCTATTTCTACATCAAAAGCTTTTACTTTTTGCTGTGTCTAAACCCACCAACCTATGTAATTCATATAGCTCTTCTGGAATTGTTGTTGGAATTTTAAACATTATATCATTACCATCGCAACCCAAATTGGACAAATAATCAGCAACTCGATTACCTTCCCAAAGTGTATGGGATTAGAATATGTGATGAAAGGTGTCTAGGATATGCCAAATTTGCTTCAATATATATTCTAGCTACCAATTGTGGGATTCTCTTTTAACACAAGAACTTATGATTATCATTGAATCACCTTCTACGTGAATGTTTGTGAACCCACATTGTTTGGCCAGAATAAGTCCTGTAAGAAATGCTTGTGCTTCTGCTATGTTATTTGACCCTGAAGGTAATGGGGAAGCGATACATGCCAATAAACTTCTTGTGAGTCCCTAATACATGCACCCAAGCTTGAGATTCCAAGATTTCCACATGAGGCTCCATCAAAATTCATTTTCATTACTTGTTGGTCTAGAGGGAGCCACCTAATAGTTGAACAATCTACTTGCCCTGATACCTTTTTTGAGTCTCTCCAGCCCATTGGTATGCTGAGTTTTCCCCAATTTCTTAGTAATACATCATCCCATGATGTCAATATAGGATTGTAACCACAGCGATATATACTAGCATTCACTACTCTAAGATATAAAAGAAGAGGGGTTACCAAAATGTAATGGATAAAAATGGGTAATATGAATATATATGTGTGATATAGGATTGGGGAAGCTAAGATCCTCTTCAATACCCCAAATTCCCAAAGGAAAGATCCAAATTGATTAACCACAAGAAAATGGTCAATGCATAAATGAATCAATCGATGAAGAATATGAAGAAAGGAGGAAACCTTATATTCTATTATGGAAAGGAAGTATTGAAATCTTAATTGAATTTGAAGACAAATACTAACCTAAAAATATGACAGATCTGGAAAATGTTGTTTTCTGGCGTCTGTACTCAGTTTTAGGAATTTCTACAATCAGATCTAGCCTAGAAACATAGAGATAGAGAAAAACCCAGAAACCTTCTACTTTTCTGAGAAAGGTTGACCTTGACCCAAATATAGGGGTACAATCTTACCCCAGGGAAAAATCTTACCCCTTTAATTCAACCTTGACCTACATTGCTCTGATAGAAATTATGTTCGCAGACCCCGAAAGTCTATCGAAAAGGGTACTCAAATTCACACTGTAATTCATTGTTCCACACTTGTTCCCACAAGAAAAATGGTTTTTGTTTATTGGGGGGGAGGGTTTTGCCATGGTCAAACCCCAATTTAGGAATTAACCTTGAAATTGAATTGAAATTGTAGTCATAAACAAAGTAAATGGAATAATTCACCTTGCTTATGTTGAAACCCTTGTCGAGGATTTGAATCCTTGAATCCACAAGTATGGATGCTCTAAATGAATATAGAATTGTATGAAGGATGTATCAAATCAATTGCATTAGATCTTCAACACCAATCTTGAATGGATCTTGGAATAGGAAGAAGCTTGAATGGAAATGGATGGAGAAATCTTCAACAAAGGAGCTCCATAGAGATTGAATCCTTCAATGTCTACCAATGGATCTCCTTGATGAATTGGATATTTGAATGCTTGAATGCTTGAAGATGAATGAATTCTTGAATTCTTTCTTTCTCCTTCTTTCTTGCTTGATAATTTCTTGATCATGTAGTTTCTTGATGAATGGTGGATAATGGATGTGAAAATGAGAGAGAAAGGCTTCCTTTTATACAAGTCTAGGACACAAACTTCTAGAGAGGCCTACATAGGAGAATTAAATTCCAATTTAAGCATTTATTCTTGAGAGTGGACCTAATTGAAATATCATTTAGGATTTTACCATTTCGAAGCCTAAAACAGCCGACCTAGAAGCAGGAAAATAAACTTTCTAAAACTTGACATCTGAAAACTTCTGAAACTTGAAATATGGACCTAAGGTTAGGGTTGAGGTTGACTCTGACCTAGGTCAGGGTGAAGGTTGACCTTGACCCAAAAGGTCAACCTTGACCCTGAGGTCAAGAACCTCAAATTCTCAAGATCAGGTGCCAAAAATAGGTTGGAAAAAGGTGGAAAGAGAAGCAGAACAGGGGGAAAAAGCTAGATCCAAGTCAAAGACCCATTCAAGGCATTTGACATGACCCCAGACCACTTACCCGAAGGACTAAACAGGTCCTAAATGGAAGTGCTTCCATTTTCCAATGATACATTTAGCCCCCACTTTAGCAAGAGTATGGACTCAATGCAAACTCTTGGTAAAGGAGATCACAAAGAAAAGGACAATCTTATTGAAATCAAAGGGACAAAGGAATCCTCAAGCCCCCAGGGACTCAAGTCTTTGTCAACTCCAAATTACAATAAGAGAGACATCTCTAAAAGAGAAAAGAGGGTGTGATTATCTCACCCAATGAGAACTTATGTCCCATCGTGAACCACACAAGGAAATAGCGCAACTGGAAAGATGGAATTGAACCACCTAGTGAAGGTGGCTACTCAGTAGTCAACCCATCAAGGATTCACCCTTAAGAATATTCTATTCTCAAAGAGAAAAGACAAAAACAAAAGAGATCCAGTCTTAAGGACAACTCCAACCTTAAGGGATCAAAATTTTGAAATTTGAAACTGGAGGGATCAAGAGATCCTATAAGATAAAAATCCATGCTTTAAGGATTAGTCACTAATCCATAAAGGGAGAAAAGAGCTTTGGAAAATATATGTATATTGAAAGTGTATGTGTGCAAAAAGTGAGCAGAGCGTATGCCCCTACGTTAAAGTCATTGCTAACACTTTAACAGGAGAAATGGCTTGAACAGAAACATAAACAACTCCATTGATTACATTTCCACTATGAGATACCTCCAATCGAAGACAAATCAAGGAAAATAACACATAAACATACATAGAACACATAAGGGATCTACCATTCGTGGGGTCAGTATGATCATAAGATAATATTTATATATGATATTATTGTAAATGAATTGACATCATTCCCTAAAGAAAGTAGAACTACAATCACAATGGAGGAAAGAAAACATAAGAGTTATGAAGAAGAGTCTTTTTGGACCACAACATGGAGACCAAAAAGATTCAGTGCTACCAAGTCACAAATCCAAGCGAACTACACAAGGAAAATATTTATAAACAATAGCACAGGTACAACATAACATGAAAACAATATATAGAAGAATATAGATACATATAGAGGAATAGTACAACAGGTTCGATTCCTTTATCACCTTGCAACAACAAAGTAACAAGGGTTGTATAAAAGAATCTAACAAACATTTAGCAAACACATTATGGGAGAAGCACAGTCCAACAGGAAAACACACGAAAAGCTACCATTAAGGACAAGCCAATCAAGCATGTCGCCTACTCTCCCCATCTCGTTCTATATCATTTTGGGAAGGGGGGAAACTTGCAAGAGGGAATATATCTAGAACAATAGGAATAATAGCTAGTTCCAAACAAGGATCCTCTTGAGAGTCGTAATGTTTGATACTAGGTGTAATTATCAATTGTGCTGAAAGCATATTAGGTAATTCAATGTCAATGCCAATAGTCTCATATTCATCATTAACATTGTTAGTATCATCAAGAGTATCCTCTTCATCTAGATTAAGCAAAATAGAATCTAAGATACGAATCAAATCATCATAATCATTCATCTTAACATCATTATTAACATTAACTTCTTCTAACACATCAGGCATAGGCTAGTCAAAAGAAGCTAAAGAACTGGGAAGAACAGAGCCACTGGCTTTAGCTTGAGATCGATGCTTCTTAAAACATTCATTAGCAAATTGATTATGTTTTGTCTTATTTGAAATATGTTGAGAACTAGGAGGGACAACCATAGGCTCCTTAACAGGTTCTATAGGAGGATCGGTAGGATTCTCAGTAGACTGAAAAGAAACACTAGGATCTTGATTAACAAAACTAGAAGACATAGATAAAGGAGGTATGGAAGGCGTAGGCAAAAGACCATGCTTAAGATCTATCTAAGGCATGCTTAACTCAAAAATCTTGTGATATTTATAAGCTTGATATGATCAAAAAAGGTTATCAAGTCGAGAAGGACATCAATTAGGTAATGAAGGCCAAAAGAAGTCAAGTGTAGCACAGTCCCTAGGCCTAGAAGGTTGATATAAACTATGATTAAACATCTTCACTTATTCATCATGAATGAATTTAAGACACTTATGGATAGGAGAAGAAACATCATGCATGGCATTCAACCAAGGAAAACCTAACTTAACTTGAAACTGATCAGAAGTAGGAACAACAACAAAGGTAGTGTCCACAACTTTACCACAAAGTTCAACAGGCAAGTTAATAGAACCAAATGATGGATAAAGGAAACCATTACAAGTTTGAATCCACACATCCAATGTATCATAAGAATCAGGTTGTAAGTTCTTCATAAAAATTTTTGCTTTAGTAATAGCATTGACTAAGGATGTAGGGTCAACAAGACAACCACGCGTAGGTATCTTAGAAATCCTAGCATAAATATAAAGGGGGCCATCGGGAGCTTTAATAGTCTTAGAATCGTCAAAGGTAATCAAGAGTTCCCTAGGTCTTTTATTCTTAGGTTGTTTTCAAGGTTTAGGTTGAGGTTTCAGTTTAGGCTTAGGTTGAGGTGGAACTTGAAGTTGATTTTGAGATTGAGGCTGGGGTGGAGATATAGATTGAGATAAAACAACATGCTCCACATGGTTAATAATGTGATTAAGATCATCCATCTTTGAATCATAAATAATATCCACAAAAGATGGCTGAAAAATGGTATTAGTATCATGTGTAGACAAAGGATTCATATAGATTTGGAGATTTTGATTAGGAGGAGAGACGATTCCCACTACCATCAAAATTATCAATAGATAAGGCATTAGAATCAATTAAATCTTGAATCTTATGTTTTAAAGAATAACACTTCTTAGTATCATGGGCATTCTGATGATGGTATTGACAAAAGGCTTTGGAATCAAAGGATTTGGATGCCACCGTAGTAGGTAAAAGAGGTCGAATAGGAGGTAAAGTAATCATATGAGCAATCAACAATTTACTCATAATGGAATGCAAAGATTCAAAAAGAGGGGTAAATGTACGATTCAATCAAAAAGTAGTGGATGCAGAAGTGGCATTGTTGGATGTAACAGTAACTTGATCTACAACTGCATTGGCTTGCTTATTTATCTTGACAAAGTTGTTAGGTTTTTGAGATTTGTTTGGATTAGGAGCAGCATCAATCTTATCAACTAGGATAGGAGCCATTGGAGTGTTTCTCTAAAATTGACTCACTTGTAATTGATAATGATGAAGCACTGCACAAAGTTGTTGAAAAGGGGTAAATTAAGTAAGCAAAATCTTATCTCTAATATCCTTTTTTTAATTTGAAATAAACATACATTGAATATAAATATCAGGAACAGGATAAGAAATCTGAGCATACAAATGCTTAAATCTACCAATAAATTCAGTCAACTTTTCTTTGGTATTTTGCTTACAATGCATTAAATCAGTTAAGGACACTTGCAGACCAATGTTATTTTGAAATTGTTGAATAAAGGCATTAGAAAGTTTTGGAAAGGAATCAATAGAATAAGGAGGCAAGGAACAATACCATTGCAAGGCCTTATCACAAAAAGTTATAGAAAACAACTTGGCTAAAATCCTATGGTCATGAGCATAATCACTACAAAGGATTTGGAATGTTTTAACATGAGTAACAGGGTCTCCCTTACCATTGTAATTCTCAAGATGAGGCATATCAGCTTGTTCAAAAACATGAGCACAAATAATGTCTAGGCATAAAGGATTTCCCATGTCACATGTGTACACACAAAAGTAGTGCACTTCTATGAATCATTACATGCAAGGAAACTCAAGAATGAGCCCTCACAAATCGATCCATAGCTCTCTATGCATGGAGTTGCAAGATTTGTAAAATTGCTCTCAGCTAGAGCTATAAACTCATGACCTTGCTAGTCAACCACACAATGAGAGATTCAAGTGAAGACAAAGGCAACAATGCCAATATCTCCAAGAATCAAATATGCAATGCAATGCAAGCTAAGAATGAGAATGCAAATGTGAAAGCTATGCTATGAAAATGGAAGTACAAGCTAAGCTATGAAATGGAAATAACAATGTGTTACAACCCTTCCTATTAAGCTAGATGAGTTAAATCTATTGCATAAAAGGAAATCTACACTAAGAATGCCATTATTATGCAACTATGAAAGCAAATATGAACTAGATGATGAAAGCAACAAGTCTTTAATGTCTTCAAACTCCAAATGCACCTAAAACCTGTAGCATAACATTAGCATAAAAACATGAGATATCTGCAAATGAAAGAGAGAGCTCTCCTTTTATAGGAAATGAGGAGAAATGGACCATGGAGATTAAGAGGCAAAAAGTCTTAATCAGCGGTGGAGCTTGAAAGAGGAGCAATCCATGTGCACAAGTATCCTCCAATGAGAGTGAAGTGTTGACTTTTGAGCCTCATATGAGACAAAAAGTGTTTTTTCCCTTTTTATAAAATAGGAATAATGCTTTATTTGTGCAACTTAGGATAAGAGGAAAGTGGGGCTTTTTATTTAATTGAAAGGGGAGGAAATATTCCTTTTAATTAAATAAAGACTTAGGATAAATGGTTAGCCCATAGGATAAAAATCCAATATATGATCGAAATTAAGGCTTGATCAAGAAATTGATATTGTTGAAAATATTGATTATTGATAAAAATGATTCAGGATTGATAAATTGAATAAATGGGGCCCAAAGTCTAGGCGACCATTTTAGGGTGCATACAACATGTAGGTATGGTAAACTTGGATTGAGTTAAAGATGCAAGTTGTTGTAAAGAGGACACAGTTTGAGCCAAACTGATGATTGTGGAATCATTAGATGAAATAGGAGGCATAGACACACTAGAAACACTAGGTAAATTGTATGAAGTAGTAGGAATGGAAGACACAATCGGGGGAGCACTTGGAACCACAGTTGGAAGAGGATTGGAATAAGTTAAAGGAACATTATGATAAGAATGTTTTGAAGTAGGTAGGGACATGGGAGGAACACTCATAGGAAGAGAGGGAACCAACATAGTCACTAAAGGAGGAGTATAAGTAGGAATTCTAGGTAGAGGAATGGAAGAAGGATCCACACTAATAACAGGAGGAGTGAATCCTAAATCTTGAGCTTCTTGAGCTAAATGTTTAACATTTAAATGCACAAGATGAGTAATACCATGCAAGAGATTAACACCTTGATCACTATCATGAAGTACTTTCTTAAGAGCATCTATAACTTGAATAAAATCTTGATTATGGTTCTCTTGAGTAAGCCAATTTCCCATTTTATCAAGTTTAGTTGAAAGCTTTTGGACTTGTTCAGGAAGAACTCTTAAAGAACCATCCTCATCATGAGATGAGTGAGAAGAGTTATGCTCCATATTATGATTAGAATCATGAATAATCAAATTGTCATCTAGGATCCTAAGGAGATGAGAGGAAGACTCAGGATCAAAGAAACCCATAAGTCTACAACTTCTTCTAGCTAGAATATTATAAGTAGGACTAGAGGTAGTAAAGCTCATATACCAATGCAATGCAAATGAACTAAACTAGGAAAACACAAAGCACGAACAAATAAATATTTGTGTATTTTTTCTTTATATGAAATGTAAATGCAAACACATAAAAGAAGGCTAATACATGCAAGATCTAACACCATAAAAGAAAGAGTTGTCTATCGCTGGTTCACCAAAATGTAAGATATAAAAGAAGAGGGGTTACTGAAATGTAATGGATAAAAATGAGTAATATGAATATGTATGTGTGATATAGGATTAGGGAAGATAAGATCCTCTTCAATACTCCGAATTCCCAAAGGAAAGATCCAAATTGGTTAACCACAAGAAAATGGTCAATGCATAAATGAATCAATCGATGAAGAATATGAAGAAAGGAGAAAACCTTATATTCTATTATGGAAAGGAAGTATTGAAATCTTAATTGAATTTGAAGACAAATACTAACCTCAACATATGACAGATCTGGAAAATGCTATTTTCTGATGTCTATACTCAATTTTGGGAATTTCTGCAACTAGATCTGGCCTGGAAACACAGAGACAGAGAAAACCCAGAAACCTTCTGCTTTTCTAAGAAAGGTCAACCTTGACCCAAATATAGGAGTACAATCTTACCCTGGGGCACAATCTTACCCCTTTAAGTTAACCTTGACCTACGCTACTCTAACAAAAATTATGTTCACAGATCTTGAAAGTCTGTCGAAAAGGGTACTCAGATCCGCACTGTAATTCATTGTTCCACACTTGTTACTACAAGAAAAATGGTTTTTGTTTGTTTGGGGGGAGGGTTTTTCCTTGGTCAATCCCCAATTTAGGAATTAACCTTGAAATTGAATTGAAATTATAGTCATAAACAAAGTAAATGGAATAATTCACCTTGCTTATGTTGAAACCCTTGTTGAGGATTCGAATCTTTGAATCCACAAGTATGGATGCTCCAAATGAATATAGAATTGTATGAAGGATGTATCAAATCAATTGCATTAGATCTTCAACACCAATCTTGAATGGATCTTGGAATAGGAAGAAGCTTGAATGGAAATGGATGGAGAAATCTTCAACAAAGGGGCTCCATAGAGATTGAATCCTTCAATGGCTACCAATGGATCTCCTTGATGAATTGGATATTCGAATGCTTGAATGCTTGAAGATGAATGAATTCTTGAATGCTTTCTTTCTCCTTCTTTCTTTCTTGAAAATTTCTTGATCATGTAGTTTCTTGATGAATGGTGGATAATGGATGTGAAAATGAGAGAGAAAGGCTTCCTGTTATACAATTATAGGGTACAAACTTCTAGAGAGGCCTACATAGGAGAATTAAATTCCAATTTAAGCCTTTATTCTTGGAAGTGGGCCTAATTGAAATATCATTTAAGATTTTACCATTTCGAAGCCTGAAATAGTTAACCCGAAAATAGGAAAATAAACTTTCTGAAACCTGACATTTAGAAACTTTCGAAACTTGAAATATGGACCCAAGGTCAGGGTCAAGGTCAACTTTGATCTAGGTTAGGTTCAAGGTCAACCTTGACCTATGTTAGGGTTGAGGTTGACCTTGACCCAGAAGGTCGACCTTGACCCAAAAGGTCGACCTTGACCCTGAGGTCAAGAACCTCAAATTCTCAGGATCAGGTGCCAGAAACAGGCTGTAAAAAGGTAGAAAGAGAAGTAGAATAGGGGGAAAAAGCCAGATCCAAGTCAAAGACCCATTCAAGGCATTTTACATGACCCCAGACCACTTACCCAGAGGGCTAAACCAGTCCTAAATGGAAGTGCTTCCATTTTCTGATGATACAAATACTTCAGATGTTGACTTCTCAATGCCTTCCACTACTGATTCCAAAGTTGATGGTTCATTTCTAAAAATCCTTTTGTTGTGCTCCCACCAGATTGACCACACAACTAATACTCAGGTCCACTTCTAAAGTGAGTCTTGATGAAGGTCTGGCCAAGATTGAAATAAATCCCACATCTTGTTGGGTAATGGAGTAAAAATGTAGAGTTTGATGAGGAAAAAGGACCAATATTCTTGTGCAAAAGGATATTGAAGTAGCAGGCAGTCTATTGTCTCAATCTGTTCAGCACATAATGTACATTTAAAATCTTGTGTGAAGTGGAACTTTTCCAATTGATCAATGGTAAGAACCCTATTTTTTAGTGCAAGTCATGCAAAGCACCTTGCTTTAGGAAGAACAACATAATCCCAATAGAAATAATAATCACGGGAAGGGACCTTATCAGAATCCACATTCTAGAGAATTATATAGCCCTCTTTAATAGAATAGTTCTCATTCTTTGCAGGGGCCCAGACCAACTTATCTTATTTTTCTGACAAATATACTTGTCTAGATGCAAGTATATTGTGAAATAGGTAGGTATTTTGGCTTGATATATTCAGCTCTTTAGGATCCTTCCAAATAACTTTACCTGAATATATGTTAATAGCCGATACATAATTTATGAGGGGAATACCCCATTCATTTTCTGTCGATGTTATGATGTCTTTAGGAATCATTGGTGATAACAAGATAGGTATTCTGCTCCACGAATCTCTCCAAAATTTAATACTAGACCCATTGTTCACCTCTCATGTCACATAATTGTACACCACTTCTCTTGCTAACATCATGAAATTCCAAATTATAGACCCTTTGGGTGGTTCAGCAATAGAAAGAACTCATGCAGAATTATAGTTATCAAGGTACTTGTGCTGCATAATTTGGCACCATTTATTGTGGGGTTTAGTATACATTTTCCACATTAGCTTTCCCCCAAATTCTCTATTATGATTACTCAAATCGTGGACTCCTGCCCCTCCTAGTATTGGACCTTATGCCATATCCTTTACCGAGATGAGAGGGATCTTCTTCTCATTGTTCATATTCCCTATCCACAAAAAGCCTCTAATTAATTTTTGGATTTGTTGTATAACTGAATATGGCACTTTTAGAACAGCTAGGTAATAGTTAGGGATTGCCGATAGAACATATTTGATGAGTAGAATTCTTCCTGATAAAGATAGCCACCTAGCTTTCCACACCTCAACTCTATTCTTAATTCTTTCAATGATTGAGGACCAATAGCCTGGTTGATTTTCTCCCACAAAAAATGGAATACCAAGATAAATTGAAGGCAGGATGTCAACCGAAAACTCTAGGATTTGAACAATTCTATTTGAAATTATCTAATTGGTGTTGAATAGATAGATTTGTGATTTTTTCACATTGATTTTCTGACTGGAGACTGTAGAATATAGGTCTAAAATATATTTAATCTTTCTAGCTTCTTTAACTTGAGATTTACCAAACAATAATGTGTCATCCGCAAATAAGGAGTGAGTAACTGAGATGTCTGTACCTCCAATCTGAGCACCAATCCATAACCCCAATGTGTGTTGTCTCTTGATTGTTCTGCTAAGTGATTCTACCATTATAATGAATAAAATGGGGGATAATGGGTCACCCTGCCTAACCCCCTAAGTAGAAGAGAAAAATCTCGCTAATGTTCCATTTATAATAACCGAGAACCATGCCCCTGAAATACATGCCCTAATCCATTTACACCATTGATTAGAAAATACGAACTTGTATAAAACTTGAAAAAGAAAATCCCAACACACTATATCATATGCCTTCATCATGTCTAATTTGATGACAAAGTTAGAAGACTGGTCTGCATGAATAGAGTGGAAGACTTCATGGGCAACCAAAGCACCTTCCATAGTTTCTCATCCTGGAACAAAGCCTCCCTTCTCTTGAGAAATAATTGATGGAATGAGGTGTTGAAGTCTCACATAAATGGCTTTGGTTATGATTTTATAAGTTGTATTGCATAGCAATATGGGTCAAAAATCTGCAAAAAAAATTGGTTCTTTCACCTTTGGAATGATGGCAATGTTAGTAGTATTAAAATATTTCAGCATAGCCTTGCTCTTTCTAGACTCTTCAATGGCTGCCAGCAACTCCCAGCCAATAACATCCCAACATGCTTGAAAGAACAATGTTGTGTACCCATCCGGACCTGAAGCTTTTTCTGGAGGTAATGAAAAAACCACATGACAAAGTTCTTGAATAGTAAAAGGAGCCATTATAATGTCATTATCTTGTTGTGTTACTAAAACTGGGATAGCCTCAAGCATTTCATCTAGCTACTCTTGTGATGGTGAGGGACCCTGGATAGGGGCAAGGAGGTGCTTGAAGAAATTGACCCCCTCTTGTTGAATTTCTTAAGCCTTATCCATGAAGCCTAATGCATGTTTCAACCCCAGAGTAGCCATTATTTTACAACCTTCCCTTTTTGGATCCCCCAAGTCTACCTCTTCAAAAATATGGTCCTCTAGAGTAATCTCAGCCATACTAGTATCCACTATGGGGATGGCTACTTGTGCTTTCCACCTTCCTATTTGATCACATGTCACATATGATAGAGTCCTTTCCCAAGCACTGGATTCTCCTTGGTGAAATGCTTGGCCTAGCACTACCATATATGTATCTTCTTCATCTATGTAGACCCTCACCCTTGGTTGTATTTCTTTGGTGAACCAAGTGGGTTTGGAGAAGGCATTTATAGGCTCATAGGGTGAAACTAAGCTTGAGGTAATGACTTCTTATTCTGACTCTTGTTCCTTTTATGTTTCTTTGTCCCTTACCTCCTCTCTTACCCCTTCTTCTCCTGCTACTTGTTCATCTCCTCTAGTCTTCTCTTCTCACCTCATAGTCATTAATGCAATTCATCTAGTGATCTTCAAGGTGTGGTTCATGCACATAGGGCCTCCCATTATATGATTGTAGCTATTGATTGGATCAAACTTGGTTCTTATCAAATTAAAGTATTCAAGGGGGCACTCATCCCATTCAAAGGTCAAATATTTACAAACTCTCATATCTTGCAAGAAATGGGATCCTATAGAAATAGAAAAGTCCCAACATTGCTTCTTCTTGTGTCTCATATGCTCATAGGCATCCTAGAGTTGTCTACGCATCTCTAGTAGGATGATCTTGTCAGAAGGGTACCTCAACAACTTCTTAGGATTGAGAGTACTCCATGCCACCCTAATGTAGGTAAAGGTCTTGAATTGAATATAGTATGCCCTCAGGGCCTTTACTTTCTTTGTAGCCTCCTCTGACAACCTCTTGGCATAATCCCCCTCTATGGAGAAGATAATTGGAAAAACAAAGGCATTGTTGACTATCCTAAATTTTGAGCTATCCTCTCCAAGATGCTCCTTCCTCACAAGATGAGGGTATACTATAAATGGTCAGGCATTAGGCTGACCCATAGCACCAACCTTGACCAATCCTGGATATACTACCCTCACAACTAGTAGATAAACAACATAAGAAGTCATATAAAAATGAGGATCATTTTTCACTAAGGTCAACTACCTATCCAAGTTGTCACTAAGGATAGAAGCCCAAATCAAACCTAGATTTCCTCCCCTTTATCCTTTCAATCAAAAGAATCATCCATGGTTCCAATTGGATTGATTTTTGCAGCCCAAATACCCAGTTGATCATGGTTATCACTGCTTGGATACTCTCCTTCATATACCCCCTCCTCATGTCTATCTTTTCAAGCTTATTATTTGGCAAGGGTTGCATGAGGTATTTATTATTGACAATTTCATGTGACAACCAGACATCTTTGTTATAGAGATCTATACCCTTGCCCATGGAGAAATCGTAGAACTTAGCTATCCCCTTTGACAGGTGGAAGACATCCTCAATGTTATCAGGCCTTGGATCCAATACCACTTCTCCCATGGTATTCTTCACCAACCTTTCATTTGGCACATAATGATTTTCCAGTGTGACAATAAGGTTTGAGGAGAGAATAGACACTGGATGTGCCATTGCATTCACCAAAGAGAAATACACTAATGAAGTGTAGTCCTCTAATCGCCCTACCCACTGGGTGCACTTGACCAGGTAATTATTCCAACTGACATTCCCTATGTCAGTGTCAGTGATCTTGACGTGGAGGTTCCCCACCTTAGAGGGTGCATGGTATCCTTTGAACTAGTACTTTGTTGTTGGTCAATTCACTTTCTCAGACATTTTGCAAGAAGAAACATGAATCAGTGATGATCACAGGAAGAAAATAATCTACTGGTGATGATAAAAAAGTATTAAGAAAACAATAATCCCCAAAGAAAGGCATGAAAGGCTCAAAAGATAGTTTTAGAGATTTGGCCTGTCAGACTCCAAAAGAATGGCTCTACTCTGAAAGTCTAAAACAATGAAATACAAGCATGTTTGACATAGTTGAGGTCTTAGTCTTTCTGAGGGAGAAAACTTTGTGTATTGTTGAAGTCCGAAACTCCAAAAAATGGAGTCTAAAAAGGCTTCAATTTGCTGGGTTTCGGTAATTCAAAGTGCGAAGAACGTCAATGACTGAAACACTAAAAGTATGAAAAGGTCACTATGGACTTAAAAAAATTTGGGTGTTTGGTCCTTGGGACATCAAAGTCTAAAACTCTAAAAGATTTAGGGTCAACAAAGTTGTTGGAAGAAAAACCTAGGTGTGAGCTCGAAAATGAGTTCGAGGCGAGCTGGCCCACAAGCTCAATGCAAACACACAAACCCTAGCTAAACCCTAAAAGACACTAAAAAACCTCTAAAAAACTAAAAAAATGAATGGACAAGAGGAACAAAATCCTACCTCGAACAACTTGCTCAAAAGATCCGAAGGAGACCGAAAAACAAGACAATCAAGAAGTAGGGAGGCACCGAACACGAAAATGCTCCATAGGAAAGCTCCAAAAATAAGAAGCTCACAAAAGGCATAAGTGAGAAAAAAGGTCCTGCATAAGCCTTATATAGGCCTTGGGAGGGTGATGCCAGTCACCCTCTGGTATTTGGCATGTTGAAACTTTGAGGTTTTAGAGTTATCAAAACTCTAAAACTTTGAAAGGTCGATATCCTGTTAGGGAAATCAGACTTTTGAGGTTTTGGGGTTTTGAAATAACGATAACTTTGAAACATTAAAAATGCTAAAGTAGATTCTAAGGTATTTCATAGGATTTGAGTTTTCAAAGTTTTCACACCTCTGGAAGTCTAAAAGTGTGAAAGCCCAAAAACTGACTCACTGCTTAAGGAACAATCCCTGACAAGGGAAAAAATGACTACCAGACCCTAAAAACAAGCCAGAAAAAAGGAGGGGCCCTTTTCCAAATGGTCCAAAAGGGGAGCGTGGTTATGGGACCACAACAAATAGCCCCAATAAAAAGAAAAGGAATGACCCAGGCATTTCTCATTCACCCCACTTTCAAAGAGATCATGTCTTGCAATGAACTGGACACAAGGTCGCATGCGGTATTAATCTTTGTATCAACACATCAAGATCAAAAAGTATTTTCTATCACACCCAGTGTGTGAATGTGTGTGTTTTGATTCTCTAAATTCCTCATCAAAAGTTCTTTAAATTCCTAATTAGTCATAATCAAATCTTCAACCACCGGATCAGATTGGCCAAAGTCATTTTAACCTTATTCTACTACTAGCCAAGCATTCATAGCCCCGGTAGAGGCTACTAAAGTCACTCTTCCCCTCCTTCAGATGAGCTTGTTTGAAGTTTTAAACTTCTTTAGAGGGCTCTTTTAGAATCAACATCTATTACATGGAAAGCAACTTGCTTGAGTCATTATTCTCTAGATATTTCATTCCTTCAATTACCTTGACTTCAGTGCTTTTAGTGAACTAAGGCAACGCTTAGGCTATGCCACCTAAGCATTTGCATTTTTTATTTTTTCCTTTTTTTGGAAACCTGGGAAGCAATTAGACTATGTTACCCAAGCATTTGAACTTTTCCTTTCATGTTGACTTTGTCTTTATGTTTTCCTCCTTTTTATTTTGGCTCTTTTATTTTAGTTTGTATTTTAGGTGGAAGAGGGTTTTGACTTCTGACTTCCTCTGTGACCATGGGCGTTACTTGATTCTAACTGAAATCCTATCCAAAAAACCTCCAACTTGGGATCATTTTTAAAATGTGTGTTGGTGTGAAGGATGATCAACTCCAAAAATCTTCTTGATTGTTTTGAAAGAAAAAAACATTCCACTTCCAATCTTTATATATGGTTCCTTGCAAGACAAAATCTAATCAAAAGAATTAATAGAGAAATACCCTTTATCTCTTTGCCCAAACTACTTGGTGTAGAACACTTTATTTGAAGAAAGCTCCCCCTGACAAACACTAACTGACTAACCCAAAAGAAAAGAAAAGAAAAAGAAAGACACTAAACTAAGAAAATGTACAAGGAAAGACTAGAGTCCCTCAAGATCCAAAGTAATGTTTGAGATACTAGCCATTGATAGGCAATGGGACCAGCTCCCCTTTGAGAGAACTAATCCTAAAAGTTTTCTCTCCCAATATTTTTTCTATTTGGAAAGGGCCTACCCATAATTGTTGAAATTTAGTATAGTTGCTTGGCTTCTCTTTCACTTTATCCCACATCAGGACCAAATCAAAAATCCTAAAAGCCTTTATTGTCACTCTCTTGTCAAACCAACTCTTGATGATAGCTTGATGTTTAGCTACATGCTCTAAGGCCATGGTTCTCTTTTCTTCTAGGTCTAAAAGGTTCATGAGGTGAACCTACACCCTATCCTCACCCTCGACGTATTGGTCCATAAATCTCAAGATTGGTATTTTTAGGTTCATAGGGAAAATGAGTTGTAGGCCATAGACCAATTCGTAAGGAGAAGTCTCCAAAGAATTTTTTATTCTTACTCATTCAGTCCACAAGGCCTATTTCAATTGTGTGTGCCAATCTCGAGGATTGTCATCTAGGAGGTGTCTGATTATAGTTATCAAGTTTTTGTTCATTGATTCTGCAACACTATTCCCTTGTGGATAATAATTAGATGAGAATTTGAGGATTACCTGATTCTCTAATGCCCATTGGATAAGAGACATAGATGAAAAAGAGGGTGCATTATCTCATACTAGAAAGAAAGGCATACCAAACTATGTGATAATATACTCCTCTAGGAATTTGGTTACTACTTTTGTGGTGTAATTTCTCAAAACTTGGGCTTTTGTCCACCATGTGCAATAGTTTGTCGCTATCAAAATGTACCTATGTCCTACTGATGAAGGGGGGTTAATCATTCCTACAAAATCTAGCCCCCATTAGGCAAATGGACATACCTCATAGACAAGTTCCAAGGGTATAGCAAGATGTATGTCATGAATGGCACTATTTTGGCAAGCATGACATGAACGTATGTGCTCGTCTGTATCCTTGAATAGGGTAGGCCAAATTATAACTAGACCTCAATATCTGATGTGTAGTAGCCTCAGCCAACCCATGGCCAGTGCCATACTTATCATGAAACTCTGTGAGAACTTGTTCATCTTCTATTCTATCCAGACACCGTAAGTAAATGTCATCATAATTGCATTTGTAAAGTTTTCCATTTTTGAGCATGTAAGAGTTTCTTTTATTATTTAAGGCTCTTCTTTGGGAGTCATTTATCCCTTTAGGGCATTGGTTCTGAAGAAAGTAATAAACTATATCCTAGTACCACACATCAATTATGATCCCTTCATTGGTATACACTTGGCATACCAAACCTTGCTCTATTTCAGCTATCATTTTGGTGAGGCCCTGGCCTCTTACTAGCTTCATAGACTGAATCTCGATATCAAATTCTTGTAGTATGGCCATCCATTTTCCCCTTTGTTCTCCCAATTCATTTTGCATTAGCAAGGACTTGACAGAAGGATCGGAAACAATAGCAACAACCTTGCTACTGAGGATGTAGTGTCTAAACTTCTTGACAACTTTAACCAGTGCAAAGGATTGCTTGTCAAGGTTAGCATACTTGAGTTCAAGATTCTTCAAAGGATAACTCATGAAAGAAATTGGTCTTTCTTCTTCCCCTCCTTTCTTTTGAGTAAAGATTCCCGCACACGAGTGCTCTAATGCAAAAGAGTAGACCTTGAATGGTAAAGTGTTATACAGACTAACCAAAATCAAAGCAATAGTGATGGAAGTCTTGATCTCTTCAAATGCATCTTTAGCCGGGGCATTCCATTATATCTTCACATCCTTTTTTAGCATTTCATTCAGGGGATGCACTATCTTGGTAAACCCACTAATAAACTTCCTGACAAAGTTGATCTTTCCAAAGAAAGATTTTAGTTCCTTCCTAGTGTTAGGGGGAACCAGTTTAAGGATAGCCTCCACCCTTTTTGGGTCTATTTAAATACCCATCTTTGAGATGATATGTCCCAACAGCTTTCCCTAGGTTATCCCAAAAATACATTTTTTAGGATTAAGTGAAATTCCATAACTTCTGCATCTTTTCAACACTTTGTGTAAATCCTCGATATGATTTGCATGGTTCCTGGAGAATACCGTCAGGTCATCCATATATATGATGATGCATTTATTGGTAAGACCTTGAAATGCTTCATCCATGGCTCGTTCGAAAGTTTCTCTAGCATTGATCAAACCAAAGGGCATGCGACAATAAGAAAATGTCCCCCACTTAGTAGTGAATGTCATTTTCAATCAGTCTTCTTCTTTTACCATGACCTAATTGTATCTAGAGTAACCATCAAGAAAAAACATCATTTGAGACCCATTTACAATTTGCAGTACTTCGTCAAGGGAGGGCAATGCATAATTGTCTTTTTGGGAATATCTATTAAGGTTTCAAAAATCTACATAGAGTCGGACTTCTCCACTCTTCTTTCTCATAGGAATGAGGTTTGCCACCCAAGTTGAGTGTCAGATCATAGGAAAAATGATCTTAGCATCAAGTAACTTCTAAACTTCTTTCTAAATCACCGGCTCAATTACGGGGTTAACGGGCCTTTGTCTTTGACAAAAAAGTTTGGCATCTGGGTTAAGTGGTATGTTGTGTACAATAATAGAAGGGTCATAAGTTTTTAGATCTTTGTAACCCCAAGCTATATCATCCTTGTATTTGCTAAGAAACTCTATCATTTATCTCTTCTCCTTGTCTCTACCAATTTTCCTGATATGAACCTCCTTGGGTTTGTGTTGTGTACCCATATTATAGACTTCACAATCACCAAATTCTTTCTAAAGCTACCATCCCTTTCGGGATGGAATTGGTTTTCAAGTTTAGGATTCCCAAATTGTCTGACTCCTCAATTTCATCAACCTCTTCATTGATGACATATTTCTCAAAGATCCCAGCACTCATGATGAATTCAAGTATATTTTGGTCATCTTGGAATACTTGGAAGTTGGTGATGTTGTCTGGAATAGTCGGTATTATGATGAGCTCAATAGAGAATTTCTTGAATTTTAATTTCTCCAATGGGTGCAAGGAACTTTCTAACACTGCTAAGGCATCGGTGACTATGTTTTCCTCCTTGGGATGTTTTTGATATTGAATACTTTAAAGTCTTCAATAAAATCCCACACGCGATTTAAATACAAGGTTAGGAATTTATCACTGCATGAATATTGGCTATAGATTTGTCTAACCACTAGCTTTGTCTTTTTGTGTGCCATGAGGAGACCTTGTACTAACACCTCATATTCAACAACATTGTTGGTACAAAAGAACTACAACCTATAGGCAGGATAGTAGGAACCACCTCGGGGGTTGATCAACTTGATTCCTACTCCAGCCCCTTGTTTGCACTTGGAACCATCAAATCTTAGTTTCCATATGGGATGACCCTTGGGGGAGTGAGGTTTGGTTTGAGATTATGACATGATTTTGGGAAAATGTGAGTCAGTCTAGGGTTCAGCAGGATTCTTTGGTGATGGTGAGTCTTCGTAGGTAGGAATTCCTGCATCTTTTGCTTCCAGGTTCTCCCTTGCAGAGAGAGGTACCCATTTCATTTTTGTTTTGGCCTCATCTCATGCCATACCTCCTGACATGGTGGCAAGAAACCATCATCTGAGGAACTCCACTCCTCTTTTATAAGGTTTTCTTCTATAAAGATCAGGGGTTTTCCATGATGAGAAGGGCCTTCATCTCTATGTTGTGTCGCCACCCTCTTGGTAGATCCAATTACTTGGGATATTTAGCTCACCACTTGGACTATGGAATTTTGGAAATTATGTCATTCAAACTATAAATGACTAACTTGGTGCAAATGACAATACCCTAGTAGCATTAATATGTTCGGATCAGCCTCTTGCCCGAGATGTTTTATATTCTTCATCATACTGTTGATAAATTCTCGAAGGATCTCATCAGGGACTTGAGGGTGTATCAATCCTTGTACAAGGATACCATTGAAATCTTCTTCCCCCTTGATATGGAACATCAAGATTCTATGAAACTGATATACTCCCAAATCGGCCCTTAGCTAAAAGCTCTTCTAATTGGAGTTGAAGCTCACTCAATTCTTGCGTTGTCATACGATAAGGTGTTGTTGACATTGGCTCTACAGCAAGAACAAGTTCTATGTGGAAATATATGTCTCATTTAGGAGGCATTCTTGGAATCTTAGAAGGGAATACATCAGCATACTCTTGCAGAATAGGATGGTCGTCTAAAAAAATTTCCTTTCTTTCTCCCTCAAACAAGTCATTTACTGAAACAATAAATAATTCACAACCTCATTGTATACACCTATTCAGTTGCATAGCAAAAATCATTCTAAATAATATAGGTCTTTTAACACCAACATTTTCCACCTTTACACCAACATCATCAACACATTGTATTTTCTTATTGTGGCACTCAATGTTGGCCTTATGGGCCCCCAACCAATCCATTCCTAAAACTGCATCATACAAACCCAAAGGAATGATTTGTAGATTTACTATGGTCTCAAAGTTACTAAGACTCAAGACATAATCTTGAACCAAAGATTCTACTACCACTTTGACTCCTGAAGATAACTCTACTAGCCACCTATCATTTTTCCTGACCACTGCCAACCCACAATGCTCAACAATAGAAAGATATATAAAAGAGTATGTAGCACTAGAATCAAATAATATAGATATAGAAGTGTCACCTAACACACTTGATGTCTCAATGATAGTATTTTGATGTGCAACATGTTGGTGGTCAATAGTTTCAAAAACTCGGTGTGATTTGCCAACATCACCCACTGTAGGCTCAGAAGTGACCTGTCTCTTACTAGTTGTTGGAGATTTTCTAGCAAGCCAGAGTGTTGACTGTATGTTTGTCATTGATGATAACATATGGTAAGTAGCATGTGTGGAAGCCTGATGGAGAGAGCCTTGAGTATATGTTTCCTAGATATGTTATTAGCATGATATCATAGACACAGAGGTTGATTCTGAGAGAAGACAGTAATACAGTAGTATGTATTAGTGAGTGTTCTTGACAGGTCCCAGGAAGAGTTATGTATGTGATTTATAATATAGTTGTAATATAGCCTTGCATGTTTATATTTATGGTTAAGACATTTTTATGATGCTATGTTCATGGATGTAGAGTCAAATATATAGTACAGGTTGAGTTATGAAGTCTCCAGTTGACAGTCATAATTTCCTAAGTTTATCTAGTAGAGCCGACAGTTTTTTAATTGTTGTAGTAGTTGCACCTATCACTTTGATATGTGTGCTTGTAATAGTGTTTGGAGAAGAGTTAAGAATTTTTGGTTAAGAGCATATGATGTAATTTAGCATGAGAAGAAATTATCAGTTAATTTGGTGGAGCCGATAGTGTGAACCGGCGTGTCTACTCGTATGGAATTACACGGTCCTAATTTGTGTTGTGTGCTTAGTAGAACCGGCTGAGATGTTATTGGAGAGTTGTATTTTTTATCTAATATGATTTCAAGATGGTTCTAACATGCCGACTTGATTATATCATTTAGAGGAAGATATTTAAAAGCAGTCATTTTGTGATTGCTAAGTATGGCAGATAGTTGAAAGATAAGAGCAGAGTAGAAGGTACAAAGTATTGAGCCATTAGCAGAAGGTCTATGTGAAAAATTAGAGAGTGTATGCTATCCATTGGAACTGATCAAGATAGCAAGTCTACTAGTAGTTCACCAAGATCCAGATATAGTGTGTATCTGTTAAACAGAAGATTGTAGCCTTCACCCCTTTGAGCACTGTGCTCCTAGACAATGTGTCCTCACCCCTAACAGGGTTAATTGTAAAAGACTCCTAAAAGGGTTAGACCTTTGACTAGGTCATTGTACTTAATGTATTGTAAAGATCAACTCCTAATAGGGTTGTAAGATCTTCTTGATGCAAGGACAGGGAACCTTAGGGGCCAAATGATGGCACACCCTGCAGATCCAGCCTCGCTCAACAACATGTGAAAGCAACAACAACACAGTGAGAGGGAGAAAGCATCATCATTGATATATTAACTTCATTCAAATTGATTCATACATGCCAAGCTGTAAGGCCTTCCTAATTACGGCCAGATATTACAATGAATTACAGAAGTCCTCAAACATGTGAGGATCTGCCAACAATCTTGATTCTCCTATCTTCTATCTTCTATCAAAACTGACTCCCTAAACTCTAACAAAACAACTATACTTATACAAGAGGCTACCAAATTGAGTCAGCCTTTAGATCCATAATCAATAGAAGGAATGGTTAGATCTAGGACCACATGCTTCTCAATGATGGATACCAACATTAAATCCACTACCAATAATCAATGCACAAGTCAGCCTCAACAGAAACTCAAAATAAACTACTCGGTAAGCAAGGATGACCGAGCAATAGACAAGCATCGTCGAGCACCAGTGAAACAACCGACTGCCCAAGAGATAACCGACCACACTCAGTAACCAAAGGAAACCAACCAATGACCAACCAACTCGGTCAAAGCAGGAACTGAGCAACATAGACAAACTTTAGAATCTTTTTGGTGACACGGGATTGCCAAGGACCTAAGATGCTCCTGCATCAGACACCTGGGGTTATTTAGAAATGATTCTCTAAATCATTCAGCGGGTCTAGTTTGAGATGCATCCAACTCAGACTGTGAAATCCATGAACTATCTTCAATCAGTCTATTCTTCCATTTTACCAGATATTCCATATATTGTTTACCTCTTGTACTCTTGCTAATTCTTTGCTCCAAAATTTTCTCAACTTCTTCATTCTGCTTCTTAGGATATTCCATTGGTACTGTCATGTCTTCATCAGGTTCATGATACTCATACAAATCAGCAATGTTGAAAATTGGTGATATGTCCATGTCATTAGGTAACTCAATCTCATATGCATTTCCACTGTCAAATTTCTTCAAAATCTTGCAAGGTCCAAACTTCTGCATCTTCAACTTCTCATATGTTCCAACATGAAATCAACCTTTCTTCAAATGAACCATCACTTCATCACCAACATCAAAAGTCTTATGTCTCCTTGATCTATCAACTCTGTCTTTGTATTTCTAATTACTCTCTTCCAGCTTGATTTTCACATCTTCATGCAATGTCTTCATGTACTCAACAGATTTAACTCCTTCTACACTTCTCATACTTTCATCAACAATGTCTCTCAAATCAGATATACCTCTCAGTTGTATGCCATTTACAATCTCAAATGGTGTTTTTCAAGTACTCCTATTCACTGAATTATTGTATGAAAACTCTGCTTGTGCCAACACAGAATCCTAATTACTAAGTGTGTCTCCAACTAAACATCTCAAAAGATTTCCTAAACTCTTGTTTACAACCTCTGTATGTCCATTAGTTTGTGGGTGAAATGTAGAACTATATTTCAACTCAGTGCCAAACTTTCTCCAAAGAGTCTTCCAAAAGTATCCAACAAATTTACTGTCTCGGTCAGAGATAATACTCCTCAGTAATCCATGTAATCTGACAATTTCCTTAAAGAAAAGATCTGCTACATGTATTGCATCTGATGTCTTTCTACAAGGTATAAAATGTGCCATCTTTGAAAATCTATTTACCATAATAAATATAGAATCATTACCTCTTACTATCTTTGGTAAGCCAAGAACAAAATCCATATTGATGTCAGTCTAAGGTTCCTCGGGTACAATAATCAGTGTATACAATCTAGTATTCTGACTTACTCCTTTTTCTACTTGACAAATTCCACAACTTTTCACAAATTTCTGAACATCTTTATACAACTGTGGCCAAAAGTATTTCTCCTTAAACAAATTCAAAGTTTTATCAATACCAAAATGTCCAGCCAAACCACTACTATGTTTCTCCTTCATCAAATTAGTTCTCATTTGTCCTCTTGGTATACACAACTGAATACCTTTAAACAACATACCTTCTTGAATGAAATACTCTTCCCATTTTGTACTTGGTTGATCTTGAATAGGTGCTTTGCACTTTCTCCATGGCTCAAAAAAATTAGGATCAGTTTCATACAAATCTCTCATCTCATCAAAACCAAGAACTTCAATTTTCATCTCGATCATCAAAGATCTTCTTCTACTCAATGCATCAGCAACTCGGTTAGTGACTCCACTTTTATGTTTTATCACAAATGTATAACTCTACAAGTACTCAACCCATTTCATATGCCTCTGATTCAACTTATTCTGACTACCCAAGTATTGTAAAGCCTTATGATCAGTATACAACACAAATTCACTCGGTATCAAATAATGTCTCCATTTCTTCAGTGCTTGAACAAGAGCATAGAATTCTTGATCATACACAAAATATTTCCTTCTAGCGTCATTCAACTTTTCAATAAACAAAGCAACAGGTTTACCTTCTTGACTCAACACAACTCTAATTGCACTACCACTTGCATCACATTCCACTTGAAATACCTTATTGAAATCAGGCAATGCCAAAATAGGCAATTCAGCAACCTTCTGCTTTAGAGTCTCAAAACTTTTATTAGCTCTATGTGTCCATTTGAATTCTCTTTTATCTCCTCTCATTGTCTCAGTCATAGCATTACAAATAGAACTAAAATTCCTTATGAACTTTCAGCAAAAACTTTCCAAACCATGAAATGATCTTACCTCACTAGCATTCACAAGTGTAGGCCAATTCAAAATAGCTTCAACCTTTTTAGGATCCATCTTCAAACCATTAGCCAAAATTACAAATCCCAAATACACAATTTCCTCTTTCATGAATGAACACTTTTTCAGATTTATCGGCAACTTTTTCTCGTTCAATCTTTGCAAAACTTTTCTAACATGCAACAAATGTTCTTCTCTAGTCTTATAGAATATCAAAATATCATCAAGATATACAATCACAAACTTACCCAAGAATTTCTTCAAAACTTCATTCATCAGCCTCATAAAAGTACTTGGTGCATTAGTTAAACCAAAAGGCATAACCAACCACTCATACAAACCTTCTTTTGTCTTGAAAGCAGTATTCCACTCATCACCTTATCTAATTCTAATATGATGATACCCACTTTTCAAATCAATCTTTGTGAAATACTTTGCTCTAGTCAAACTATCCATTATGTCATCCATTCTTGGTATAGGAAACCTATACTTCACTATTATCTTATTAATTTCTCTAGAATCAGTACGCATTTGTCATTCTCCATTCTTCTTAGGTACCAATACCATAGGTACTACACAAGGACTCAAACTTTTTCTGATCAAACCTTTATCTAGCAACTCTTGAATCTGTTGGTTCAATTCTTGATTCTTGGTAGGTGTTAACCAATGAGGTGCCTTATTCGGTAAACTAGCTCCAGGGATTAGATCCATGCAATGATCAATACTTCTCTTCGATTGGAAACCATCAGGTACATTATCAAAAATGATATCACTGTACTCAGTGAGTAACTTATCAAGCTCCTCAGGGATATTATCCTCTATTTTCTTACTCATTTTTTTAGGAATCATAGCAAAACATACATCATAATTCTTCTTCAAATTCTTAACAAACTTTCTTCCTTCCATCAAGAAAACTTTCACAGATGTGCAAACATTACTAACAGGTTCTTCCATCAAAGGTAACAAGATTTGTTTTCTTCCATCATCCACAATAGTATACTTATGCAATCTCCCATCATATATATCATGTTTATCATATTGCCAAGGTCTACCCAACAAAATATGACAACAATCCATAGGCATGATATCACACAAGACTTTATCATAGTACTTTCCAATTTTCAAATTCACATAACATTGTTCACTTACCAAGAGTGTATGCTCATCTTTGATCCATGAAATTTGATAGGGCTTTGGATGTTCCAACCTTTCCAACTGCAACCTTGTGACCATCTCCTTAGATGCCAGATTCTTTGAGCTACCATTGTCAATGATTACCTTCCAAACTCTATTAGAAACTCTACATCTGGTCTTGAACAAAAAATTTCTTACCGAATCTTCCTTTTTACTTTCATTCCACAGTTCTCTTCTCACCATCAAGTTATTTTCCTTCTCAAGTTCATTCGGTGACTCTTCTTGCACCAAAGCATTTCTATTGCTACCAACCTTCTTACTAGCATGTGTACATTCAAAAGATCTATGTCCTTCTTCTCCACAATTGTAACAAGTTCCTCAGAAATTACCTATGCTATATCCACCTCGGTAGTTACTGCCTCTACCTCTAGATGAACTTTCACCTTTCCACTCGGTCTTGCCTTTGTCCAGATTTGTCTTTTCAGGTTTAGATCTACTATTTTCACCATAGGATCTACCTATTCCTCTAGGGAATCTACCACCTCGACCTCTTTGTCTTTGTTCATGTCTCTTGTTCAATTTCTCCTTGGCTTTTAATGCAAATTGATAAGCCTCTTCAATGTTCTCCAGCTTGACCAAACTAATTCCTCTTAGATGGAAACTCTCAAACCATTCAGATATCTAGCAATTCTTTCCACATCATGTGCAGATCTAATATCTAATCTATAGAATTCCTCAGTATACTCTTTTACCGAGCTATCTTTCTACTTTAGACTTTGCATTCTCCTAACTAGGTTAATCTGATAATCACAAGGTAAGAACTTTCCTTTCAACTTATTCACCATTTTATTCCATACCTTGATTTTGTCTTTTCCTTTCTTCTTTCGATCCAATTGCAGATGTTCCCACCACAAGGATGCATGAACTTTCAACTTTGTGCCTGCAATTTTCACCTTCTTCTCTTTAGATACATTCTCAAACTCAAAATACTTTTCCATCTTGGTGATCTAGTCTGTCAATTCATCAGAATCTAATTTTCCACTACATTCAGGAGGATTGAAATGTGGTGTTGACTTCAAACTTGTCAATGCCTTCAAGAATCTTTCCTCACCCTAATCCATCACCGGTGCAGGTTCTGCTTCACCTTGTTCCAATTCAACTTCATCATCACTAACATCTTCAAGATGTCTGCCTCTTCTTTGGGCTATTTCAATAGCTTCTAATCTAGCAGCAAGTTGTCTCAACATGTCTACCAATCCTGGATCTACTTCTCACCTTCCACGAACCATCTTGAGAACCCTCTATAATTGCAGGTCGAATCACAATCTACCACCCCACAACAATTCAACTAGGGCTTCGCAAGAAGGAACCTACAAACCTAGATCTATGGACCTAGATCCAGATCTCACCTCGCTCTGATACCACCTGATGCAAGGACAGGGAACCTTAGGGGCCAAATGATGGTGCACCCTACAAATCTAGCCTTGCTCAACAACATGCAAAAGCAACAACAACATAGTGAGAGGGAGAAAGCAGGACCATTGATATATTAACTTCATTCAAATTGATTCATACATGCCAAGTTGTAAGGCCTTCCCAGTTACAGCCAGATATTACAATGAATTACAGAAGTCCTCAAACATGCAAGGATCTACCAACAATCTCGATTCTCCTATCTTCTATCTTCTATCAAAACTGACTCCCTAAACTCTAACCAAACAACTATACTTATACAAGAGGCTACCAAACTTATTCAGCCTTCAGATCCACAATCAATGGAAGGAACGATCAGATCTGGGACCACATGCTTCCCAATGATGGATACCAATATTAAATCTATGACCCATAATCAATGCACAAGTCAGCCTCAATAGAAACTCAAAATAAACTACTTGGTAAGCAAGGATGACCACGCAAAAGACAAGCATCACTGAGCGCTAGTGAAACAACCAACCGCCCAGGAGATAACTGACCACACTCAGTAACCAAAGGAAACTGACCAACTCAGTCAAAGTAGGAACCGAGCAACATAGACAAACTTCAGAATATTTTTGGTGACACAGGATTGCCAAGGACCCGAGATGCTCTTGCATCACTTCTAACAGGGATCATAATACTCTAGTGAAGTTTATAGTGGGTGCTAATTCCCACCGGGGTTTTTACCTATTTGGGTTTCCCCATAACCAAAATTGTGGTATTGTGTTAAATTTTCTTATATTTTTTTTTATGCTTAATGTTCTTTTGTACTTAATTGGATAAAGAATTGAATCTTGTAGATAACTGATTCACCCCCCCCCCCCCCTCTTAGTTATCTCTTAGGACTATTCCTAACAATTAGTATTAGAGCCAAGTACCTCGGAGAGAAATTTTAATGACTTGAGGTTGATCAGATGGTATTCTTTAGAAAAAAAAGTCCTAAGTTTGATGGAGAGAACTGTCTAGATTGGGAGAACAAAATGATGACACATTTGCAGTGCATTGCCTTTGAGATTTTTGAAGTAGCTACCAAAGAAGTTTAGATTCCCTCTCTAGAAGATCTTGAAAAGCAAGATGCAACTCTTAAGCAGAAGGAGATGTTCACTCAAAATACTATTGCTAAAGAAGCCCTTATCAGTGCATTATCTGACAGTGAGTTTTCAGAGATCAAGAAAGTAGATAAAGCCTACAAGATATGGAAGTATCTAGAAGACATGTTTGAAGGAGATTTCCAAGCCAAGAATGCGTGTAGAGAGACATGGAAGAAAAAGTATAATACATTGGAAATGCTACCTGAAGAGAACATTAGAGCCTACAATCAAAGGATTAATGATGCAGTTGCAAGAATTAGAAACAATGGTGGAGATCTCAGAAGAAGACATAATGGATAAGTTGATGACTACTTTGACACCAGAATATGAGAGCAAGATAAACATTCTATATAAGACTATGAAATTTTCAAAAGAGAGACCTTAATTAGCAAGATTTCAGCTTTTGAGATATCAAGGTTGAAGACATAGCCTAAAAGTGAGACATCCTTCAAAGCTTCAATCCATGGTAAGAAATTCTTGAACACTTCTAGTAATTTCGATGATGATGATGAAGAGAAAGAAATAGATGATTTCATTTCTTTGATTGCTAAGAAAGAAAGGAAAGGAAAAGGAAAATATGAAGGTCAGTTACCATTCAAATGATTTTCATGTAACAAGATTGGTCACTTTGCATCTAAGTGTCCTACAAGAGTCAAGAAGTTCAAAACTAACTACAAGCCCAAGTATACAAAATAATGTTACTATGCTAGAGATGGAGTATCAGATGAAGAGTCAGTAGAAGATTAAATTGGATTCATTGCTCTTGAAGACATGGATAAAATGTTTGATGAAATGGACCTTGAAGATGAAAAGAAAGCACAGGAGTTAGCACTGATTTCACAAGCTGACATGGGGACAAATTGGATCATTGACAGTAGTTGTTCACATCACATGACAGGAGACAAGGATAGATTTGTACATCTGGATAGATACAAAGGTGGCATGGTTAGATTTGGAGACAACACTCCTAAACCTATCATAGGTAGAGGAGGTATCACCTTGGATGGAAAGAACAAAACTGATGATGTTCTTTATGTTGATGGTTTGCAACATAACCTACTAAGTGTTGGACAGTTGCTTGACAAAGGATATCAATTGGAATTCAAAGACAACAAGTGCATCATTAATAACAAGGAAGGATAAATGATTCCATCAGGTTCAAAGACTAAAGGTAATGTTTTTCAGCTTAATCTTGAAGCAAGTTGTTTTGTTGCTAAAGTAGATGACAGTTGGTTATTGTACAAAAGACTATGTCACATCAATTTTGATAACATAGTGAAGATAAGAAATGTAAAGGAAATAAGAGACCTTCCTAGCATTGCAAAACCAGGTGATACAATATGTAGGAAATGTGTAATGGGAAAGCATGTGAGGAATTCATTCATAAGAAAGCACAATTTGGCAGAGAACAAATTGGATCTAGTGCACATGGACCTATGTGGATCAACTCAAACAAGATCATACTATGGTGAAAGGTACTTTATTTTTTTTGTTGATGATAATTGTATAATGATGTGGGTTGTGTTCTTAAAGGACAAATCAGAAGCATTTGAGAAGTTCAAATTATTCAAAGCTAAGGTAGAAAATGAGTCTGGATTGAAGATTAAATGTCTAAGATTAGATAGAGGAGGAGAATTCACCTCTAATAGATTTTATGAGTATTACAAAGAACATGGGATAAAGAGACAATTGAGTGCACCTAGAACCCCTCAGCAGAATGGAATTATAGAAAGAAGGAATAGGATCATACTTGACATAGCGCACACCATCATGATTGAAGGAAAGGTCACACACACCTATTGGAGGGATGTGGTCAATACTACAGTCTATACAATCAATAAAATTCAATTAAGGCCAGGCACAGACAAGACACCCTATGATCTATGGTTTGGGAATGTACTTACAGTCAAATACTTCAAAATCTTTGGAAGCAAGTGCTACATCAAGAGAGATGAAGCCATTGGCAAGTTTGATGCAAGAAGTGATGAAGGTATTTTTCTTCGTTATTCTACTAAAAGAAAAGCTTATAGATGTTTTAATTTAAGATTAAAGAAGATCATTGAAAGTGCTCATGTTAAGATTGATGAGAAGTTTATGATTCAAGAAAGATATCATGATTATGCACCTAAGATTGAAGAAGAACCTAGACCTACCACTAGAGAAATAGTTGTTGATGAAATTTTTTATAGCCTTGATCTATTATTCAATGACCCTAAAACTAGTGAAGAAGAATCACAAAAGTCAAATGAGAGAGTCACACCTAATGTTCCTAAATTCACATCTAGATATCATTCAAAGGAAGACATCATTGGGGATTATAATAGTAAATTCACAAAAAGATCAAAAGCAAAGAGTTCCACAACAAATGAAGAGGTATGTTTACTATCATAGATTGAACCCTTAAGTGTTGAAGATGCATGTAATTATTCAGATTGGTATGAAGCAATGAAAGAAGAGCTAGATCAGATAATTAAGAATGATACATGGGAATTGGTCCCTAGGCCTAGTGATAAGAATGTGATTGGAACCAAGTGGATATTCAGAAATAAGATGAATGAAGATGGAATAGTAGTAAGAAACAAAACAAGACTAGTATGTAAAGGATATGCGCAAAGAGAAGGAATGGATTATTCTGATACATTTTCCCCTGTAAGAAAATTGGAAGCCATAAAATTGTTTTTAGCCTATGTTACATTCAAAGAATTAAGGTATACCAGATGGATGTTAAGTCAGCATTCCTAAATGGAGAGCTGAAAGAAGAAGTTTATATAGAGCAGCCTGAAGGATTTACATTAGCAGATAGACCTGATATGGTATGCAAATTGAAGAAAGCCCTCTATGGACTTAAGCAAGCCCCTAGAGCATGGTATGAAAGACTTGATGGATACTTAACAAAAATTGGATTCAAGAAAGGAGTAGTAGATTGTAATTTATTCATAAGAGAAACATCTGATGGATTGTTGTTGGTCGTTATATTTGTTGATGGCATTATCTTTGGTGGTAATGACAAACTTGGTGCTGAATTTTCTAAGGAGATGCAAAGTGAATTTAAAATGAGCATGATTGGACCTATCAAGTACTTTTTGGGACTAAATGTGCAGCAAACAGACAAAGATATTTTCATTAATCCATCTAAGTATGTGAAAGAGATATTGAAGAAGTTTAAGATGGATGAATGCAAGCCAGTAAGTACCCCTATGATAATAGGATACAAGCTTTCAAAAGAATATGATTCAACAGTAGTAGACATGACCTTGTATAAGTCTATGATTGGTAAACTAATCTATCTTACTCAATCTAGACTTGATATTTCCAATGCAGTTGGTATTATTGGAAGATTTGTATCAGATCCTAAACAAAGTCATCTCATGGTAGTAAAGAGGATATTCAGATACTTGAAAGGAACTATAGACTATAGTTTGGGGTATCCTAATTCAGAAAATGTAGAACTTCATGTGTATACAGATGCAGATTGGGCAAGATGTGTGGATGATAGGAAGAGTACCTCAAGAGGAGCAGTATTTCTTGGAGATAGGCTTGTCACTTGGACAAGTAAGAAGCAAAATTGCATTTCTCAGTCCACAGCAGAAGAAGAGTATGTTGCAGTAGCATTAAATTTCTCTACAATTGTGTGGATCGAGCAGATGATAAAAGATTTTGGTATTCAGATTGATTATCCTATTTTTATTCATTGTGATAACACTAGCACTATCAATATGTCAAAGAACCTTGTGATGCATGCAAAGACAAAACACATTGAGATAAAATATCACTTCCTAAGAGAGAAAGTAGCAAAGAAAGAAGTAAAGTTGGACTATGTGAGCACAAAAGATTAGCTAGCACACATATTCACAAAGCCTTTACCTAAGGATACATTTGAGTATCTCAGGGAGAAACTAGGAGTAATTCCCTTCCCTAAATCTGATTAGAGTTTACAGGAGTGCATTAGTCCTCAGTGACTAATGAATGGTTGACTACTCTACTTCAGGAGTAGTACCGGTGCTTAATTGTTTAGCGCCCTTTGCCATTGATGTCAAAGGGGGAGTAAGTATATAGTCATGAAAAACAAAATAGTAAGAGGATACAATAGTTGATATTCAGAGCATTCAGTAGTACATGGAGGATTCATCCTTAGGCAAGTTTTGATGAGGAAATGGAGAATGTTATAAAATAATTGCAGCAAGGGGGAGTAAGTATTTAGCAAGAAGAAATAAAACAATAAGAGATGGAGGATTCATCCTATGGGGAGTTTTGTTGAGGAAATGGAGAATATTATATAATGATTGTACATTTGGATTGGTGGTGTTTTTCATTCCATATGTTGCCATCAATGCCAAAGGTGGAGATTGTTGGAGATTTGCCAGCAAGCCAGAGTGTTGACTGTATGTTTGTCATTGATAACAATATATGGTAAGCAGTGTGTGTGGAAGCCTGATGGAGAGAGAATTAAGTATATGTTTCCTAGATATGTTATCAGCATGATATCATATATACAAAGGTTGATTCTAAGAGAAGATAGTAATACAATAGTCTGTATTAGTGAGTGTTCCTGACAGGTCCCAAGAAGAGTTATGTATGTGATTTACAATATGGTTGTAATGTAGCCTTGCACATTTATATTTATGTTGAAGACATGTGTATGATGCTATGTTCATGGATGTAGAGTCAGATATGTAATACATGTTGAGTTATGAAGTCTCCAGTTGACAGTCATAGTTTCCTGAGTTTATCTGGTAGAGCTGACAGTGTTTTTATTGTTTTAGTAGTTGCACCTATAATTTTGATATGCATGCTTATAATAGTGTTTGGAGAAGAGTTAAGAATGTTTGGTTAAGAGTGCATGACATAATTTAGCATGAGAATAAATTATCAGTTAATTTGGTGGAGCTGATAGTGTGAAGCGACGTGTCTACTTATATGGAGTTGCGCAGTCCTAATTTGTGTTGTGTGCTTAGTAGAGCTGACTGAGATGTTATTGGAGAGTTGTATTATTTCTCTAATATGATTTCAAGATGGTTCTAATAGGCCGACTTGATTATATCATTTAGAGAGGAAGATATTTATAAGAAGTCATTTTGTGATTGTTAAGTATGGCAGATAGTTGAAAGATAAGAGTGGAGCAGAAGGTGCAAAGTATTGAGCCATCAGAAGAAGGTCTATGTAACAAATTAGAGAGTGTATGCTATCCATTGGAACTGATCAAGATAGTAGGTCTACTCGCAGTTCACCAAGATCCAGATATAGTGTGTATCTATTAAACAAAAGGTTGCAGCCTTCACCCCTTTGAGAAGTGTGCTCCCGAACAGTGTGTCCTCACCCCTAACAGGTTTAATTGTAAAAGACTCCTAACAGGGTCCAACCTTTGACCAGGTCATTGTACTTAATGCATTGTAAAGATCATATCCTAATAGGGTTGTAAGATCTTCAAACATGGATCATAATACTCTAGTGCAGTTTATAGTGGGTGCTAATTCCCATCGAGGTTTTTACCTATTTGGGTTTTCCCTTAACCAAAATTGTGGTGTTGTGTTAAGTGTTCTTATATTGTATTTATGTTTAATGTTCTTTTGTACTTAATTGTATAAAGAATTGAATCTTGTAGATAATTGATTCGCCCCCCCCCCCCTCTCAGTTATCTCTTGGGACTATTCCTAACACTAGTAGCATGGGCCAACCTCTGAGGGCAATGAGTAGAAATATGACCTGGATGTCCGTAGGAAAAGAAATTTATACTTCTTTCAAAGTCTCTTCTAGTTGGAGGTGCACTCGATTACTGAAAGGTACCTCTGCTAAAATTCTACCAAGAACTCTGTGTCGGCTGATTGTTCTAGAAATTCTTAATGCGTTGATGATTTCAATCCTTCTTGAAGTTACTTCCCTAACTGAACTAAGATTTGCTATCCTTTTGAAACTTCCTTCTCTGAAACTTTTGACCTCCCTTGGAGGATGAAGATTGACTCCTAGCATAACCTGTAATCTATGTCTAATTACCTTCAACACCTGAACCTAAACATGGAGTACTACCACCCTATGCACTTGTGTGAATGCTAAGTCCCAAAGCCAAATTCACCTCATATAAAGTGGCCTTTATTGTAACCTCCCTAATTGTCTTGGGCTCAAAATCTTGAACATCACCTCTGAGTGGGGCATTAAGTCCTCTAAAAAAATGTTGCACTGGCATCGCCTCATCATCCTTGATACTAGCATATGGATTGAGCTCCAAGAAATAATGCTCATATTGTTCAACTGTCATGGTGTTCTAGCGCAACTCATGAAAATTATCAACTTTCTTCTACCTCCAATGATCTAACAAGAATTGTACCCAAAATCTCTCCAAAAATAACTCCCAAGACACCATGGCTATATCCAAGTTCAATTTTTCTACTTCCATTTGCCACCAAGTAGAGGCTAAATCTCAAAGATGCAAGATGGCACATCTCTCTTTTGTGTCACTCCCATATGGATGCATGGAAAAATACTGACCTAGATCAAGGAGCCAGGTCTCAGCTGTTGTACCACTGCCTTTACCATGGAAAAGGGGAGGGTGAGCTCTAAGGAGGTCCCTTATGTGTCCTACTAATATGGAATCATCCTCTGTTGTAATGTTCCTCCTCCTAGGACTGTGTGATCTAACCCTATCCTCAGTATGAGAATGATGTGACTCTACAATATGACCTCTTTCCTAACCAGGTCCCATCTGATTAAGTAGTTCTTAAAGCAAATGATGTATATGAGCAACATCCTACCCTACCTGTTGATTATCAACATGTTCAGCACCTATATCCTCACTGTGATGATCTTGACCTTGCTCTCCCTATGAACTCTCCTGGTGAGAGCCAGATGAAGATCTATGTTGACTATCATCCCTCTAATTGTGACCTTGACCTCGACCTCTACCACGACCTCTCCCATGATCACCACCTCTGGTTGGCATCCTTAATATGCATAAGAACAGTGGTTAGACCAACTATAGATATTACACTAAAAATAAATAAAACACATTAATCACCTAGTGGGCACATTGAAGTTCCTAGTGTTGTAACCAAGCTCTGATACCAGATGTAATACCCCACCAAGGAACCCTTGACATAAGGCCAATTACTCAACATAAAAAAGAGAATATTTTTTTTTAACGAAATTTAACAACCACCATATGTATAACATCACAAAAATGCATGTATGTTTTGTTAAAAGAATATAGGTGATGATAAAAGTCTATATTTCCAAGTCCTTGAGAGAGAGAGTACAACCATTATCGCATTACATCAATTCTAGAGTAGATTGCACTAAACAACAATCATTGTCATATCTTTCAACCAAGACACATGATCATAAAGTAATCTTCCCATTAATTTTAGCCAAAGGAATTTACAAACAATAATAAAAAATAGTCTTAAGGGCCAGATCTAAAGACTCAGGGGCTCATCTCAGATGTCCTTGCCTACATCATGCACAGAGTCTTCATAGTGCGGTCTTGGATCTCATTAAAAAAAACACAAGTAATAAAAGCAAGACTATAAAATAGACACAAGCTTCAACATCCAAATCGAAGGGTGACATCATGAGATCCAAGATATATGACTTAGGTCAAAGGTTACTCAAGAGACTCCAGAGGTGAACTAAAAGCATCAAGAGAGAATCCTATGGTGCAAGTAGGAGAGTGTCATCACATGGCCCTCCACCCATCCTGGTTTTCTTCCTGGCAGTCTCTCACTAGACCCCGGCCACCAGGTGAGAGACCTCATGTGGAACTGACAACCTCTCATGAGGACAAGGAAGTTGATTTCCATTAAGGCCTTCTCCAACCCATCCTTAGTCTGTACAAGCACTGAAGGCCATGGGTGGAGGTATCTAAATTATCTTATTAATATTATATCCCAACCCAAAATTTAAATTAAGTTATCACTAGATTAATCAACTCGGGATGGGTTTTCCCTGGTAGCCACTTTAGGGCCCCGGCCCCCATTCTGAGCCACTCCCCTATCCATGTCCCTATAAAACCCTCTTGTAAAGGAATTCAAAAGAATAAACATTGGCAAACTCTTCAAAAAATCAAGATCCAAAAAATTATTATTCATTTCAAAGAGGGTCATAAATCCATCATGATCTCCCCAACATACAGGTCAAACAAAATCTCCCTCTTTCATCATAGACTAGAACAAAATATAGAGGCTCACACATCGATCAAAATTATCAATGAGTAACTTCAACAGATGAATCATCATAAATGGAAACTATTGCAACAAGCTCTCAAAGTCCCATAATACAACTGAGCAAGGGGAATGATCACCGAAGGAATAAGGTACACATAAGAACAAAAATTTCCCTTCCTATGCCTCTGGTATTCATACTCTAGGAGATAAGACTCAAGACTCCAATTGACCATAAAAATACTCAAAGCCATGACACCCAATAGATCAGATGAAGGTAACCATGAAAATCCAAGAGAGATTCATTATCCTATGAGATAAGATCAGTATCAAGGTAATTTAAATTAACTGAACTACTAATATTCTCTTTAGTTTTCAAGACTAATAAACAATTTCACATAACAATCATAAAATAATAAAATAATATTAATAGCTAATTATTTATATCCAACAACATTAATCAACATAAATCACTCATTAACCAAATGATAAGGGAGGAAGTATCTATCGTGATTTGATATCTAAAATAAGGTAAATAACATATTATGATAGTTTCCAAGAAGAAAAATCACTTCCTAATCACACCTAATCAGTTTTGCATTAAAACATAAGTACTTGCATTTTCTAATTAATTAATTGAATACTATAGAAATCTAAATAACAACTAAATATTAACAGTATTAACCAAATTTAAATCAATCCCAATAAAATTGGTCCATATTCAATAAAACAAACAAGTAATATTGATTAACTCAATTACAAAAAAAATCATTAACTAAAATTTTCCAACAATAGAATAGTTAACCTAATCACCATTATTATACTCATTATAAAAGTGGATCAAAATGATGAATTTAAAAACTCTAAAAAATTAACATAATTACATTTTATTTAAGTAGTTACTCATAATAAATAAAAATATTTTCTAACAATTAGTAGAAATAACCAAATCTCAAAATTGCATCTACCTAAAACATAAATAAAATACATGTAAAAAACTAGTTTCTTCTAACTTGTATATTCCTTTACTCTAGCAAATAAATCATCATTAAATAACTAACTTTTAGATTCTATATCTTGATATCCAATTTACTAAATTTTACATTATCATTTTATTAGTATTTATATTTCAAAAAGGCAAAATTTGGTAACCCATAACTAAATCCAAATCAAACTAAGCTGAATAAATTATGGAAAGAATCTCTAGAAGAGGGGAATGTATTCCTTAGAAAAATTAGGTTAGCCATAACTTAAGAAGAACAAGTCAAATTAATTTTGACTTCTAATTTTGAGTTCCTACATATGTTGTTTTAGTACCAAAAGGAAGCTAAAAGCTTAAGAGAAAACTTACCCCAAAAGCCTAAAGGTGGGTTGTAACACAGAGTAGCTATGAATAAATTATGCAGCCCAAAACATAACCGAATACAATGCTTTATAAAGGGAACGAAATACCAAAGGGTTTTTTTTAAAATAAAAATGAAAATAGCGCATTATGAAGGAAACTAACATCACATCATACGTTGAATCGTATGCAATATTTTAAGACCTAAATATTTTGCTAAGCAAACTTATTAACTTTTCATTGTAACTACTCAATCAACATTCTGAATTTTAGTGACAATCCCATGTCTTTGTTTGGCTTTGGTCCTCCTAACGTATTTAAACATAAACTATTTTTCTTTTAATTTCTAAGATTTTTTACTTATTTTTATTATTACATATATATATTTTATTATTAATATGCCAAATAAAATGTCTGAATGACAAAACTTATCACCAGTTTATTCCCAGTTCAATATTGGTTTTATTAGTTGTTCAGCCAAATTTAACAAATCTTTTATTATTATTATTTAAATTGGTTTGCTATACTATTTGAATACTTGAGCTTCGTCGGTATTGATTAATTAATTTAAATAAGCATGTTCTACATGACTAATTTTCTCTGTGATAATTTTTTCCAAATGTGTGTGTGAATTTTGTATCTACCTGTAGACACAACACTTCAGTAAAAATTAGAGGTTAGCTAAAAACTAAAATCGTGCAATGAAATGGAAACTAAACTAACTAGGCGATTTACTGCCTTCTAGTAGGTGCGAGTATGATACTCTCAGATCAGGCCGAGACCAATGACAATGCAACACCTAAACGAAGGATTTGAATGCAAAGAATGAAAGATTATGAATGCAGATTAAGCTATATTTTTAGATTTTTTGTGCAATAATATGGAAAACTGTATGAAATTAATCTAGAATGAATGAAATTGGAATGCAGATTTGATCTAAAAATGCTATGAATGAGTATGAAACTATGAATGAGAAACTATGTAAAAGCTAAATGATCAACTATGAAAGATCTCACAAATCGCCTGTTATAAATGCTTAATCCTTCAATCGCCAATTCGCCAAAGTAATTATGCAAATTGGAGTGTTGTATTTATGAAGAGTTGAGCCTTGTTTTTATAGAAATCTAGGGCTTTGAGGATGCAAGAGAAAAGCCATAAATCACTCTTGATAAACTCAAGTTGATTTTTGAGTCATCAGGAAATCAGAGATAATTAACTCATAAAATCATGCAAAAGCATGCAAAAACAATTTTTTAACTCAAATCAGAAGTTTAGATCAGCTTTGAACTCAAAATAGAATGTTGAGTTTCCAAAAGTTCACAATTAATTATGAATTAATTAAATAAATAAAGTGATTTATCCTCAACTTAACTGACTTTTGAATTAAAACAATTGATTTATGGGTTAATCAATTATTAAATTAAACTTTATTCGAAAACTATATTATTAAATTTGACATCTGACTTTAATTAATTACATAGGAATTTAATCAATTAGTCATAAGATTTTTAGATTTATTGTCAAAATTAAATAATACAATTTAGAAATAATTTAATTAAATTAAATTAAATAATTAGGTGGCAATATTAAATCTAATTAATTAAATATTCAGAATATTCAATTAATCAAACTTTGGGATAAATAAGATTTATCACCAAATAATTATTAAATTAAAAATAATTATGATAAATTAGAAATATTTCTAGGAATATTCCCCGATGTAGAATTAGGATAATCAATTAGGATTCGATAATGTGCAGATGTGCCTTAGGTTAGGACTTTGATGTCGATTTCGTTTGAATTGAAGATGTAGGAGGTTAATGAACCTATAGCCCATTTTTTGGGTATTACATTTTGCCCCTCTTTGAATCACTATGCGAAGCATAGTGGTTCAAAGAATAGTCTGTGTATGATATATGTATGAAACTGATTTGAAAGATTTGAAAGATTTGAAAGATTAACCGATTCCGAGACAAAAATTGATTGAAGGATTTTGAAGATGCAAGATTTAAGATTTAGGTCCTGAGTGACCAAAGATAATGTTAACTATAGCAACAATGAACCAGTGATTACGAAAAAGTGTCAAAACGCCTGATTCTGGACCTTATGATTGCGAAGAAGTGAGTGACCGATTCCAGACCTCAATGTCCTTGTATGAATCATATTGGTATCATATCCTGAACCCATCAATTACAAAGAACCAAGGAAATAACACTAATGAACCGATAGTTACAAAAGCTGATACAGTTTACAAGATAGATTTAGGATACCAGATTGTAATAGATTTGCCCCAAGTGATGAGGACTTTAGATGAATCAGCAACCTAAACGTGGTTGTTGTCTTGATCACTGAGGAAAGATTTGATTGATAGAATTGAGTTACAGACCTGAATGATGTGCAATACCATGCCCCCTTCGGGATTAAAATTGAAATCTGACAAGAAAAGTCAGCATTGTAGTTTAGAAGCATGTTAATTGATTTGAGAAGTGGTTATACAAGTCCGGGAACGCGTTCTGCATTGTTTAGAGGTCCAGAAGACTAAGTTTGAATAGGTTTGACCATGAGTTGACCATGGTTGACCAAGTTGAAATTTTGATAGTTTGATGTAAGATAATCAGTTAAGTTGAATACTAGATTTTTGTGATGATTGAAGGTTGATTATGAAGCAGTCAGACATCCTGAGTCCAAAAATTTTAAATCATGATTTTGACATAGTAAATAATCTTAGATTTTAATTTTGATCCTGAAAATAGATTTAGAACGTCGAAATTAGCCAGGGGTGCAATTTTCATAAAAAACATAGCACTTTTAAAAATTAGGTCAAAAGCTATGTAAAGGCCAAAAGGGTCATTTTCAATTCATTTTCACCGTTGACTTTTAAAAACCTTGTGGAGCCCTCTGAGCGAGAAAATGGCAGAAATGAAGGTACTTGTGTCTTCTCACCATTTTGAGCACAGCCAGAGGCATCAGAGACCTTGACAGTATGGACATCTGGTAGGTGGACCTCTGTGCTTCTCTGAAAAGTCAATTTTTCTTTGTTTATAGCATTTTTAGCATATTTTTTTACATTTTCAATTTTTAATTTTTGCATGCACGAAAACTCGTACAATTATCCTTCTAGGCTCGTACAACTTTTTAATTCTAGTTAGATTATCGTATCATTAACCCCCAAGACTCGTATGAGAGGGACCCAAGAATCGTACGACATTTCATCGGGTCCCTCCTAACTCGTACGAGGAGATATATAGTGTCGTATCATCATGGTTTGTCATATGGTAACCAGTGAAAACTCGTACGAGTTTTTTTGCCAGTCTGTTTTATCATTTGGAAAACAGCGAGCCCAAAACTCATTTCTAGGGCAAAATTTTGAATTTTCTGATCTTTTAGCTTGATTACTGGGTCTTTGATCTACCTTCTGAAATAGAAAACTATTCAATTCCTATATGTGTAGCCTATTTTTCAACCAAAGTACTGATAGGGTTCCATGTTTCTGTGCTGTGTAGGTCACATATCTTGATGTTCATGTATGCATCTCACATCCAGCCACTCAGAGACTCTGTGTTTCCTTGCTTGATCCGATGAGAGTTCATCTTACTTCATGCGGATTTGAGTATCTGATCCATTTACCCGAGATTAGGGTAAATCATGGACTCTTGACTGCACTGATAGAGAGGTTTCATTTTGAGACCTATACATTTCACCTGTCGACCGGGGAGATCACTGTGACACCAAAGGATTTATATCGTATACTGTGCATTCCCTTCCATTCAGGTCAGCATCCAGCTTATGTGAGTTCGGGGAACTCTAGATTATTAGCATTCAGACGTCTCTTCAGAGATGACACTCAGTTGACTGGTTCTATTTCATGGGAGACCTTGGTACAGTGCTATGGTCAGACCCATAGATTAGAGTGCATCCTTGCTAGGATGATAGGAGGTATTATCATGTCTGAACATCAGCAGAATGGTCTTCTAATGGGTTGGGCCCCGATGGTTGCATGTCTGATGGTGACTCCTTCTGAGTTAGCCTGGGGTTAGTGTCTTTTGGCCCACATGTTCTCTGAGATGCATGAGGTAGTGTATCAGGAGAGCAAGACTTTTGTTGTTGGTGCTCTAGTTTTACAGATCTGGGCATGGGATCATATCCTGATTTTGAGACCAGTGTGTCAGTCACAGTGACAGCCGCAGGAGCCTATGATTTATATTTATGCTAGATATGTCATACAGGTCACATGGGTCATGTAGAGTACTGGAGATGGTGTCTTGATGACATGACATGTGTACGATGGAGACCCTATGTAGAGATTGAGCCTTGGCCTACTACATGAGAGCAGTTTAGTTTCTCCTTTCAAAGCCGGGTGTTGATAGGACGATCATCCTTTGTACTGGAGAGATTTCTTATTACTAGGGTTTGGTGACAGTATGGACAAGTGTAGGATGCACCTCAGGATTATGCCATGTATGCTCAGATAGCCCGTGAGCTCAGACTTGGATGGATCCTGAGGCTTTCTTATGCCTTGTGGTCATAGGAGTATAGTGGTATTATTGGTAGAGATTGGGAGTACAGACCACAGGTTGTTGATGTTGGAGTTATAGATGGTTTTATCACATGGCTCATTGATCATCTGGTTTATAGATTCTCTGACCCTACAAAGCTGATACCTTCCATGGAGGAGGTGATGGATGCTATAGGAGCTCCAATGAGACAGGGTCTGAGACCCTTACAGGTTCTGATTGTGCACCCCACACCTCCGAGACTGAGAGCGATGGCTCCCCCACAGAGACCATCAGGATAGATGAGGCCCCCTCGTCCCACTAGTTCCATAGCAGGTAGGTCTACAGGTGCATAAAGACAGACTAGGGGAGAGGGCAGTACTTTAGGTAGTGTTGATACTGCTGAGGAGGTACTTACAACTGAGCAGGTTGTAGGTGGTGATTCTGATCTCTTACAGGAGGATACCAGTTTTGATCTTGGTGCAGAGGTTAGATGTCGTAAGGCACAAAGAGCAAAGACCACAGAGCAGCCTGTTGTAGATACTAATATGTCGGTGGTAGATGATGATCTTGGTATTCCACTGACTACACAAGAGATTGTGAGGAGACTCAGATTACAGGTCCAGGACCTGAAGGTTCATAGTGCTCGTTGGGAGGAGAGGTTTCTAGAGGCAGATAGATAGCGTGCTGAGCTTTGTGGTGAGGTTTAGAGATTACAGGCAGAGGTTATTCATCAGACCTCTAGATCTGCTTACTATGTTTCTGCATACTATGTTGCAGTACCACTTGCTTAGAGAGTTCCTTCGTACTCTCAGTATATGATAGCATCAGAGGGAGCGAGAGCACCTAGAGCTGAGGCAGTACCAGATGCACCACCACCACCTCCACCAAATGGAGAGGATCGGGCTGACAGTTGATCTCTCATGATATTCGGATATTTTTGTTGCTCTTTTGATATTGATATTATTTTGATAGCTCACATGAGCTCATTCTTTTGTACATTGTGCCAATAGTGCACCCCTAACTATTTCGAGCTTTATGATATATATATATATATATATATATATATATATATATATATATATATATATGAGATTGAGACTTTTTTTTGTGACTTCATTTGTACTTGTCATGTTTTTTATGTATGATGATATCATGTGATGTAAATGCTATGAGTAGAGTAGAATGTATGTATGGATTCATGCAATGCAATGATTTTCTTTCATATGTATGAATGTTTTGTAAATGTACTTGATTATGGAAAGTGTATGTATGGAAATGTATGTAATGCAATAGATGGAATGAATGATTATGAATATGTAATGTAAGTGCAATGATGCACATGATATGTTTTGCAAGTATTGATGAAGACAAGTACTCATTCATATGTTAAAAAGGATGTTTAACCCAGGACTGTGATGACCTGCGTTTCTATGAGAAGACCTTTGTATGAGATTCAGCTCTTCATTTTCAGTTTAAGTATAGTTTTTTAGAAGGATTGTTGAAGATTGTCAAGAAATTTGTGAGATCATGCAATCATGCAAAGTGTAAAATGACATACAAAATGAAAGGCAACCTAAGACCTAGGACCTAGTCACTGATCATGTGTCGGTCATTTGTCATCATTGAGTTTTTTAGGTAATTGGATAAATCAATACAATGCCCACTAGTTAGGAAACTATGAACATATGAATACTGATTTATATGCGTAGGAATCAATACAATGCCCACTGGTAATATAACCACGAACATATGAATATTGATTTTGTTTTTGGAATGTCGGATTAGATATAAGCACCAAGGCACAAACGCCAGGATGACCTGAATATCATGTCCATTTTGATATAGCAATTTGTATAAGCATCAAAACATAAATGTCATGATGACCTGAATATGCCTTGCATGCAAAAACATCAAATATTCAAGAGATCATTATAAATCCAGTGTGAATTACCCGTAGTGACCCTTTATCGTTCACATCCTTAGGTAAGATCATGTTTCACAATAGGAGAAAGAACTCACTCAAAAAGATAATAGTTAGATCAAACTTCCTTGAATTTTTCAGGTATCAATGGTTGAGGTACGCATGGCCATCCAATTTGAGATAGAGGCTCTTACAATCAAACACCATTTCAATCCAAAATTTCTAAAGTTGTTAGATTTTCACATACAAGCAGAAAGCAAAGAAAAGATTATGCCCCCAGTCATCACTCTCTAAATCCTGAAAAGGACATCGTCGAAGAGCTCGAAGGGACACAATATGCAAAAATATCAATGTGAATTAGTAAGCATACAAGGAGATAAAAGCATGTAAAAAGCATAGATTATTTTCATTTTGTGTTTGATTGCATTGTTGTAGATACAAAAAATTTTCTGGAGAGGAGACTAACTAACTGACTCGGATGAAGCTTCAAAGGACTCTGACTGGATATGACTCATCTAAGATGTACTGGAGACCATAGGATATGACATTGATTTCCCCCAAGTGTTAGACATTGATAGGATACAGATGCATGAGCCAATTGGTGTACCAACTGACTTATTGAAAACAAGAATGCGAGAACAAACCAAGAGATATGTACAAACTAAAGCAAGACTGAAAGCTGGGAAAGACCAAGATTGCACTGATAGATGGAGCATTTTGAAACAAGTGGCACCCATTTGCCAGGTTTTCACCATCTTGGCAGAGATTCTATTTTTGCTACCAAGGCGCCTATTTCCAAGTTTTCACCAAGGCACTTTTTCTTTTTCTCATTTTTTTGTATTTTTCATTTTTTCAATTTTTTTGTACATTTTATTTTTTTTATTTTTTTGTGAATCATCAAGGTGCCCATTGCTAGGTTTTCACCAAGATGTTCATTTTTTTCAAGACATTTTACCATAGGCTGAATGCCTTAGGCGTAGAATTTCTTCAGATGGAGAACGTTGATTGGTTCTCAGAGTTGTTCTCCTTCAGTCATTGAGAGTTGATAGGCACCAGAGCCAAAAGTAGCAGTGATTACAAAGGGACCTAGCTAGTTGGGTTCAAACTTCCCCTTGCGCTCTCTATGTGATTGATTTTTAGGATTCTCTCTCAAGACTAGATTGCCAACCTGAAATTCTCTGTGTCTGACTTTCTTGTTGTAGCCTCTAAACATTCACTTCTAATATACCCTGAGATGATCATACACTACTTGTCTGTGCTCATCTAGTAGTTCAAGTTCTTGCAACCTAGACACTCTTTAGTCATCATCAATTACTAGACCATGCATTCTGATTCTTAGTGATGGGATTTCAACCTCAATAGGTAGTACCACTTCAAACCCATAAACTAAAGCAAAAGGTGTAGCCCCAGTAGGCATTCTGATACTTGTTCTGTAGGCCCAAAGAGCTGGATTGATCATGAGATGCTAGTCTCTTCCTATTTTATTAACTGTACGGTGCAAGATTTTCAATAGATTCTTATTTGAAGCCTCTTCTTGTCCATTCCCTTGAGGATAGTAGATAGATGACCAATGTTGTGTAATCTTGAATTTGGCACATAGATCATCCAAGTCTTTGTTCTTGAATTGTCCACCATTATCTATGACTATAGAATGTGGAATACCATACCGACATATGATGTAGTTCAAGATGAACATAGATATTTGCTTTCCAGTTGCTTGTGTTAAAGGGACTACTTCTACCCATTTCATGAAATAATCTATAGCTGTGATTATATGGGTATGCCCATTAGAAGAATGAGGATGTATGGATCCTATAAGATCAAATTCTCATTGATGAAAAGGCCATTGTGTAGTGAAGGGGATTAGATCTCTCCCTGGAACATGAATTAATTTGCCATGCATTTGGCACTTTTGATAGTTCTTAGCAAACTTGATAGATTCTTTCTCCATTTCTGACCAATAGTACCCAGCCCTAATAAGTTTTCAGGCTAGTGTTAAACCGTTTGAGTGTGACCAACAAATACCATCATGGACTTCCTCTAATGCATGTTGAGACTCTTCCCATTCTAAACATCTAAGTAGCATACCATCTAGACCTCATTTGTATAGATCGTGACCAATGATGACATATCGGGAGGCATTATGGATAAGGTATCTCTTTTCATGGTGGTTAAAGGTTTTGGGAATGATTTGGTCTTTGAGATAGGAGAATAGGTTTTTATATCTAGATGAATCATGACCTACAATAGTGTAGATCATACGGGTATCAGGGGAATCATATGCAAGATAAGATAGTGCTTCCACCAGGAACTCGTAGTGTAGCTCATGTTCAGGCTACTGTAATAAAGTAGATAGCATTGCCATTGCATCGGCAGCCTTATTCTCTGCTCTAGGAATTTGCTCAAATGTGATAGATATAAAATACTTCTTTAGATCATCTACCATTCTCTTGTATGGAATGAGCTTGTCATCTTTAGTTTGGTACACATCATTGACTTGATGGATTACAAGTTGTGAGTCTCCATGAATGTGTAATTCTGTTACTCTCCACTCAATTGCTATTTTCATACCATTTAAAAGGGCTTCATATTTAGCTTTATTGTTTGTACAAGGAAATTTAATTCTGTATGCAAATTAGATGTCTAATAACTAGAGATGATAAATTAACTATTGAAAGCCAATAAATCAATCTAATGCAACACAATGAAGAATACAAAGTAACTATAAAATGATGAAACTAAATCAATTACCTTCACCTACCATGCAGCTTGTCTCCATTGTCCTCCTAGCCTTGATTTCTTGAAGAGGTTGAGCTCTCAGATTTCCAAATGAAGCCTTCTCCCAAGATGCTACCAAAGTGTGGAGATTTTATGAAATGAGTGCACAATAGCTTATGTAATCTAATGGATGAATGAAAGTGAAATGATGATAATATGGATTGATTGCTCTTAGAATGTTTGGATGCTTGATTGCTTGATTGCTTGAATGCCTATTACAAAAATATCTATTAGCTATTAAAGGGAAATGAGGCTCCTTTTATAGAGTTTTGGAAGATCTAGGCCTAGGTGGCACAATCCTACGGTTGAGAATGAAAGGTGGAAGATCCTAAGGCTAGGATTAACTTGGTTGAAGGAGTTGAGAGAAAGGGGGATGTAGTTGGAATGTAAGAAGGAGAATAGGGATGATGTTCCTCTCACATTGACATGGAAGAGAAGGAGGTGGAAGGGAAAGGCACATGTCAAGTGTCTCACAAAGACCAAAGAGAGAAAGAGGGAGAGACCTTTTTCTCATGAGGACTCTTTGCACAAGTGTCCTATGAGTCACCTTTGACCCTTAGAGGTGGCTTGAGAAGCCCCTTAGGAATAGGGAATGTCTCTTGACTTGGTTGTTGAGAGGACATGTGGTCATGAGACTAAGTCCTATGAGGCCACATAGCCCTTAACAATAAGACATGTGTGGGTGAGGATAATTAATAATAATTATTTATTTTAGCCAAGATGATGTGTCAAGTGAGTGGGTAGATGAAGTGGACTAGGGGACTTGGTCATATTTAGGTGATTGTATATTTAATTAAATCATTTTAATAAGACAAATTAGAAGACTTAGGATAGAGGAATAGACTATAGTGAATTTAATAAATAAATTGAATAATTTATTTAATAAATAGAGGAAATAACTATTAATTAAATAATAAATATTTAATTAATTTATCAAGTCAATATCAATTAAATAATAAATATTTAATTAATTAATGAAGCCATTTTTAAGTGTATACATTTTGCCCCTCTTTGAAATAATGTGCGTACCACGTTGTTTCAAAAAAAATTCAAGTATTTTGCCCCTGCCCCAAACAATGTCTGAAATGACCTAAGCATGCCCCCTCAAGAGATTGATTAACAAAAAAGATGATTGGAATTTTTTTATTATTATATTTTTTTTTATTGTTTTTTTTAATTATTTTTTTTTTCTTGGATAATCAATCTCATGAAAGAAATAGGAGAAAAGATGGGTGAAAATAGGGTGAAACAGAATAAAAATGAGAGGTAGGGTCCACACACCAAGCACATAGGGTCCACAGGCTATAAATAGGGCTAAGGGGTCCACAATAAGCTCATTGTGCACACTTGTCATTTGGAGATTAGAGCGCGAGAGAGAGAAGAGCAGAGCCGCTAGGATGCCATTTCCGTTGTCAGATCACCGCTTCAAGAGGGTCAGACGCTTCCAGTGACCACTCGATTCGGGTGAACCGGAAGGTGACTCAGTCCTGCTTTGTCAGTTGATGATTTGATGCATGTTAGAATAGAATTTTAGCATGTTAGGTTAAATCTAATATTAGGTTTAGATTAGAAAAAATTGTTGTTTTTAGCCAGAAAATGAATGCGTCGTTACGGCGCATGAATGCGCAACAAATAGCAACATTTGCGTAGAAACTCAAAAGTTTTGCGCATTCATTTAGGGAAATGGCACATGCATGTTAGGAACACTTTTTTGTGGCGCAAATGTTGTGTAAAAGTGCACATCGGTTCGTTTGGCGCATTGGTCATGAATTATGGCGCAAATGTGCAATAAAATTGCGCATACATTATTTCCTGTGCAAATGTGAAAATTTATGGCACATGCATTTTTCTGTGTTGCGCATTTGTTTGATGGATAGAATGTGGTTAAATTAGAAAGTCAAATAGGTCAAACTAGATGTTGATAAGCTGATTGGATCCATCAGCGATTAAATTTAATCGATTAGGTCAAGATAGGCAACATTGTAGCATGGTTGCTAGTTAACTAGTCTTGATACTAGATGATTGATAAAATCAGTTGTTAAAACATGTGATAGAACATGTTTGTAGTTGATATAATAGGATAGATAGATGTTGTAGATCAGTTTATCAAAATCTGATAGGTTGATTTGATTTGATTTGTATAGGAGGACATTATTGATATTTTGATGTCACGGGAGAGATATCTCGTCACACAAAATCTGAGACCGGCGCTGTCAGAGACAGATAGACTGTTGATTGGTGCATCTGGCCTTTATCATGTTATTTACATGCCCAAGATTAGGGCGAACTGGAGTATGATGATGGCATTAGCAGAGAGATGGCACTCAGAGATGAGTACCTTTCATCTTCCAATAGGAGAGATGACAGTTACACTAGAGGATGTATATCGCATCCTTCGGCTTCCTATTACAGGAGAGTTAGTACACTATGATCGACATGGCAGAGTGACAGAGTGTAGAGCTATCTTTGGAGATGATGACATTAAGGAGGGAGAGATTAGATGGGATGATATGGTGGATTTGTATGAGCCTTTACCAATGGTACTAGCTGGAGCGATTGGGGGTTTCATTTGCCCTAATCGTAGATCACATGGATTTGCAGTTGGATGGGGCCGCACTCTACAGCGGATGATGGATAGGACCTAATTTACTTGGGGTGTTTGCTTATTAGCGCATCTATTTCATGATTTGCATCAGGTGGTGTACCATAGGGGTGCATCATTATCAGCAGGGGTCACATTGCTCCATGTATGGGCATGGGAGCATATTGCAGTTACTAGACCAGTAGCGATCAGATTTTGGGGTGCAGGACAGCCCTACATACATTTATACTCCTCAGTTTTGTCTCAGGCAAAACTAGGACATTTAGAGTTCTAGCGTTATACTTTTGATACACTGGATACAGTAACATGGAGACCCTACCTAGGTTGTGAGCCATGGGACGATGAGCGATAGTTGGGATTTTATTTTGAGTTGCGATGGCTTATAGGGCGGACGCCCTTTTTTTTGGAGAGATAGTTGGTTAGCTGGGTTCTACGCTAGTTTGGTAGGATCTAGGGCATGCCCCAAGGTGTTGTAGAGTTCATCAGGACTCATCAGGAGAGAGGATTGGGGACCTATGGAATCTTTCGATGTGGCTCAACAAGAGTTTTTGGACATGCCATTTCAGGCATGGACCATGAGGCAGACAGTTGTAGACCCTGGGATGACAGTGGATCTAGAGTAGCTCTTGAGAGATTTTCCTATACCACGCTTGACAGATCTGGTAGCTAGGCCACCAAAGAGAGATCCAGTAGACAGACACCATGGGAGATGTTGAGGGAGAGATAGGCGAGGATGAGGGAGAGGTGATGGCGGTGATGGTGGAGGAGGTGATGGAGGAGAGGGGGGAGAGGTGATAGGGCTGGTCCTCATATGTGAGGAGGCAGTGTTAGATAGAGGGGATTGATGCCACCCCCAGCTAAATAGGGATGGAGATAGCCTCCGGCACAGCCAGCACAGCCAGTTGCAGGAGTGCCCCTACAAGTACCACTAGCACAGGTTCAGAGACTAGCCGGCCCAGTACCGAGACTAGCTATATAGGTACAGGTGCCAATACAGGTAGAGAAAGTACAGGATGAGGTGGATGTGTTATTAGCCTAGGGTGGTGTGGTACAAGGTGGATAGATCCCTAATGACGTATAGGACGAGTAGGACACTGAGATGCCAGATGTGGGGGCATAGGATGAGTAGGCTGAGATGGACATTGGGGGACAGGATCCCTATTTATAGAGAGATGTTGCTAAGGAGGAGCCGGATATTGATTCACTGCTAGTCTGACTAGCAGTTACACAAGTACAGGCAGACCAAGTTTTTGGTCTTGAGAGATGGATAGAGAGGATGGATAGGTAGATGGGAGTGTTGAGAGCTGAGCGAGATGTAGCACTTGAGAGACTCAGGGAGTCAGAGATGTTACTAGATGAGCTACAACACACAAAGGAGTTGGGTCCTCATGGAGATAGCATTAGAGCCATGATACATGTCAGGAAGGAGATATCCTACTGGCAAGAGGCGTACAGATAGGCGGTCCCAAGGGATCAGTGGATTGGGAGCTACAGGGAGAGCTCAGTGGCTATTAGGATGGTATTTCATGATAGAGAGGCACCAACTGGTGGAGGGGGTGTATCATCACGCCCTCCTAGAGCACTGACAAGTTCGGGAGATCAGGGTGGATCCTCAGCATCAAGTAGTTCAGTAGCACAGGGCCACATTGCATCTCGTAGACAGTGGCAGACAGAGTCTGGAGGCAGTGGCTCATAGATTTGAGAGATCATTGTATACACTGTTGTACCATTTTATCATTGTATCATTATATTTTTGACTTGATGGACATGGACATTGGACACATTGTTATTGATTATATATCATTGGACATTTGGACAGTTTTGTTGTTTTATGGACTCTATATATTGATTCTATATTTACAGTGATGAACTGTTTAAATGAAATGCAATATGAAATGAATGTATCTCCACAACTTTAGGTAACATCTTAGAACTTCATAATAACTGGAACTTGATTTTCATCATTGAGCTTGTTATGTTGCAAGAAAATGCAAGCATCATGGTATAATTAAACCAGGATGACCTGAGCACTTCTTGCATGGAGTTTAATATAGAAAACTTGACAAGCATCTAGGTATAATTGAACCAAGATGACCTGAGTTTCATTTGCATAATAGACAAGGAATATTTCCCCCCTCCATTAGGGAACAAATATTTGGAGTCAAGGTATGCAATGGCGTATCACCATAAATAGCATATGTAGAGCAACATGATTTGGATGTTGTCAATACTATTAAATGGATGAAGGAACTTATGCACAGACACCTCAATTATTTGTTCCTTTGATTTCATTGGAAAATACCCCACAAATAGCAATCAAAGAAAATACCATGCCCCATCATGGCTATCCTAATCAATGACATATTAGAGTTTCAAACTCATGTCAAAGATATCATGGAATAGCATAGGAAACATGATAACAATGAAATCCAGATATGAATGCATAATCTACAACAAATCATTCTAACATGCCTATCATGAATATACATTTCTTTTTCCAAAAAATAGTGTAAGATATAGTGATCAGTTCAAGTGATGATGTATAGTCATGATTTGATAGATAAACAGTCATGTTTCGAAGGATAGATCACAGATTCTGATTCATCATAAAGATATCATTGTGAAAGAATGTTTGATTATGTTTGCTTTGTCTAGTGAAAATACTCCATTGTGTCCTCTAAGAGTCATGACTATCATAGATCCACTTCCTGAACTAGGTCGAGGACATGCCCCTAGCTAGGTGATGGACTGACTTATTATGGATGAAGAAAGACGCAACAAAACTAGGATGAAGACCATGGCAAATGATCAACCTATGATGGGGTTTTATTATGGGTAGATACAATGGATGGTGTATGAACTGGCCATTTTATTATGATATGTACATGGCGGGTATGGGGACTGACTAGCTATTTTATTGTGGATATATACAATGAACGGACAAACTAGAAGAATCCTAATAGATAAAGGAGCTAACTTGATACACATGGCACCTATTTCCAGGTTTTCACCATATGCTTTTATTGCAAATTTTCTTTTGATTTTTTTATTTTTATTTTATTTATTTATTTTGAATTTTTATAAAAAAAAATTTATTTTTTAATACATACTATATACATGCCCCTTGCATTGGGATTTCAAGGATAAAACTTCTTGAGATGTATGTTATTAAGAGGTTCATCCAAGGGATCTCCCTCAGGTGTAGACAACTGATAAGCCCCAAAACCATAGATTGTTGTAACTACAAAAGGGCCTAACCAATTGGGTTTGAACTTGCCCTTCTTTTCACGATGCAATTGATTCTTTGTATTTTCGCGAAGGACTAATTCACCCAGCTGAAAGTCTCTGATCTTTACCTTGCTATTATATTAACGAGACGTATATTGCTAATAGACTTTCAAATGATCATAAGCTCTTTGACGACGTTCATCCAGCAGTTCTATTTTAGTCAATCGTGCAACTCTATAGTCTTCATCAGGAATCAAATCTTTGAGAGTGACACGAAGGGAAGGCAACTTGACCTTGAGGGGCAGGACTGCTTTGGATCCATAGACAAGGGAATATAGGGTGGCTCTAGTAGGAGTATGAATGGAGGTACGGTAAGCCCATAAGGCTGGATTCAATTGGAGATGTCAATCACGGCCAGCGTCATTGACAATCTTTTGTAGAATCTTAACAATTGTTTTGTTTGACGCCTCAGTTGGCCGTTTCCTTGGGGATAGTATATGGTGGAATAGTTATGGGTGATATGGAATTTTGCACATAGTTCATCCATGTCCTGATTTTGAAACTATTTCCCATGATCAGTAATGAGATACATAGGTATACCATATCTACAAATGATATAATTTAAGATAAACATGGATATTTGTTTCCCTGTGGTGATAATTAATGGAATGGCCTCAATCCATTTAGTAAAGTATTCCATTGCAGTGAGAATCCATTTGTGACTGTTGGAAGATGGAGGGTTGATAGCGCCCATGAGGTCAAGCCCCCACCAACTGAATGGCAAGGTAGTTGTAAAAGGATGTAACTCTTGCACTGGAGCATGAATAAGGTTTCCATGTATCTGACATTTCTTGCATGCTCTAGCAAAATGAAAGGAATTTATTTCCATGGTAGGCCAATAATAACCCATACACATGAGTTTCTTAGCCAAAGAGGGACCACTCGAATGTGTCCCACAAATACCCTCATGTACGTCTCGCAAGGCAGTTTGAGCTTCATCATGCTCGAGACATCATAGGAGAGTACCGTCAAGACCTCGCTGATAAAGGGTATCAGAGATTAGGACATAGCGGGAGGCTTAGCAAAGAAAAGTTCATTTTTTATTTTGGGATAGGTCAAGGGGTAGGATGTCATTTTTCAGATAGGAATAAATTTGTCCATAGATTGGGGAGTCTTGTCCAATTAGATGACATATAATACTTGTATCAGGATCATCATATTCAGGACAAGTCAGGGATTCCACCAAGAACTCAAAATGGACCTTGGTATCTTTTGTATCAAACAAAGAAGCAATCGTTGCCATTGCATTGATAGCCTTGTTATCATGCCAAGGAATCTATTCAAAAGTGATGACTGAGAAATATTGTTTGAAGTCATCAACCATACATTTATATGGTAATAAATTATCATCTTTAGTCTGATAATAATCATTAACCTAGTTTATAATCAACTGAGAATCCCCATAGACATTTATGTCAATTACTTTCCATTGTAAAGCCATCGTTAACCCAATCAGCAAGGCTTCATATTTTGCTACATTGTTGGTGCAAGGAAAAAGTGGTTTGTAAGATTTTGGAATTGTGTATCCTTGTGGTGTGACAAAAAGAATACCAGCTCCTAAACCCTGTTGAGTATACGATCCATCAAAATATAGTTGCCATGTTTGTGTGGATAAAGCCAAGATGTGTGTATCAGGAAACTCTATGTGTATAGGTTGGTCATCCGTTAATGGAGCATCTACTAGCTAATCTGCTATCACTTGACCTTTGATAGCTTTCCTATCTACATATTCAATATCAAATTCACTAAGTAGCATGACCCACTTAGCCAATCTGCCTGTCAATGCTATTTTGCTTAATAGATACTTTAAAGGATCAATCTTTGCGATGAGCTGGATTGAATGTGACAACATGTAATGTCACCACTTCTATGATGCAAAAACAATGGCCAGACATGCTCTTTCTATAGGAGAATAATTTAGCTCATAGCCCACTAGGGTGCGACTGATATAATAGATGGCTTTTTCTTTTCCTTCATGATCTTGTTGAGCCAATAGAGCACCTAGTGAAACTGTCATAGCTAAAATGTAGAGCAAGAGTGGCTTGCCTGGAATTGGTGACATCAGAGTTGGAGGATTTGCCAGATATTGCTTGATTTTGTTGAAAGCTGTTTCACACTGATCATCCCATTGGAATAAGATATTTTTATGCAACAAATGTTGAAAGGGATGACTTTGATCTGCTAGTTGAGAAACAAATCTGCAGATAGATTGGAGACATCCCTGCAAGGATCTTAACTGATTGATGTTAGTGGGTGAAGCCATCTCCAATATTGCTTTAACTTTTTCTGGATCTACTTCAATTCCTTTTGCTGAGACAATGTACCCTAACAGTTTATCAGATGTAACTCCGAATGCACATTTCTTTGGATTGAGTCGAATCTGATACTTTTCCATCCGGGTGAATATTCTATCCAATAGTCTCAAATGACCAACTCTATCTTTGGATTTTGCTAAAATGTTGTCAACATAATCTTCCATAATGGTGTGCATCATATCATGAAAGATTGTGGTCATTGCTCTTTGGTAAGTTGCTCCAGCATTTTTGAGGCCAAAAGGCATCACATTCCAGCAGTATGTACCCCATGGACAAGTAAAAGCAGTCTTTTCTTGGTCTTCTAGCGCAATCTTGATTTGGTTATAGCTAGAAAATCTATCCATTAATGATAACATCTCATGCCCAGCTATCTGGTCAACAATAATGTCAATATTTGGCAGTGGAAAGTCATCTTTCGGACAAGCTTTATTAAGATCTCAAAAATCAATACAAATCCTGATAGACTTGTTGAGTTTTGAGATGGGGACAATATTTGAAATCCACTCAGCATAATCAATAGCTCGAATGAATCCAACATCTAGGAGCTTCTTCAATTCTACTTTAACCATTAGTGCAATGTGTGGGTGCATCTTGCGGAGCTTCTGCTTAACTGGTTTTACACCTGGTCTGATAGATAAATGATGCATAATGAGATTTGGATCCAGGCCAGACATATCAACACAGGACCAAGCAAAGTTGATTTGTCTTTCTTTGAAAATTTTTGCAAAAGCTTCTTTCTTTGATTCCGTCAAGGATGCTGCTACTTTGAGGATGCGTGGAGACTCCTCTATTCCAATGTTAAGTGGTAATGTTGGTTCTATAAGAATAGCAAATTGCTCTTGATATAGATAATTGGGAAGAGTGTCAATCCTTCCATTGTCAGGAACCTCAGAGAGGTTTTCACCATCAGATGCATCATTTCTTTTTACTATTTTTGGATCTAATACTACCACTGAGTGGTTTTCACCATTAGATCTGTTGATTATTTTTATATTTTTATGACTGAAAGGATTGGCACTCTCACCAAAGTAGGCCATGTCATTGAGTTCTATCAAAGATCCTAACTTGTGATCTCCTGGTGGTAAATGATCTCTGATTCCAAGATAGTCAATGATTGCATCATCATTATGGAATACATCAAGTTCTAGATGATCGGGCGAATCCCAATCAATAAGCTTGGGATATACAAGGGGCATTGGATCATTTGGGTCAGTTTCAAAGGCAAAGATGGTATTGATAGAAAAGTTGTCAAGGTTTATGATAGTATTAGCGAGGTCTATTTCCATACTCTCATCTGATTTGTCTATCGCAAGATAAAGGTCACTTTCCTCACATTCGACAAAAGAAGTATCACGTGGGACTAATCCTAGTGAGTCAGTCTTTGAACTCTCTCCCTTATGGTAATCGTTACTATGGTGATGGATAACATCAACTCCTATCTCTTTAGTACAATTAGATAATGAAACCCATTCATAATCATTTGAGTTAGTATCATCATTATCCCCAAGTCTATCAATGATTCTCTATGCTATCCTTTGTTTCTCTAGATCTACATGCATACCATTCTTTCTGAATTGTAAGGCAGGAGCTTTAGATATCTCATGAAAAGGGGTGACCTTTGCTTTTCCTTTTGGTTCTTTTGGTCCTTCTCCTTTGTATCCTAATCTTGTAGTGTCTCTTTGATAGTTTGGATTTTGCAAAATTGGTTTGATAACCCCTTCTCTTTGTAACCCTATAGGTCCAACACCTTGGTATCCCATCTTTTGTAGCAAAGTATACCCTTTACCATAGATATCAGGTGATATATATTCATGTTTTATATCCTCTTCCTTTTGTAGTGACTTAAGAAAATGATCAGCATTACGCTCGACTGCCTCTTTGGATATTGTGCCCCCACTTATAAATGTGTCATAAACAAGTGTTGAAGGGGGTTTTGATTGTTGTTTAGTGATCAAAGATCTACCATATGATCTAGGAGATAAAGGTAACTCTGTGATGCAAAGAGCTTGACCTAAAGTGTACTCTCCCATACTTCTTTCTTTGATGTCTATCTTGATCCCATTTGATTTAGAAGTTGATGCGACATTACTAGGATCAATGGGTGTAGTTGCAGAAGATCTAGTACGATTATAAGGAACCAAAGAATCAAAGGTCTTCAGATTGCTACAATATTGAAAAGGATTAGTGTCTCCTTTGATAGTGATCTCCTGACCATTATGAGGTAATTTCAAGCATTGATGATAAGTTGATGGTATCGCTTGCATGGAATGAATCCATGGTCTTCCCAGGAGAATGTTATAAGCAAGATCCATGTCTAGAACTTGGCAAGGTACATCTTTGATTATAGGACCCACTCTGATTGGTAAAACAACAAACCCCTTGGATGAACGCTCTTCCTCATCATAAGCTTTTATCATGATTTTCTTCTTGGGATCAACAACATTTTTAGAGAATCCCAATGCAAGGACTAGTTTCAATGTACAAATATTTAAGCCAACTCCTCCATCTATTAGGACTCATTTGATTTTGTGACTCTGGACAAGGACTTCGATATGTAGGGGAGCATTATGAGGTTGGGTAATAGCTAAATCATCATTCTCAGTGAAGGATAGATAGTGTGGTGTTGTTAAATGGCCCACCATAGCTTGAAATTGATCATGATCTAGAGTTGTGGGGACCTGGGTCTCTAAGAGAGATTTTTCAAGGATATCTTTGTGAGATGGGGATAGACACAAAAGCTCTATGATGGATATCTAGGCAGGTGTTTTCTTGAGTTGTTCCAAAAGGTTGTATTGGTTGGAAATATTCGTTGTAGACTTTGGGACATAAACAGACTTGTTGTGAGGTGCATTTGGTTTAGACTGGACTCCTTGGAGAGTAACTTTGGATTGAGCACGAGTAGTAACATGGACTGGTTGACTCTCTGATTTTCCTTTGATGGTAATGACATTGGCATAATACATAGAAGGATGACATTCAGAAATGTTACCAACATATCGATAAGGAGTGGAATTATAATTGGCTTGATTGTCACTCTTAGTATTGGAAGAACCTCCTTTTTCATGCTCAAGAAGTGGATCTTTGAAAGTCGTATGTGATTCATTTGAGGTATGTCCATTAGCACTAATTTCACTGCTTTCAATTAGATCTTGAATTACATTTTTGAGCCTTTTGCAATCATTGGTTTTATGTCCTTTGCCTCTGTGAAATTTGCAATAATCATGCTCATCCCACCAAGAAGGCTTCACTCTAGGTTCAAAATCTTTTGTTTTAGGAAGCGTAATGAGTTTCTTTGTGATTAACTTCTGTAATGCTAATTTGAGAGATTCCCCTAAAGGAGTAAAGTTTCTTTGAGGTGACATGAAAGGCAACTGTGGTTTAGATGAATCTTTGTTGCAGTTTTGATTCGATGATTGATTGATGTAAGTACCTTGAGTAGCATTGGCCTGACTTGTGAGATTGAGAAGGGGTTGTGTTGGTTTGACATTACTATTATCAACAATCCCATCATTGACAATGTTTTTGTTTTTATTCCAGAATTTTGATTTGTCATTGTTGTAGTTGTTGGAATTGGAATTTGAGGATCCAACATTGTCTTTAGAATAAAGTTTGATCTCACCTTTTCTGACCATGGCTTCCTCAATCTTGATACCATTTTATACGAGCTTATTTAAATTTGGTGGACATTGCAATTGTAACCTATAACTCATTTTTGGTGTAAGGTTATGCACAAAAATATCCATCTTTTCTTGTTTAGGAATCATTCGTGGATATTTGGCAAACAATTGATGCCATCTTTGCAAAAAAGTAAGGAAGGGTTCTCCATTCTTTTGATGTGCATTGCAAAGATCAAGCATAGTGACTTCATGTTTGATGTTATATGAATAATGAGTCACAAATTTGTCAAGAAGCTCATTGAAAGATTTGATGCCTGGGGGTAGTTTGGAGAACCATTCCATAGCTTGTCCTCCTAAACTTCATGGAAATAGTCGCATAAGATAAGTGTCATTATGAGTGACTTCAATACAAGTAGCACAAAACTCATGAATATGATCTTTTGGATCCGAATTCCCTTTGTATTTGTCAAATTTTGGTACCTCAAAATGACGAGGGAATGGAATCATTGCTAAATTCTTATCAAAAGGATAAGGACATATATCATCCAAGGAATACTTCTTTGTTGATGATCCAGTTTGGATGTCACGGATTTGTTTTTGAAGCATTTGGATTTGTTGTAGAATGGGATCCAAAGATAACATGTTTCCTTGAGTGTTTTGGGAAACATTGTTGTGAGAAGCATTGTTTTGAGAAGCATGATTTTGGGATGCATAGTTTTGCTAATCAGTTTGAGAAGCATCGGATGGTTGCTTGTTTTCTTTTGCTCCATGAGTATCTTGAGAACTACTAAGAATTCCTTGATTGGTTACAATAGTCAGTTCTCTAAGATGGGAAACATCAAAATCATTGGGTAACTTAGCTCCTTGTTGAGCAAGCATGAGGAAATACATCTCTCTATCCAAGCCTAAGAGTCTTTCCATGACATGATAAAATTGAGGATCTTGTGAAGCTTCCCTAAGTTTGTCATCAGTGGGTTCATCATTAGATGTAAAAAGTGAAGTTTTCTTAGGAGCTTCAGGCCAAGGATTATCATCATTAATTTTGTTTCCATCCATTTTATCTAGGGATTCTGAATCAATGAATTGTTTTAGTTTTTGAGATCGAGTTTGAACCATAAAATGGGAAAATTGATTTGTGGAATGAAAGATGTTTGATGAAAAGATATGGAAAGTGATTGATAGAAAAGATAATGAAACGTGTTGAAAAGTGATAAGACAACTTGATAAACTCTAAGTCAATAGGAGGTATAGATCTCACTATGATATGACAAAGGGAAATCAAGAGATAATAACCTAAGTAAGTTTGGTGGTTAAGGATGATATATCCTGATATGGTAAACTCACAAAGATCAAAATCTGATAAATAAGGTAATGTTTCAACACTAAATTGAGAATTTCAAAATTGGAAGAAAATGATTTGATGAGTTTTGATGAAGGAATGATGAAAAGTGATAAAAATGGTCAAACTAAAGATCAGAGGTCTGTGTAACTCGACTATTTTTCCAAAATCTTACTAAGGATGAAAATGGGTATCTGAAAAAGTGATTTTGAAAATTGCAAAGTTTGTGGAAATGCTCACTATTGTAAATGCGCAGGACAAATCGATAAATGCGCAATAAAATGAGACAAATGCATAGCAATATTTGACAGATGCGAATAGGTAAAGTCAAAAGCACAGATAGTTTGAATAGATGCACAACAAATTGGTATGGATGCGTTGGTTCTGAAGTTTTGATTTGAATTGAAATTTTTGGATGTTTCTGATGTTTTTTGGTTTTTTGGCAAAATAAAAAATGCATAAACACATGCACGCAAGACAGAAATGATTTTAATTTAACTATGCTAATATGAATGCACAAACACGCTTACAATCCTATGGTTGGCAAGGACGATATCTGATGAATCCCCACTAGGATAATAAAATCCAGCCACACAAATTCACAGTGGACAACCTAGGAACTTGGAGGCATGGGCTCCTCCTTACAGTGCACTCACTTTTCAAGCACACCAAGTTCCGAATTCAATGGGTCATTACTTCCCAAAGAACTGCTATCTCTACTATGAACCATGAGTATTGTGGGGTGACTCCTTGAGCCAGCAGATAGAAGGTTTTTGGCCACTAAACAAAAGCTTTTAGTAAGGACATCCGTTCAGGTGGTTGTGATCAAGTCATTTTCCCAATTAAGGGGGCTCTCCCAATCCTTTCAAAGCAAGGCTTTCACCTCTACTAAGTAGGACTTTAATGCACCACTGGGGTACTGGAGGAGATTTTGGTTGCCACAATGAATTCACACCTATCTAATGTGAGACTAATCACACTAGCATTTTTTATATACCGGTTTGGAAGGGCTTGGCTTTAGCCTTTTACCGGTTGGGTCATTCCTTGGGGTGAGTACCTCTTTTCCCACCAAAGACCGCCCTTTAAAAATTATAACAATTTCTCTTACACCTAAGGTCCACGAATGGTGAGGCGAGAGGATACGTTGTTATAATTTTGGGATTACAAATATGCTATTAAGCAAGACACAACAAACACTTGAGCAAAAACATGTCTTATTTTAAGCCCAAACGAGGTTATGGTTTAATTTGCAATACCCCTTAAAAATCCTTGCAAACAAACTTGTTAGGAATTTTGGCAATGGGGTCTTCAAAAACAACGTCCTACAAAACAACCTAAAAGACTACCAGAATGAACAGAAACTTGTCAAGATGTTAGCTAAAATCAAATCTAATAGAAAATAGAATTTTACCACAGCAACTGACAAATGCGCAGAACAGCGAAACAAATGTGCAGCAATTACGAATCAATGCGTAGAATATGTGTATGTGTAGCAGAATTATACTAATGCGCAATGAGATGATACATATGCGCAGCTATTACGGATGTGCAGCAGGAAAATACGTATGCGCAATAAAGTTGAACGAATGCGCATAAATATGACAGAAAGTGAAATGCATAAAGAGAAATGGTGCCTGTGGCGTCAAAAAATGGATGCGCAGAAGAAATGAACAAATGCACAGGAATCATGTATGAATGCGTAGAAATAACCTGTAGGAAAAACCTGCACACGAAAAATTAAAAACTGAAAGTGAAAAGCCCGATTGGGCCCTCCTTCTAGCGCCAAAAATGTATGTAAATTAGATGTCTAATAACTAGAGATGATAAATTAACTATTGAAAGTCAATAAATCAATCTAATGCAACACAATGAAGAATACAAAGTAACTATAAAATGATGAAACTAAATCAATTACCTTCACCTACCATGCAGCTTGTCTCCATTGTCCTCCTAGCCTTGATTTCTTGAAGAGGTTGAGCTCTAAAATTTCCAAATGAAGCCTTCTCCCAAGATGCTACCAAAGTGTGGAGATTTTATGAAATGACTGCACAATAGCTTATGCAATCTAATAGATGGAATGCAAGTGAAATGATGATAATATGGATTGATTGCTCTTAGAATGCTTGGATGCTTGATTGCTTGATTGCTTGAATGCCTATTACAAAAATACCTATTAGCTATTAAAGGGAAATGAAGCTCCTTTTATAGAGTTTTGGAGGATCTAGGCCTAGGTGGCACAATCCTACGGTTGAGAATGAAAGGTGGAAGATCCTAAGGCTAGGATTAACTTGGTTGAAGGAGTTGAGAGAAAGGGGGATGTAATTGGAATGTAAGAAAGAGAATAGGGATGATGTTCCTCTCACATTGACATGGAGGAGAAGGAGGTGGAAGGGAAAGGCACATGTCAAGTGTCTCACAAAGACCAAAGAGAGAAAGAGGGAGAGACCTTTTCCTCATGAGGACTCTTTGCACAAGTGTCCTATGAGTCACCTTTGACCCTTAGAGGTGGCTTGAGAAGCCCCTTAGGAATAGGGAATGTCTCTTGACTTGGTTGTTGAGAGGACATGTGGTCATGAGACTAAGTCCTATGAGGCCACATAGCCCTTAACAATAGGACATGTGTGGGTGAGGATAATTAATAATAATTATTTATTTTAGCCAAGATGATGTGTCAAGTGAGTGGGTAGATGAAGTGGACCAGGGGACTTGGTCATATTTAGGTGATTGTATATTTAATTAAATCATTTTAATAAGACAAATTAGAAGACTTAGGATAGAGGAATAGACTATAGTGAATTTAATAAATAAATTGAATAATTTATTTAATAAATAGAGGAAATAACTATTAATTAAATAATAAATATTTAATTAATTTATCAAGTTAATATCAATTAAATAATAAACATTTAATTAATTAATGAAGCCATTTTTAAGTGTATAAAAATTCTGAACGCTTTAGGAATGGAGTATCCTTGAGGAGTGATAAACAAGATACCTGCTCCAGATCCATTCTATGTATAGGAGCCATCAAAGAACAATTTCCATTCTCTAGAAGAAAGATTCATGATAGAAGAATCTGGAAACTCCATTTGCATTGGTGTGTCATCAAACAAAGGTGCATTTGCTAATTGATCTGCAATAACTTGGCCTTTAATAGCTTTTCTTTCAACATATTCAATGTCAAATTCACTTAAGAGCCTAACCCATTTGGCTAATCTACCTGTGAGGGCAGCTTTGCTTAGTAGGTACTTTAGTGGATCAATTTTAGCAACTAAATGTGTGGTATGAGCCAACATATAATGTCTCAATTTTTGTGACACAAAGATCACAGCTAGACAAGCCTTTTCAATTGTAGAATAGTTCTTTTCGTATGCTACCAATGTTCTATTGATATAGTATATAGCTCTTTCCTTTTTATTCTCATCATTTTGTGCAAGCAATGCCCCCAGTGAGGTATCTGTTGCAGAGACATATAAGATCAATGGCTTCCCTTGAATAGGAGGCATCAAGATAGGAGGATTTGATAGATACTTCTTGATATGATCAAAATTCTTTTCACATTCCTCACTCCATGCAAATGTCACACCTTTATGTAATGTCTTTGTAAAAGGTTGTGATATGTCTGCTAGTTGAGATATGAAGTGTCTGATAGACTGAACTCTCCCTTGCAATGTTCTCATTTGACTAATATTCTTGGGAGGCTGCATCTCCATGATAGCTTTAACTTTAGCTGGATCTACTTCAATTCCTTTCTTTGAAACAATGTAGCCTAAAAGCTTTCCAGAAGTGACACCAAAAGCACACTTCTTAGGATTTAGTCTGAGACTAAATTTTTCCATTTTGTCGAGTATCTTGCTCAAGTCATTGAGATGTTCAGCTCTAATCATAGATTTTGCTAAATTATCATCAACATAATCCTCCATAGTCCTATGTATCATGTCATGAAAAATAGAAGTTATAGCTCTCTGATATGTAGCACCAACATTCTTAAGCCCAAATGGCATGACATTCCAACAGAAGGTACCCCACGCACATGTGAAAGCAATTTTCTCTTGATCTTCTGGAGCAATTTTTATTTGATTATATCCATAAAAACTATCCATTAAAGAATACATCTCAAAGCCCACAGTCATGTCCACTATCATATCGATGTTAGGTAATGGAAAATCATCCTTAGGGCATGCCTCATTTACATCTCTAAAATTTGTGCATACTCTTATTGATTTGTCTAGTTTAGAAATAGGTACAATATTAGAGATCCATTCTGCATAATCAATAACTTGGATAAATCTGGCTTTTAGGAGCTTCTCTAATTTAGCCTTTACCAAGAGTGCAACATGTGGATGCATCTTTCTCAATTTTTTCTTAACAGGTTTAATGTTTGGAGCTATAGACAAATGGTGCATTATAAGATCAGGATCCAACCCTAGCATATCTGAATATTTCCATGCAAATTTGATCTTCTTTTCTGTTAAGAATGTTGTAAATTTTTGCTTCTCTTCTTCTGATAAAGATTGTGCTACATGGATCAACTATGGTTCTTCTGTTGTTCCCAAATTGATAGATTGAGTGGGCTCAATTAGAACTGGAGATCTGTCCTATAAATGACTCAGAAGGACATCACATATCTCATCCTTAGGTGCCTCAGAGAGGTTTTCACCTTTAGATACGTCTTTTATTTTTACTGTTGTAGGTTTTGAGACTGCCACAAAGTGGTTTTCACCCTCAGAACTCCTTTTCTTTTTATTCTTATTCTTATTATTCTGACTAAGATACTTGATGTCCGACTCCGTCATGCTAACGCTTGGTTCACTAATGGAAGTCCTCATAGGTTCAACTACATTTAGGTAGCAAGCAAGGGCATAGTCATTGGGGAAGGTATAAATACCATAGCTCTGATTTGTGGAAGTTTGGTCAAGAAGGTCAGGGCGTTGGATAGTCAAAGTGGTGAAAGATTGGGAAAGAGTGTTTACAAATATGGATATGTCATCATTGGTCCTAACCCGATGCTCAAGTTCAAAGGTGATATTACAACTTAAGATGTTTAATTCATGAATAGGCTCAATGTCATTGTGGAAATCCACTTCAGCCATCGATGGATCAGACTCGATAAGTTCATCATTTCTCTCTAGACTTACGTTGGGTTTAGGTGCATATTGCTAAATAACATCAACATGCTTTTCTGTAATAAGTTCATTTGGTTTTGGAATGACTCCCCATTCATAGTCATTTGATTCATCTTCTGTCTCTTCATCTAGACCTCTAGGAAATCTAAGAACATGAGTAAAGTCAGGATGAATACCCCAAGAAGGGTTTCCCTCATATTTCGATTTGAATTCATACTCATGGGAATCTGTCTCAAAATAACTACCACCTTCCTCTTTGTCTATTTGATTGCCTTCGAGATTAGTTGGTTCTTGTGTTACAACTATCTCTTGCTCTATAGTAGGTTCTTGTGTTTCTACTACATTAAAAAATTTTATTGGATCATCTTCAGCTTCAAGGAGGTCTTTTATTTCTTTAGAAAAACACACATAGGGAACGATATCTTCAGTGGTATCTGAATCATCACTATCAGATTGTTCTATTATTTCTCCCTTTAGTTGATTCGCTACGGAGGGCTCAACCTGTTCTAAAACATGCGGGGAGTTCTTGCTAAGATAAAAAGGCTTATTTGTGTATCCTAGGCCTATTGTATTCTTGTTTTCTTAGCCATGATGATCAAGAGGTGACAAAAGACCTTTACCCTGTAGTCCTAGAGGTCCTTTTCCTTTATATCCCATTTTTGTGATCAATTTGTCCCCTGGGCCATATGACTTAGAAGGGATATTCAGTATTTTAGCATCACATTTTTTAACCACTTGAGCTTTAGGTTCATCTTTGTATAGCCATGCAAGCACAGCTTCATCCTCTTCAAACTCTTGTTTAGATACTTATTCTACAACAAAATTTCCTTTATATGCTTCAAGAGGTTTGTTAGACTCCTTTTTAGACTGTTTTAGAGTTTGCCCATAAGACTTAGGAGAGATAGGGAGAGATGTAAAAGATAAGACTGGCTCTATAGTATATTCTCCCATACCATTGTCTTTGATCTTAACCTCTTTAGCAATGTCTTCCATCTTGGACGTGGATGCTACATCTATTTGTTTAGTGGAAGATTCTCTATTATTGGGAACAAGTTTATCAGCACTCTCTTTCAAGGTATTGCAAGTTGTATACAAATCATCTTGAATCGTCACCTCTACTCCTTCATAAGGAAATTTCAAACATTGATGGAATGTAGAGGGAATGGCTTTCATTTCATGTATCTAGGGTCTCCCTAGAAGGATATTGTAAGCCAAAGGTAGATCAAGAACTTGACATATAGTATCTCTGATGATAGGACCTACTCTGATAGGTAAGACAATAGTTCCTTTAGAAGATCTTTCTTGCTCATCATATGCTTGATAGTTATCTTCTTCCTGGGATCAATGGCCATTTCTAAAAATCCCAATTGTGTAATCAAGCTGAAAGAATAAATGTTTAGGCCAGTGTCCCCATCTATCAATACATGTTTGACATGATGGTTTTAGATCAAGACTTCAATATGCAAGGGCTGGTTATGCGGATGACTCAAGGAGTTATCATCTTCCTCTGAAAATGAAATGTACTGTGGAGATGTAAGATGACCAACCATAGTCTGGAATCTGTCTAAATCAAGGTCATCAGGAACATTGGATCCGAGCAAAGCTTTGTCTAGAATGGCTCTATGAGCTGGAGATATCTGAAGCAACTCAAACATGGAGATTTTAGCATTTGTGTGCTGGAGTTTTTGAATAATATTTTAGGAAGTAGGCCTCGTGTCTTTAGGATTTGAAGATTTAGATGTAGCCTTCTGTTTAGAAGTAGATGAAAGATTGAAAGGCACCTTAGGGACATTGGATGAATCTGGTATTTGGCCTTGTAGGTGTGTCTGAGCTTGTGATTGAGTAATTGCATTAGCTGATTAATTTTCTCTATCTCTTCTTAAAATTACGATGACATTGTAACACTCAGATAGGCATGGCTCAACCATATTGATAACAACATTGTTTCCAGAGTAGGCATAATTGATTTTAGCACCCATATTAGGCTGAGAAGAAGAATCTTCTTTACCATGTTTAGGAAATGGTTCTGTGAATGTTGTATGATCATTATTACTCTTATGATTGTCAATCGTGATGTCGCCATTATCAATTTTGTCTTGTATAATGTGCTTCAAGCAAACACAATTATTAGTCTTATGACCTTTATTATGATGGAATTCACAGAAATCACTCTCTCTCCACCATTTCAATTTAGGTTCCAGATCAAAGACTTTCATCTCAGGAAAGTAGATGATTTTGTTTGCCAAAAGAGTTTTCATGGTGGATCCCAAGGATTCTCCAAGAGGAGTGAATTTGAGATTAGGATTTGTAGCCCAAGGTTTGTAATCAGACGACTTTCTATTGGACTCTATTGCTTTAGCTTTGGAAGCTTTGATGGCTTGGGTACCAACAGTGAGATTGAAAGAAGGTGCCTTAGATGGGGCATGGATATTATCAACAACGCCATCTATGACAATGCCTTTATTCTTGTTCCAATTTTTGTTCTTGTCCTTAGAACTAAATCCAGATTCATACTTGTCTTTTTGAAGTGTGATGTCTCCTTTTTTCACAAGTACTTTCTCAATTTTGATCGCATTATCTACCATCTTGTCAAAAGATGTATGATTTTGCATTTGTAAAGGGTAGTTGATTTTTGGAACAAGATTGTTGATGAAGATTTCCAACTTCTCAATTTCGGGAATGGGTCTAGCATATAGAGAAAATTTCTTCCTCCACCTCTTGAGAAATGTCAGGAATGATTCTCCTGGATATTGTTTCAGATTACAGATGTCGATCATGGTGACCGGATGTTGAATATTGTTGGAGTATTTTTTATAGAATAGTTTGATTAACTCCTCAAAAGTTTTGATAGTTGGAGGCATTCTAGAGAACCAATGAATGGCTGCTCCTCTTAGAGATCAAGGGAAAAGACACATTAAGTAGGTTGGTTCGTGCATAAACTCCATAGATTGAGTACAGAATTCTCTGACATGATCTTGAGGGTCAGAGTTTCCATCATACTTATCATATTTAGGCATCTCCACTCTTTTAGGGAATGGTGGCATGTACAAGTCTTTATCAAATGGAAAAGGGCATAGAGCTTCCATGGAGAACTCCTTAGGTTCCTTTTCTTTTTCAAGTTTGTTAAGTTTGACTTGCATGGCATGCATCTGTTTCATCATAGTTGTGATAGGATTTTCTTCCTCATGTGTAATGATATCTTCCACATTAAATTTTGGAGGAAGTTTAGCTCCTGGATGAGCTAACTCTAGAAAGTATGCCTCTCTATCTTCTTTCAAGAAATGCCTCATCATTTTCTTGAAGTCATCATCATTTTGATATCGAACAATTTTAGAAGGTGTAGGTTCTTGATCCACACCATGTTGAGAATGGTGTCCTTGAGACCCATGTTGTGTCCCTCCATGAGACATGTTAGGATTTTTAGGGCTCCCTGGATTAGATTGAGGAGGGATTTGTTGATTACCTCCATGAGTTGATGGAGGGGGTATGTAACTAGTTTTCAATCAAAAATTGCCAAGACCATCATCTTCGTAAAGACTAGAATTGTAGAGTTGCTCCAGAGTGGGACCCTTGTGAATAGTCAAAGGTGTGGTGCTAAGTGCTTCTCTGGATTTCTTGTGTGATGAAGCTCTAGTTTCCACCATTAACCTTGGGTGAAGCAAAAGAATGAGATGAAGACAACTAAAGAATTAATTGATTCAAGAAGATCGAATGACGCAACCTTGTCAAGATTGAAGTGATTAAAGATTAGATCATACGTAAATGAAGGATACTATGCCACAGTAGTGTGGGTAGACAACCAATAGATGGCGGGCATGAGCTCACAACACTTAGTCGTTTAGCAAGAAGACTAAATTTGAAGATAATGTTGACAAGGTTTTGACACAAGATGAAAAAGTCTCAAATCGAAAACCCAGAAGGCAAGATCAAACTCAAAGGCTCACTTGAGGAAAATGAATGAATTTGTTCTAGTTTCTACTCTGTTCTTGACACAGTGATTTGTTCAACAGATTCTGGAAATAGGCTATAAAAACTGAGTTTCTGACAATTCTAACCACTTTCTAGCAATTTTTCTCAAACAACTTTCTGCAGGATCGTACGATAGTGGGTATGCTGTGAAATGACAATTGACAAACTCATACGAAAGTTGCAAAACTCGCATGACAAGTGATAGTAGATTTTTTACTTTTGTTTTTGACTGGTGGCAAAACTCGTACAACACTATATAAGCTATCATACGACAATACAGGGGTTCTGAAATGACACTTGCCAAAACTCGTATGACTTTCTGACCTGATGGGATGACTTTTGACTTCAGAAAGGACTTTTACTTTAGATTTTGCAAATTTTTGCTTTTCAAGTCTAGATTGTTCACAAATTTCTCTATCCAGGTTTGAAGATCATTCTAAGATCGTTCATTTTCAATAGCCAAATAGATAAACAAGCATGCAAAATAGCAAGCAAGTGATTCCAAGCACGTCTGAAAATAATGAACATGGGATAAAGCAACCCTGCGCATGAACAATCAAGTGACTGAATGTGCTAATTCCTAGGAGTGCTAATTGTGTATGTTCTAAAAAAAAATTTAATAATGCACATATTCCTAGAAAAATGAAAATTTGGCCTCACTAGGGTTTGTAGTAATGGTCTGACTCTACAACTTTTATGATCTCAAGAGGGTGAACTCCAATCCAGGTGCACTGGGGTTTTGACATAGTCTGAGAAATTAATCAATCAGGAGTTGCTAGGGAGATTTGACAACCCAAAAAGAGACCACACCTATGAATATTTCCTCCACAAGGACATTTATATAGCGGCTGCTGCTACCATGGTGAAAATGGCTATTACTGCTTGAGGTTCCATCCATGTGGTTGACCCAATTAAGGGAATGTACACTACAGTTAACCCTCTCTAAAGGTGACTCACAAAAGATACCACCTAGAGATTGGTTCCAGATTCAAGGATCTGAGTTTCTGATACTACCCAAAAAGGGAGTAGAGCATAGTCCTCTAGCCTTTTCACTTTTAACCAAAATAGAGTAGACAGATTAATCTGACATGCTAAGACCAAGATTATCTCACAAAGATCTATGACGTCAACCGCTTATGATATATCAACCTCTCCGAAGAGAGAATGTATGAATCAAAATTTGAAGACACATGAATCTAGTAGAACGTGAGACTCTCTTAGTACCTTCCCTACCTACAAGGGGATCCTTCATCAAGAGGAGCTTCGCATGAATAAACAAGCGAAAGAAGCTCAATCTCTCAAGATCATCCACAAATAGTGTTCATAGGGCCTATTTACTATGTGTAACAAATATGCAGAAAGCAAATCTATGTTCATTTTATAGCCCAAAATGAAGTATGTGATATGAAAGCAAAAAAATCACACAAGCTTGACATGTGAGAGTTCATTTTAACCCAAATCGAATGTTATCAGCTTGAGAAGAATACCTGAATTCCTCGCAACGTGCTTAGTAGATTTTTACCTATTTTAGCAATTTAGTCACACTTTTTCCAACTAGATTCAACAAGTATCAGTCAAAAATAGAAGATTTCAATTGTTAGGGTTAGCTATTAGACCAAATCTGAAAACTGCCAAAAATGCTGAAACGACAATTGAATTCTGGAGTCAAAACTCATACGACAGTGGTTTATCTCCTAGACGACAGTCTGGAAACTTGTACGAATGTGGGTGTTTTCTCATATGACAATCGGGCTTCCAAACAACAGTATGTACTCTTTGATACAAGTCTTGAAATCTAAACCTATTGTACGACAGTGGGTATCTTTTGAAATGACTTTCTGACAAAAGTTGAATGAAAAATGTATGGACAAAAAATAAAAATCACAATTTTAACCAGAAAATGACAAGAAATTGATAGAAATTGATAGAAAGGTGATGGAAACCCATTTCAAGGCCCCACGGTGGATGCCAGAAATGTGTGTGTGAATTTTGTACCTAGTTGTAGACACAACACTTCAGTAAAACATTAGAGGTTAGCCAAAAACCAAAATCATGCAATGAAATGGAAACTAAACTAACCAGGTGATTTACTGCCTTCTAGTAGGTGTGAGTATGATACTCTCAGATCAGACCGAGACCAGTGACAATGCAACACCTAAACGAAGGATTTGAATGCAAAGAATGAAAGATTATGAATGTAGATTAAGCTATATTTTTGGATTTTTTGTGCAATAATATGGAAAACTGTATGAAATTAATCTAGAATGAATGAAATTGGAATGCATATTTGATCTAAAAATTCTATGAATGAGTATGAAACTATGAATGAGAAACTATGTAAAAGCTAAATGATCAACTATGAAAGATCTCACAAATCGCCTATCGCAAATGCTCAATTCTTCAATCACCAATTCGCCAAAGTAATTATGCAAATTCGAGTGATGTATTTATGAAGAGTTGAGCCTTGTTTTTATAGAAATCTAGGGCTTTGAGGATGCAAGAGAAAAGCCATAAATCACTCTTGATAAACTCAGGTTGATTTTTGAGTCATCAGGAAATTAGAGATAATTAACTCACAAAATCATGCAAAAGCATGCAAGAACAAATTTTTAACTCAAATTAGAAGTTTAGATCAGCTTTGAACTCAAAATAGAATGTTGAGTTTCCAAAAGTTAACAACTTGCATTGATTTTCTGATTTTGAGTTTAACTACTCTTTGAATGTGCACAATTAATTATGAATTAATTAAATAAATAAAGTGATTTATCCTCAACTTAATTGATTTTTGAATTAAAACAATTGATTTATGGGTTAATCAATTATTAAATAAAACTTTGTTCAAAAACTATATTATTAAATTTGACAACTCACTTTAATTAATTAAATAGGAATTTAATCAATTAGTCATAAGATTTTTAGATTTATTGTCAAAATTAAATAATACAATTTAGGAATAATTTAATTAAATTCAATTAAATAATTAAGTGGCAGTATTAAATCTAATTAATTAAATATTCAGAATATTCAATTAATCAAACTTTAGGATAAATAGGATTTATCGCCAAATAATTATTAAATTAAGAATAATTATGATAAATTAGGAATATTACTAGGAATATTCCCTGATGTAGAATTAGGATAATCAATTAGGATTCGATAATGTGCAGATGTGCCTTAGGTTAGGACTTTGATGTCAATTTTGTTCGAATTAAAGATGTAGGAGGTTAATGAACCTATAGCCCATTTTTGGGGTATTACACTAGATTTGACAAAGATTGTCTAATGGGGAGTCAGAGAAACAAGACCACTGACGAGGAGACCACAAAATCCTAAATTGGGAGAATTCTTCCAAGTGAGGTGAACAGGAACATGACAGGATTACATAGTCAATACACTAGTAAATTTTAGCTTATTTTTCGATGAAGATTAGTCAATTTTTAGATGCTAATTGGTCGACCAAAAGACCATAACTATTGTCAAAGTTTTTTCATCGATTATACGACCCAGTTAACTATCGTCGCAATTGCGATGTATGTAGAGGTTGATTTATCGACGAACCCATCATCAAAGCAAGCACTTCAAATTGGAAGAATTATCGGCCATGTCTTTCATCTATGCGACCAATGTTGGTCAAAATTGTGATGTCTTATGGTCAGAATAGTCATCAAGTACGTAGCATTCTTGTCAAAATGAGAAAGCAATGTTGGTCGAAATGGTGTCGAGGATTGGTCGGAATAGTCATCAAGTACATAGCATTCTCATCGATAGGATATTCTTTTGACTGTCGAAATAGTGATCAAAAATTTAATTTAATTTTTTTAAAAATAAAATATCTATTACTAATCTTTATCTAATAAAATTTAATTTTTAGTAATTATCTGCATTTAATCTGCCAATTACTAATAGTTTTGTACTACACATGCAGCATATTGCCATGTGTGATGGTTAGCTAGTAATGGGAAAGTTATGATGATGGAAGAAGACAATGTAATGAACTACCACGCAATAAACTTTTAATTCTTTACAAATAGTCATTTTTTTGCTCATGAAGACACGATCTGGTGTTTATATTATTAAACTCTTTTTGTTCAATGCAACATTGATAGGAAAAGCATTCATTGATTGGTGTTATAAGTTTTGATCATTCCATGTACTGATTATATTGTTTTGAAGTCTTAAAATGAAAGAATTTCAGTCCTTTTATTGACTATTATTGTATAGGGCTTGGCATGCAAACAATCTTTGTCTTGAAGAACCAATGATTTCCTAGGTTCTATCAAATAGTTGGCAAGCAATGATGTATTCAATATTTCTAAAGTGCTTCAAAAGGCTTAAACTCACCAAGACTCTTCACCAATACACCCACCATCCACACCCATCCACTCATGTCAAGATCTTGTCCAAAATCATGTTGAAATATCCATTGACCTAAATCAAAATCCTTCCCTCTCACTTCCTTTGTTACATAATCACTTTTGGAGTATATTCTAAAGTCCTTGAATCCAAGCAAATGTAAGTCAATAACACCAAATATATCACTTAAACTGACCAAGACTCTTCATAAGACTTCTAAGTGATATATTTGGTGTCATTGACTTACATTTTCTTGGATTCACAAGATCTTGACATTTAATGAAGAAGACAATGTAATGAACTACCAAGCAATAAACTTTTAATTCTTTACATACAGTCACTTCTCTGCTCGTGAAGACACGGTCTGGTGTTTATATTATTAAACTCTCTATTCAATGCAACATTGATAGGAAAAGAATTCATTGATTGGTATTATTAGTTTTGATCATTCCATGTGCTGATTATATTATTTTGAAGTCTTAAAATCAAAGAATTTCAGTCCTTTTATTGACTGTTCATGTACAGTGCTTAGTGTGCAAACAATTTTTGTCGTGAAGAACCAATGATTTCCTAGGCTTTGTCAAATAGTTGGCAAGCAATGATGTATTCAATATTTCTAAAGTGCTTCAAAAGGCTTAAACTCACCAAGACTCTTCACCAATACACCCCCCATCCCACCATCTACACCCATCCACTCATGTCAAGATCTTGTCCAAAATCATGTTGAAATATCCATTGACCTAAATCAAGATCCTTCCCTCTCACTTCCTTCGTTACATAATCACTTGTGGAGTATATTCTAAATTCCTTGAATCCAAGCAAATGTAAGTCAATAACACCAAATATATCACTTAAACTCACCAAGATTCTTCACAAGACTTCTAAGTGATATATTTGGTGTTACTGACTTACATTTTCTTGGATTCACAAGATCTTGACATTTAATGAAGAAGACAATGTAACAAGCTACCAAGCAATAAACTTTTAATTCTTTACAAATAGTCACTTTTCTGCTCATGAAGACAAAGTCTAGTGTTTATATTATTAAACTCTTTATTCAATGTAACATTTATAGGAAAAGCATTCATTGATTGGTATTATAAGTTTTGATCATTCCATGTACTGATTATATTGTTTTGAAGTCTTAAAATCAAAGAATTTCAGTCCTTTTATTGACCATTCTTGTATAGTGCTTGGTGTGCAAACAATCTTTGTCTTGAAGAACCAATGATTTCCTAGGCTCTGTCAAATAGTTGGCAAGCAATGATGTATTCAATATTTCTAAAGTGCTTCAAAAGGCTTAAACTCACCAAGACGCACACCTTGAAGCAGCAAGAATTCCTGTGCAGGCTCCTTTTCTGAGTTTCCCATCGACTCCAACTCTATAGATATTCGTCTCATGTATCCTTTTGCTAGCTTAATGGAACCTAGCTTTATTTGTATCAAAGAAGATCATTAAATTATGAGTTTGAGCATAAGCATAAATTCATACATTCAAAAGGGATAATAGTACCAAAAAATGGGCTTCTAAATGATCACTGATAGCTAATAAGCATGCATGACATACCATATAACACTCTCTACCTAGCACCATTCTTACAGTAAGATGTCCCAAAAATTAATTTTTAATATCTGTACTACGAATGTACATTTCAGTTGAAGTTGAGAGAGAACAGATTTTGAATTTAAGGGAATTTTCCATGAAGTGAATAAAATGCCACAAATGAAAATTTGTCATATACACTAAAGGAAACTTTATATTTGCAAAGAGGCTTGAAGCATAAAACAGTTCAGAATCTTCAGAGCCTAAGGAGAAATCAAAACATCAAAGTCTTTTCTCATCAAAACATCATTTTATAAGTGAATAGTCAAAGAGCGTAAGGAGAAATCAACAAGATAATATAATCACCACAATATATAAAAACTAGTGAAATCAAGGACAACCAATAAAGAGATATGAAGTTATGATGTGTTACAAAGACATGAGGTCCAACATGGCAAAGGATCAAATCAATGGTAAACAGACCGACCAAGTAAAGTGAGAACAGAGACTTTTGCAAGGTTATAGATTCCAAACATGGACAAAGCAATGATGCATTGATAGATATAGCACATCAAAAGTTACATTTGCATATGTTAACTGAGTGAGTAGGTTACTAGACACATGTTTTTAGTTCATAGTAATTTGGTACAGCTACAAATGAAATGCATATAAAAGTGTTATAGAATGAACATGAGATAGTGGTATCTAAACAAAGGTAAGTTTTCAAAACTTTCATTCAAGGTATTGAAGGATACTACATGAACAATCATTAATACCATGAATCTACGTCATTGGTTTAGTTTGAGCTTCACTTGGTTTTGAGAATAGTTTAATATTCTCTACTTAACAAGGCCAATGACATGAAGGTGGAAGCTCATTTGGCCCCTCCCCCCCCCTAACATCACTCTAAATTCCCCATTAACATCTAATAACATTCATTCATTCATTCATCCATTTTTGAAACAATCAAACAAACAAAATATATACATGTATCAGCAACAATTAATTGAGCATCATAACCAAAACATTGGTAATTATAAATCACATATGTTGTAATCATTAGAATTGAACAAGATAAATATGTAATCATTAGAATTGAAATCAATAAATTGATATTAAATATATATACTAATCAATATAAATATATATAAATAACTAAATCACATGCCTTGTACATTTCAATCATGTCATTGATCATCTTCTTCATCCATCTCATCATCATCGCCATCATCATCATCATCATCATCATCTTCTTCTTCTTCTTCTTCTTCTTCAATATCTTCTTCTTCCATAACATTATACTTTATCAGCCTTCCTCTTGGATCATGTCTAACAAGAAATGACCAAATCTATTTATGTGGAACCTCTAAGTAAAACACTTGCTCACATTGGCTTGGAAGAACATAGGGCTCATCTCCAACTAGCTCAAATGACCTTATATTAATCATTGTAAATCCATTATCATGTTGAATAATAGTCCTATCTGGATCATTTTGATTCAGTCGTAACCTATACCATTTGACGACAAATAGAACTACTTTAAAGGAGTTAAAGTCACACTCAATTATATCATCCAAGATGCCATAGTATCGATTTTGAGATTGTTGAGGACAAGATGTCATTTTTAGATGATATATTAGTGACCTATAAAACTGCAGTTATCTCAAAATTACAAGTTTTCTTTGTGTCATCCAACTTTTTTATGCAAAATTTGTGGCCATGATAGTACATAGCTTTGTGGTGCTTGACCTACAATTTTTCAAGCATGTGAAAATTATTTGCATCGTGAGTTGATATGAAACATATGGGTCATAATCATTAATAAATTTCTACGCACCTCTCTACCTCTTAAACCATATGCTAGATCAATTACCATTAGCGTAACATTGGAATCTCCATTACGATGAGCTTCTCTAACCAATGAAGCAACATCTTCCTATGTTAATGAGCAACCATTTTGTTGACATCGTTCAATCTATACTGTCATCCAATCAAGATTATTCACAATATACAAATGTATTGCATCCCACTCTCGACCAACTGTATAAAAAAAAATACACCAATTACAAATAACTTATATTGAAGATTTATAAGAATTAATTAACTACAATAACATCTTATATTTACCTCTCACTTTCCTCAATCTACCTTTGCCCATCAAGTACTCCCTTTTGAATTTGTTAATAGAGTTGGGATCCCAAATAAGATCTACATGGATCTTTGCTGCAAACTTAGGAAGATATTCACTAATGTACACCATGGTCTGGTATACCATACATCCCTCCACCATATAACCCTCAGGATGTGCTCTCTATCGAACCAAGTCTTTCAAAAATTTCAAGTGCCTCTCAACCATCCACATTGACCTAGTTTGTACAAGTCCACACAATTCAATCTCCTCAACTTGATGTATGAGGTAGTGTTCTTGTGCATTGAAAAAATTTGAAAGTAGACACTTTTGCATTTCACACATAAGATGAGGAATTTTTATCTTTCAATATTTTATATCTACTTTATTGATTTCTTTTGATGACAACCACCTCATGTATTTTCCAAGATCATATATAACTTGTTTTACACTGTTGTCGAAGTGGTGTGGGAGAGATAGAGGTAGAAAGTACTGCAATATTTGTAAAATGATCTTATCAATATTTTATAAAAGAATGCAATGAAAACTACATGCAATATACAAATATATAGTGAATACAAAATAACATGAATTACCTTAATAAATGTATGTCAATCATGTGTTTTCATCCCTGGCCCAAATTCACTTTTCTTTGATATGAGATTGTTTATGTTCACAGCAAATCCTATGGGAAATCATATTTTTTTTATGACTTTTTTTATAGCATTGCTCTGCTACTCCGACAATAACAAAGCAAGGGCACTTGTATCAATCTAGTCTCCATTGTTATTTGATCGAATGACATTTTTCATTGCATGGTTGGATTCTTCAATGTCACTACAAATTTTGACAATTTTATCTTTGTCACACCTTCCATCCAATATTTTTCATAATGTCTCTGTTACAATCTTTCCAATATGCATAGCATCAAAAAAATGCATGACTAAGAGTTTCTTGTAGTACGACAACCTACTAAATTGCGTAGGATAATTTTTTAGTCCTTTTGGAAGTTGGTGATTAATGCCTTGATGACCTCCAGTTACATCATCAATAAATAAAACACAATATCAAAATATAAATTTCAAACAAAAACCATCAAATGGAATGACATTACCTCGATGATTTATTTTATTGTATTCCAACTTCCATAGGCAAGGTGTCATTCTCTGTGGCTTTGATGTAATCTCTTCTTTCCCATTGAAAAGATGTTTTTCGGTAATTCAATACTTATGATTTCTATGGAGAAAGTGTCTATGCTCATCGAACACCTACTTTCCTAAACTTTTTGAATGACAAGATTTCATCTTTGGACCACAAACTGGACATGCAATTTTTCTCTTTGTTTGAAGACCTACAAGATTGTGTATAATTGGATTAAATATGTTAAGTTTGTGTTAGCACTATAACATATCAAAAAAGAGGTGTTAAAAAGAGAACATACCAAAAAAATGTGTTAGCCCAAGGGCATCATGTATTATCCATACAAGCATTGCATGGAATTGAAATTGTCTTTGTCCTATTGGTCTAGAGATGTCATACATAGTGACCCCATTCCATAACACCATCAACTTGTTGATAAGAGGCTCAATAAATACACTGATATCTTTAACTTAGTACTTACCTAGTTGAATGAACAAAAACATTACATAATTATTATGACCATTTTGATGGATTATATATAATAAATTAATTTAGATGACTATTAAATGAAACAATACCTGGAACAATAATTGCCAACATTATGTGCTCCCTCTTTATGGATATCCAAGGAGGAATGTTATTATTGATAACAAAAACAAACCACACCGAGTAAACAAATCTCATCTCTCCAAATGAATTGACACTGTCCGCTGCTAATGAAAGCTTGAGATTACGAGGTTCTTCTTTAAAGTGTGGCCAAGTTTCCTCTATTTCCTTAAATGTTGAACCATCTGCGATGGCACCCCCAGCCTAACTAGAGTTCCACCCCAAGCTTCCCAATTATAAAAAGAAAAAAAGGGTGGGTGGGAATGATAGTTCCCCTGCAGGGGCCCACCCAACCCCAACTATAGTTTAGAATAATCTAATAAAGGAGGTATTCGCATAATATCATCTCGACTTCTATTGCATGCATGGTAATCCATAAATTGTGCCAAGTTATTGCACCTGAATAATCATTGCAGACGTGGAATAATGGGAATAAATTGAAGAACCTTGCGAGGCACTTTTTTTGTTATTTGATATGATTGATATCTACTAATATGACAATCAGGGCATTTTGTTGAAAATTCATGTTGTTTATGATATATAATATGATCATTTGGACATGCATGTATTGCTTGATACTCCATTCCAATATCTTTCATAATGGCAGATAATTCTCGGTACGAGCGAGGTAGAATGTTTGATGGTGGTAACAAACACTCACCTATCAACCTATGACCAAAAATATAATTTGTTAATATAAAGAATATTAATTGCTACATGATTCACCCTTTGTTAACTGTAAGGGAATTATGACTAAAAAATGAAAAAAGATGACGTACCTTAACATACGTGTCATTGCTACATTGGATAAACCATTCATAACCTTCAAGTTCACCAACAACAATACAATGGCAAGAAGATTTATTTGGGAGCCTTCGTATAGGGGCTCTTGTGCCTTCTCAAGTATAGGTACATCAAGGTCATCTGCATCAACATCATCATCATGATCTTCTTGATCATCTTGATCATCGTGATCTTCTTCCATGGGATCATTACCTTCTACTTCTATATTCACACCTCCATGTTCCCTCATTTGGAAATCCACATTCTCCAAATTGTCATGGTCCATAACATGAAACACAGGGTGGTAGACCTATATCAAAATGATGACCTTAAATTAACCATGACCATGATGTCATAATCAAATCATGTCTTATGTATTTTATAAATTATTGAAATACATACCAATGGATGAAATTTGTTTCCCCCTTCAACGTGACCATGCTGCCTACAATGTTCCTCGACTGTTTTGATTAGATATCTTCGAGTCTTTAAGCCCTTACAAATTTTGCAAGGAAAATAACATTTTCTATCACCTTTTCTTTTAAAGTTAGACCACAATATAGAAATTGTCTCCCTATTTTGTTGTGGGTTGATATCGTCATACATGGTCTTTCTTGAATGGAATGACTCATTGGTGGAAGAAGGATGATTTGTTTGCAACCTATAGATACAAATCGTCACTAAACAACCATTTTCTCAACTCTAATTTTCTCAACGCAAAGGGACATTTATCATACCATAGAAACCTCATTATTTTTATATGGAATACACCAAGGAGTACCATAAAAAATATTAACCATTTACAATCATGAAAAGTAAACCTAAATCAAATAGCTCATTTTTTTATCAACATGTGCAGTCTTTGTGTATATAAAAAATGAAAGAAATATCAAGCTGAAATAAAATAGTGAACAAAATAGTATTCCACATAGAGTGAACACTCAAAAAAATCATTAAGACTATAATCACAAATAGAAACACTCTTTGTCAACAATGTTCAAAATCATCAAGACCATAGAAAAATAATTAAGGCTATAGAAAATCAAATTTTAGAAATGGACGATTCTGATGCTTTTCCATTACAACAATTGAGCATTCATCATTTGGTATTGTGTATTCCATTTAAGTATGTCAACAATGTTCAAAATCCTATCACCAAGCATAGACATAGGAAATCAAAAAGGGACAAAATATAAAAAATTAGAAAAATCATTAGGACTATAGAAAAATCAAGTTTTAGAAATGGACGATTTTGATGCTTTGCCATTACAACAATTGAAAATTCATCATTTGGTACTTCTTGGTGTATTCCATTTAAGTATGTCAGGCACAAAGTATTCCATTTACATTTGACAAACATGCAGATTTGACCAAGCATTTATGTAAGGGTCAAGGAACCTAAAACCTTTTAAAATTGCATTAGGATAGGAACCTAAAACCTTTTGAAAGGTTAAAGATGATGCAAGAAAGATTAAAATGGTCGAAGTTGACAACTAGTGTGTATGGTCGAAGAAGACAATGTAATGTACTACCAAGCAATAAACTTTTAATTCTTTACAAAGAGTCACTTCTCTGCTCGTGAAGACACAGTTTGGTGTTTATATTTTTTTATATATAAATAGCAACATTTACAGGTAGGATATCAATAAATAATAATCCATAATGAGTAAGCAGTGAGATTCATTCAAGAAACAACAATAAATAACAATCTAATAACAACTTACATTATTTAGCGTAAGTTTCGAATGCAACTCCCAAAATTTCACATACAAAATAAAATTTGGCAAGTGATCATTCTTAGTTGTTGTTGTTCGTATGTATTTTAATCTAAAATGGCACCAGCTAAGAATGATTGCTTGCCAACATCTATTGAATAGAAGGTACTCCAACCATTGCCATCATGATAACTCTCCACCATTGATTCTGATCATCATTGACAACTCTATTTTCTCGAAGTTTGCATTTATGAATTAAATCCAGTATACTCTTGTGTGATCCAGTATGCTCTTGTATGATCCCAAACCTACAAGGAGAAAAAGGTATGATGTCAAATGTGTTATCAAGCACTAACCAAACAATCACTAGCACATTTCATGCATGGATGAGAAACAGTATCCAAAGTTTCTAAATTCTGAGAAGAGGTATGAGTGGAGGCCAAAGAAGGGATATTTGTGAAGGTTTTATAGAGCTTCTCCTTAAATTATTGAACTTCTCTTTGTTTCGAGAATAGTTTAACATTCTCTACTTAATAGGGCCAACCACATGAAGGTGGAAGCTCATCTGGCCCCTCCTAGGAACCTCTTATGACCCTTTACGACATTTTAAGACCTCTAAGATGTATTCTTAGGGATCGTAAAGGGTCGTAAAGGGTCATAAGGGGTCCTGGGACACAACAGATGAGAAACATAAATGTAGGCATCATGGTCACATTTTTTTGGAAATACAACATAATTGAGTGGTATACCCAGATGATGCAACGCAACCACTACTCCTCCAGTTCCAAGTCAACTTGGAACTAGAGGAGTGATAGTTGTGTTGCATCATCTAGGTATACCATTCAATTATGTTGTGTCTCCAAAAAAAATTGTGACCATGATGCCTACATTTATGTTTCTCAACTGTTGTGATATCTACATTTATGTTTCTCAGTTGTCGTGTTTATGTGCATGTTCTTTATGTGTTTGGCTTCTCTCCCTCCCATCCAAAATAAGATTTTCCCACTCTAAATCAAGAATGCACGTGCAACAAGTATGTATGTTTTATGAAACACCTATCCACAACAGAATGGGAAGACATCTTTCTAGCCTGGGCTTGGATCCTTCAAAAATTAGCTCGATAATAAGGTTAATTTTTAATTTTGTTTAATTTTATATTGAAAATCATAACAAATTCATAAACAACAAAAAATTTTATGAGTTTATCAAAATATGTCCAACGTATCTACTTGAAATTCTAAAAAAAATTCATTATCTACAATAGCCCTCTGTTAACCACATTTACGCATATGGTCCCAACAAACTAGTGCACAAACTACACAAAGAAGGCATCGCAGAAATATGATTTATGCTTTCGCCATTGAAGCAATCTTGGCGGCACTTGCTACCTCTCAAGCCTTGCACAAGTTGTACTCATTTCCTACATCAGGTATAGATGTTGATGGGGTAGATGTAAATGTGGTTTCATCAACCCACTGAAAGTATTGACATCCACTATTTCCCTACAATACCAAATGTACATCAGTTCTTTATAAAATGATTAGTTGTCACATTATTTTTAAACATAAAATATAATTACATATCCAAACCTTTTTCCTATTTGGGAAAACCCAAAATTGATGCCCAGGATTAATTGTTGTGCGTGACATCTTCAACATGCATGGGCCAACACCACATTGACACATAGGCACATTGACCAAAGTCATCGACGCTATTTTGACAAATATTGCATTATCACAAATATTGCATTGTCATTATTTTGTTCATTCATACTAATTATAATTACAATAAAAAGAAACATACTAATGATACAGGCCTAGGTCCGGGCTAGAAAGATCAAAACTTATAATACCAATCAATGAATGATTTTCCTATCAGTTGCATTGAATAAAGAGTTTAATAATATAAAAACCAGACTGTGTCTTCACGAGAAAATCACATTGACCAATACACCCCCCATCCCACCATTCACACCCATCCACTCATGTCAAGATCTTGTGAATCCAAGAAAATGTAAGTCAATAACACCAAATATATCACATATACTCACCAAGACTCTTAAACTCACCAAGACTCTCCACAAGACTTTTAAGTGATATATTTGGTGTTATTGACTTACATTTTCTTGGATTCAAGGACTTTAGAATATACTCCAAAAGTGATTATGTAATGAAGGAAGTCAGAGGGAAGGACCTTGATTTAGGTTAATGGATATTTCAACATGATTTTGGACAAGATCTTGACATGAGTGGATGGGTGTGGATGGTGGGATGGGGGGTGTATTGGTGAAGAGTCTTGGTGAGTTTAAGCCTTTTGAAGCACTTTAGAAATATTGAATACATCATTGCTTGCCAACTATTTGATAGAGCCTAGTAAATCATTGGTTCTTCAAGACAAAGATTGTTTGCACGCCAAGCACTGTACAAGAACAGTCAATAAAAGGACTAAAATTCTTTGATTTTAAGACTTCAAAACAATATAATCAGTACATGTAATGATCAAAACTTATAATACCAATCAATGAATTCTTTTCCTATCAATGTTGCATTGAATAGAGAGTTTAATAATATAAACACCAGACTGTATCTTCACGAGCAGATCACATTGACCAATACACCCCCCCATCCCACCATCCACACCCATCCACTCATGTCAAGATCTTGTGAATCCAAGCAAATGTAAGTCAATAAAACCAAATATATCACTTAGAACTCAAAAGGCTTAAACTCACTAGGACAATACTCTTCACCAATACACCCCCCATCCCACCATCCACACCCATCCACTCATGTCAAGATCTTGTCCAAAATCATGTTGAAATATCCATTGACCTAAATCAAGATCCTTCCCTCTCACTTCCTTCGTTACATAATCACTTTTGGAGTATATTCTAAAGTCCTTGAATCCAAGAAAATGTAAGTCAATAACACCAAATATATCACTTAAACTCACCAACACTCTTAAATTTTCTTGGATTCAAGGACTTTAGAATATACTCCAAAAGTGATTATGTAACGAAGGAAGTGAGAGGGAAGGATCTTGATTTAGGTCAATCGATATTTCAACATGATTTTGGACAAGATCTTGACATGAGTAGATGGGTGTGGACCTAGTGTAGCTTCCCACCTTATACCACCTCCTTCAACACTCCTTTGCTCGCGGATTATGCCAAAATGAAATAAAATGAAATGTGCTGGTAGGCGGGATATATGTATAAAATTTGACTTGTAAATAACTGTAACTCGACTAGATCATTTAAATACATATTAAATCTTGTAAATTTGACTTGTAAATAACTGTAACAATAGAAATTAGATGAATAAAAAATTATGCCATAATTAACTACAAGCAGAGATAGATTACACATATGTGAGATAAATTATATGCCACAATTAACTAAAATTGTTTTCATTTGTCATGGGTTTGAAACCCTAATCTCTGCACTTCTAATGGTGTTCACACCACCATTGGAAGTGGCATGAACACCATTAGAAGTGGCCTGTGAATTTCCACTTCTAATGGTGTTCAATTTCCAGAGATAAAGCAATCAACTGTGAACTATTAAAAATTTAGAATAAAACCTCTGTTAATTGTGTGCCCTTAGTTGCAGATGGAAAATAATGATGTTCTCTTAGTCCCTAACAAAAAATATTGTCTTGAACATGGAAAAAAAAAAAACCCCAAAATGTTTGCAATGAATTCAAATTTACAAGGGGTGCATTTTTTTCAAATTGTTTTCATTTATTAGGGGTTTGAAACCCTAATCTTTGCACTTCTAATGGTGTTCACACCACCATTAGAAGTGGCTCATGAATTTCCACTTCTAATGGTGTTCAATTTCTAGAGATATAGAGCAGTCAACTAAGGGTGGGTTCTTTGTTTCCTCATCAACTGAGTTCAAGGTAAAATTGATGCTACTTTTGGTTTCATTGTAAAAAAATGTTGAATAAGTGGTTGAATATCACAGAAGTGCGGAAAATAAAAGCTATTAAAAGCTTAATCGCAAGCCCATGAAACTTTGTTTAACTGTGAACTATTAAAAATTTACAACAAAAACCTCTGTTAATTGTGTGCCCTTAGTTGCAGACAGAAAATAATGATGTGCTCTTAGTCCCTGACAAAAAATCATGTCCTGAACATGGAAAAAAAAACCCGCCAAAATGTTTGCAATGAATTCAAATTTACAAGGGGCACCATTAGAAGTGCAGAGATTAGGGGTTTGTAGGGTTTCAAACCCATGACAAATGAAAACAATTTGAAAAAAAATAAAAAAATGTACCCTTCATTAAGCAAATGCCAAAAAATCGAATCTCTTACCAATGCTACAATGAAATGGTTGAAATCGAATGCCTATTCCTCTTGATGTTATCTTGGGTTTGAGAAGAGAAATGTGGAAGAGAAGAAGATGCCACAACTTACAAGCTAGATGCATATAGGGGGTGTCCACATACAACTTCCCTCCTTACTGCCTCCTTTAGCACTCCTTTGCTCGCAGACTATGCCAAAATGAAATAAAATGAAATGTACCGGTAGGCAGGATATATGTATAAAATTTGACTTTTTTTTTTACTTCTATTCTCATGTTGGTTGGAATTATGACCACTCTTTAGGGTCATAATTTTGACCAACATGGGAATAGAAGTAAAAAAAATCAAAATTTTCTTCTATAAACCGACCATGGAAAATCATTTTATAACTTGGTCGGAAATGTTGGTCTAAAAAGTGGGTCAAATGTACTAGTGATAAGTCAATGAAAATATGTGTGAAAACACTAATGATTCATGGATTGCAAGGAAGAAATAAATAAATAAATATCGAACCCAATCTAGTAGCTACTACCTGAACAAGAACATTTGGAAAAAAAAATACTGCATGCAGGGTCTATGAATACAAGGAATTAGAGCGCATGAAGGGGCGTGCAAAACTCAAGGAATGATGCTTGCCAGGGCAGATAAAAAATAAAAATAAACTCAAGAAGCCAATCATTTTTTAAAAAAATGAAAACAAAATAGAGCTTACACTCGCGCCTGATCCATCACCAAATCCTTTAAGAGGATAAAAAAAGGGTGACATAATATGATAGGAAAATGAATAGAAACAGAACATTTCCTCATAGAAATGTGTTGACTTGGAATAAAAAAATACTCTCATATGACTAATGTGTAGAAAGAAAATGATCCTCTATCATTGAAACTACAGATACAATCTTTTCAATATATTGAGCATCAAATCCAGCTATTATAAGAGAGTTTGTTTTCCCTACCTCACAATCGCAGAAGGATTAAAAGGGAATGAAGAGGAGTTCTAGATCTCCTATTGAGCACCCTTAACACAACCAAACTCGATTTCCTCCAGCTTCACAAAGTAACTGATTTTTGCCAATAACAAATTTCTCAAATCCTTTTGTCTAGTGGATCCCTACTCTCAAGAACCCCCAAATTTTTCTAAGACTCTCCACTTTGAATCTTCATTCCTTCATTTTTTGCCCTTCTACTTCTAGTAAAATCCCAATTTAATGAGGACATGGTCTCCTCTTCTCGAGCCCCACACCCCATTTCCATTAATTATTTTTCACCCACTAGTATTAATGTCTGTCGCCTCCTTTCCCATCCAAAGTCTGATCTCCTCCCATACTTTTTAAACACAGATTTCTACCATATTTATTATTACCGTGGAGTTATAAATTAGGTCATCTTCTCATAACCTTATTTCCTAGGGAACAACTGCTCCATTTATTATGATATAATTAGATCTCTTATCAATTTTTTAATTATTATTTATTAATTTGATGTCTGCTTCTTTTGAACTTTTACTAATTAAATGTCTATTAGAATTTTTAAACAAAATATTCATAAAACACTTACCATCTTAATAGTTTAATATCTTTATTTGTAATTTGTTTTAATCTTTAAATTATACATTGAATATGGTTTTGCATAGTTTTGATTATATGTATGTAGGACTGCTAAATAACATTATTAGTTATACACTTACAAAACTATTATTTCTACACTAAAACTAATAAATAATGATGCTATTATGATTTTGTGGGCATTTTTGAAAATATGTTGCTTATCATTAATAATAATGTTTTGTACGTACTAACTCTACATATATTCCAATATAGGTATTGGGTTCACTCTTGAAAAGAAACTACAAAGCACATCATGAAACTAAAGGTTAGGGTGGCATAACTAACACAACACATGTCTAATAGTAAAACATTCATTCATAACCAACACATACTAGTTCATCATTAGAATATATAAATATATATGTATATATATCCATCTTGTCAGAGTACCCATGCATCATGAAAGTGTAAGCCATAATAATCTTGTAGTGCAAACCGAAATGTCACAAGAGAGCCATATGCACACATAAATATATGAATAGTTAATTATGGTCCATATCAAAGCAAAATGATCCAAGGCGGAGGGGTACTATAGTTCGTTGTTGTCCGAATTATTTATCTTGCACAGTATTTCTGTAATTGTCATTTTTGTTGTTGTAATTACCATAATTATAGTTCTAATTTTGAGGATAAGTATTTGGGGCAGTGATAGGTTGTTGGTAATTCCCTTGGTTTTGAGATGGATTTAACTTCATTTTGGTGAGTTCGCTTGCCAAATGAGACAATGTTTTCTTCATGGTGTCCAATTCATTCGCCAAAGTATTATCAGGTTCACTTGGGACATCAACCTTTTGCTCATAGAGAGCTTCCTTGTGCGCACCGTACCTTGGATATGTGAGGGCGAGTGGTGGGGAGGCTATATATGAAGTTGGGATTGGGTTGAGCTTTGGAGTGTGATGAACTAGGGGCTGGTTATGGGCTACAAATGGGCCAACCATGGAAGCGTTCCCTAATGAGGGTGAAGCACCATAATTCCCACCAACTTGTGGATCCATTTGTTGTGTAACAGTGATGGCCTCATTGCACACCTTTTCCAAAGTATCTATGTCAGCTGGGGGTAACCTTTTCAAGAATATGTATGTCAAAGGATCCAAGGCTCATAAGTAAACTTGTATGGCAGCCCCAATAGGTATGGTGTAAGGAGCCTCTAGTCTCTGATACATCTTGTGAAAATGGTGATTAAACATCACAATTGTCTCATTATGGTCTTTCCTCACCGAGATAAATTGATGATGGAGATTAGTGGGATCTACATATAGCTTGAATTGATTGAGGAATTTAATCTCAAATTCAGCCCAACTTGAAATGGATCCCCACAACAAGTTCAAGTACCAATTGTATGCAAATTATCTCAGTGTGTAGGGGAAGAAACGACATATGACATCTTGATGTACAATCTATTTGTGATTGCATAGTTCCTTGAAAGCATGGATATGTTCTTCTGATGTCCTTGATTCACCATAGATGAAGTGTAGACAAAACTTTTTGGGGTTCTTAGGTAACTCATGGATCCAGCCTTGTAGGTCCAATGGGGAACTTTGTGCATTTGTGAAAAAATCCATTGGAGGTGGTAATGGGACAACAACAAGAGGAGAAGAAATATGTGGGAAGGGAGGAGGATTATGCAAATCTGGTTGATGAGAAAAGTCTTCCCTTTGTTTCACTTTACTACTATGAGGTCTGTGAAATTCTTTGAGTTTGAGGAATTCCCCTTTGTTAGGTGATGATATGAGGACTCATCAAACCTTTCAGGAGAGAAGGATCCAATTTTTTGGGGTTTCCCTCTCGAGTGCCCTCCTTTTAGCACCACTTCTATTGAGCGTTGTTTTAACACGAGACAATGACTAGGAATTTGCATGAACAAATTCTCCTCTTGGAAGAATGATATAAATCAGTCTCAAGGTTCCTTTTAGGCTGGGTCTCAACCACTTAGATAGCTCAATTGAAGATAAATGTGAAACTGTTCACGAGGAGACCTTTGCTAGTTCGATCTTGGAGGGACTACAAAAATAATCTTAGAACAAATAATCTTTCTTTCTTTTTTTTGTATTTTGAATCTTTTAAATGAAAGCAATGTAAATTTGATTTAATCTACTATGACTGATTTGTAAACAATGGGAGCAAGGTAACAAGAATTTGGAATGAAATTACAGAAAGTAAACTAACAGACATAAACCACTGTTGCGTTGCCTTGCGAATTAAAGTACCAAGAAGATGGAGAAAACCCACAAAATGTAGATCCGAGTGAATTACAATCACGATTTTGCATATGCAATTATCAATGGAACTAAATGAAGATGTAAGATATATCAAAATTCATCAGATCATGAAGCCACCAAAAATGTGTGCACACATGAGACAAATTTATCTTGAAGCACCAAAGAACAATCTCCTCAATAATACATCACAACAAAGCAATGCAGCAATGATAAACACCAGACTAATGTAATCGTAGATCAAAATCGCCATACAATCAATTAGCTCTTTGAAATAAACGAATGAGCAAACACACATCCATAAACTTTGCAAAGATAGCAGAAAAAGCACGCTACGATTGAAGCACCAATTGTAAATTTTGTATTACAATAATAATTGACCTTAATTAAATCATCTTTTTACAATTTATAGAGCTTCACCCTTTTAGGGAAAGAAATTTCGCAACTAGGGTTTCGGCTACGAATGAAACTTAAAAAAAATCTAAAACTCAAGCTTACTAAAAAAAACTACTCTTAAAACAAATCTATACTATCCAACATAGAATTAATCCATGTGCATTACACTTTAAAAGAAAAAGATCCATTAAAGAACTTGAAATCTATTCTAGAACTTTGTCATTTCTCTGCATGTTCTTTCTTCAAAACTTGGAGTTCCTCCCCTTATTCTTTATCACGACTCTCTTTCATAGCTATGACTGAAAGATACCCCTGAATCATGTAAAAATGATTCAACATAAGTGATCAATCTGACTAAAAATCCATTGTAGAAGACAAGAAGTTGCTGACGGTGACAACCTAGAAATTTTGGACCTCGACCCTTGCTCTGAAAAAATGACTTCTAGAAAATGACTAAGTGTTGAACATCATGTCTGAAAAAAATTTGGACTTTCGGAGGCTGAAAAGAAGGAAAGGCCAAAAATTTTGAAGTACAAAATTGACTAAGTGTCAAGAAAGTTTTCCTCCATGCAAAAATTGGCTAAGTTCAAGATTGAACACTTAGCGACTTGGATGTATCTTGGGAAGTGCTTTGCGGAGCATGTCTACTATCTCTCGAATCTCCTCAAAATCTACCATTTGGATGTTTCTAAGGCATTCTTGTTGCTTCTCCTAGAAGGTGGCCAACTCATTTGTAAAGGCCCTTATTTCCTCTTCATGAGTTAGCATTTTTTGCATCTCCTCCTTTTGATAAAACATTTGCTGGAGGTCATCTTTTATCTTAACTCTATTGAATATATCCATGAATTGATGCACGATGTCTTTGGTTGGGTGCATTTTCTGATCATCATCATCATCATAAAGGTCTAAATCCAACCCTCCAAAAAACTCATGCATTTCCTCTACCCAGAGCATCCCTTCGTCTCTTTTCTTATCGATTTTGCTGAGGCACTTCTGGTAAACCTTCAAAGCCTCAGTGATATCTTTGATCCACTGTTCAAAATTATCAAGCTCTAATCCTTCATATATTTTCACCAAAACTTGGAAGTGTTGCTTCCTTATTATTAGAAGCACCAATTGTAAATTTTGTATTACAATAATAATTGACCTTAATTACATCATCTTTTTACAATTTATAGTGCTTCACCCTTTTAGGGAAAGAAATTTCATAGCTCAGGTTTTGGCTACAAATGAAACTTTTAAAAAATCTAAAACTCAAGCTTACTTAAAAAAACTACTCTTAAAACAAATCTAAACTATCCAACACATAATTAATCCATGTGCATTACACTTTAAAAGCAAAAGATCCATTAAAGAACTCGAAATCTGCTCTAGAACTTTGCCATTTCTCTGAATGTTCTTTCTTCAAAACTTGGAGTTCTTCCCCTTATTCTTTATCATGACTCTCTTTCATAGCTATGACTGAAAGATACCCATGAATCATGTAAAAATGACTCAACATAAGTGATCAATCTGACTAGAAATTTGTTGTAGAAGACTAGAAGTTGTTGATGGTGACAACCCAAAAATTTTAGACCTCGACCCTTGCTCCAAAAAAATGACTAAGTGTTGAACACCATGTCTAACAAAATTTTGGACTTTCGGAGGCCGAAAAGAAGGAAAGGCCAAAAAATTTTGAAGTACAAAATTGACTAAGTGTCAAGAAAGTTTTCCTCCATGCAAAAATTGGTTAAGTTCAAGATTGAACACTTAGCGACTTGGATGTATCTTGGGAAGTGCTTTGCGGAGCATGTCTACTATCTCCCAAATCTACTCAAAATCTGCCATTTGGATGTTTCTAAGGCATTCTTGTTTCTTCTCTTAGAAGGTAGCCAACTCATTTGTAAAGGCCCTTATTTCCTCTTCACGAGTTAGCATTTTTTGCATCTCCTCCTTTTGATAAAACATTTGCTGGAGGTCATCTTTTATCTTAACTTTGTTGAATATATCCATGAACTGATGCATGATGTCTTTGGTTGGGTGCATTTTCTAATCATCATCGTCATCATAGAGGTCTAAATCCAACCCTCCAAAAAACTCATGCATTTCCTCTACCCAGAGCATCCCTTCGTCTCTTTTCTTATCAATTTTGCTGAGGCACTTCTGGTAAACCTTCAAAGCCTCAGTGATATCTTTGATCCACTCTTCAAAATTATCAAGCTTTGATCCTTCATATATTTTCACCAAAACTTGGAAGTGTTGCTTCCTTATTATTATAAGATCATCAAGAGCCTTTTGCCACTTAAGGAATTTGCTCCTCCAGACCATCCTCCTCACACATCATATCCACCAATTTGGTGATCTCCTTAAGGATACCCCTAAAAGGTCTCAAAATTATCCTAAGAGTAGTTCTTGCAAACTCTTCAAAATTGGCCTTCCAATCAGAACATGCATGAATACAAGAATGTGAACCATCAGTCGACATCTCAGAAGAAACCCTTCTCTCCAAAATAGCCTGTAATGAGGCCTCGGGGTTGCTAAGGTAAATAGGACATGTTGTCTTAAGAATGAACCTCTTCATAGCTTCATTTTGTTCCATCAAAGCTTTGATCTTCTCCTCATCCTTATCCATGAAGCCTAATGAATGTTTCAACCCCAGAGTAACCAGTGTTTTACTACCTTCCCTTGTTGGTTCCCCCAAGTCTACCTCTTCAAAAACATAGTCCTCCAGAGTAATCTTAGCCACACTAGTATCCACTGTGGGGATGACTACTTGTGCTTTCCACCTGTCCTTTTGATCTTGTGTCACATATGATAGAGTCCTTGCTCAGGAACTAGATTCTCCTTGGTGAAATGCTTGGCCTAGCACCATCATATCTGTATCTTCTTCATCCGTGTAGACCCTCACCCTTGGTTGTATTTCTTTGGTGAACCAAGTGGGTTTGGACAAGGTATTTATAGGCTCATAGGGTGCAACTAAGCTTGATGTAATGACTTCATGTTCTGACTCTTGTTCCTTTTCTATTTCTTCCTCCCTTACCTCCTCTCTTACCCCTTCTTCTCCTGCTACTTGTTCGTCTCCTCTAGTCTTCTCTTCTCACTTTGTAGTCATTAGTGCAATTCATCCAGTGACCTTCAAGGTGTGGTTCATGCCCATAGTGCCTCCCCATTATATGGTTGTAGGTGTTGATTGGATCAAACTTGGTTCTTATAAAATTAAAGTATTGGAGGGGGCACTCATCCCATTCAAAGGTCAAAGATTTACAAACTCTCATATCTTGCAAGAAATGGGGTCCTATAGAAATAGGAAAGTCCCAACAATGCTTCTTCTTGTGTCTTATATGCTCATAGATGTCTGAGAGTTGTCTAGCCATCTCTAGTAGGATGATCCTGTTAGAAGGGTACCTCGGCAACTTCTTAGGAGTGAGAGTACTCGCTGCTACCCTGATGTAGGTAAAGGTCTTGAATTGAATATAGTATACCCCCAAGGCCTTTACTTTCACCACAACCTCCTTTGGCAACCTCTTGGCATAATCCCCCTCTATGGAGCGGATAATTGCAAAAACAAAGGCATCGTTGACTATCCTGAATTCTAAGCTATCCTCTCTAAGATGCTCCTTCCTCACAAGTTGAGGGTATACAATAAATGGCCAGGCATCAAGCTGACCCATTTCACCAACCTTGACCAACCCTGACTATACTACCCTCGCAGCTAGTAGATAAACAACATAAGAAGTCATATAAAAATGAGGATCATTTTTCATTGAGGTCAACTGCCTATCCAAGTTGTCACTGAGGATAGAAGCCCAATCAAACCTAGATTTCCTCCCCTTTATCCTTTCAATTAGAAGAATCATCCACGGTTCCAATTGGATTGATTTTCGCAGCCCAAATACTCGGTTAATCATGGTTATCGCTACCTAGATATCCTCCTTCATATACCCCCTCCTCATGTCTATCTTTTCAAGCTTATTCTTTTGGAGGGGTTGCATGAGGTATTCATTATTGACAATTTCATGTGACAACCAGACATCTTTGTTATATAAATTCATACCCTTGCCCATGGAGAAACCGTAGAACCTGTCTATCCCCTTTGGCAGGTGGAAGACATCCTTGATGTTATCAGGCCTTAGATCCAATACCACTTCTCCCATGGTATTATTCACCAACCTTTCATCTAGCACATAATGATTTTCTAGTGTGACAATAAGGTTTGAGGAGAGAATAGACACTGGATGTGCCACTACATTCACTAGAGAGCAGTACACTAATGAAGTGCAGTCCTCTAATCGCCCTACCAGCTGGGTGCACTTGACCAGGTAATCATTCCAACTAACATTCCCTATGTTAGTGTTAGTGATATTGGCGTGGAGGTTCCCCACCTTAGAGGGCGCATGGTACCCTTTGAACTGGTACTTCTTTGTTGGTGAGTTCACTTTCTCAAACATTCTGCAAGAAGAAACATGAATTAGTGATGATCACAAGAAGAAAATAATATACTAATGATGATAAAAATATTTTGAAGAAAACAAAAATCCCCAAAGACACAAGAATGAATGGCTCAAAAGACAGTTTTGAGGATTCAGCTTGTCGGAATCTGAAAAAATGGATCTACTCTGAAAGTTCAAAACAATGAAATGCAGGCATGTTTGACATATTTGAGGTCTCAGTCTTTCAGAGGGTGAAAAGTTTGTGTATTGTTGAAGTCTGAAACTCTGAAAAATGGATTCTGAAAAGGCTTTAGTTTGTTGGGTTTCGATAAGTTGGAGTGCGAAGAATGTCATTGACCGAAATGCCGAAAGTGCAAAAAGTTCACCGTGGACTTAGCAAAATTTGGTGGTTTGGTCTCGAAGTTTAAAACTCTGAAAGATTTAGGGTCGTCAAATCTGTGGGAAGAAAAACCTAGGTGTGAGATCAAAAATGAGTTCAAGGTGAGCTCGACCATCAGCTTGATGCAAAGGGCCCAGAGGGACAACCCTAAAGCCGCGAAGTGACAAAACAAAACCGCAAACACACAAACCCTAGCTAAACCCTAAAAGACACTAAAAAACCTCTAAAAAACTAAAAAAATGAATGGACAAGAGGAAAAAAACCCTACCTCGAACAACATGCTCAAAAGATCTGAAGGAGACTGAAAAAAAAGACGATCAAGCAGCAGGGAGGCACCGAACACGAAAATGCTCCACAGGAAAGCTTCGAAAATGAGAAGCTCACAAAAGGCATAAGTGACCAAAAAGGTCATGCCCAAGCCTTATATAGGCCTTGGGAGGGTGACGTCAGTCACCCTCTGGTATTTGGCATGTCGGCACTTCGAGGTTTTAGAGTTATCGGAACTTCAAAACTCTGGAAGGCCGATCTCCTATTAGGGAAATCAGACTTTTAGGGTTTCGGGGTTCTGAAATACTGACAACTCCAAAATCCCAAAAATGATAAAGCATATTCTAAGGTATTTCGTAGGATTCATCTTTTCATAATTTTCGCACCTTCGAAAGTCTGAAAGTGTGAAAGCCCAAAAATTGACTAATTGCTTAAGGAACAATCCCTAACAAAGGAAAAAATGATTGCCAAACCCTGAAAACAAACCAAAAAAAATGGGGGCCCCTTTGCCAAGTGGCCCAAAAGGGGAGCATGGTTGTGGGACCACAACACATCCATGCCTTCTACAAATATATAATAACACCCTAAATATATCATAATAACACTAAATATATCATAAAAACACATGATATATTTAGTGCTGCTCCAGCCATGTCTTCTAAAAATATTTCAAAATGACACTAAATATATCATAACAACACTATATATATCATAACAACACTAAGATGTATGGTGGTTTTGGATTGAGTTTTAGTTTGTTATCAAATATTGAATCGTGAAGACCTAAACCATATATATGCTCACTAGAGACTTAACATGCTTGACAACACTCGCTCTCAATTTGGTAATTTAAATGGCGTCAAAGTAGGGCATCGTGTAGGGGTAGAAAAAAATGTTTCTTGGTGGTAATCTTCTGCATTATTTCTTCATTTCTTAGTTGATTCAATCATATGATTATATGTTATAATATTTATGTGATCTAAATGTAGTAAATATAGTGCATTATTGATACATGGTTGATGGCTCTTATAAATGTACCAAACTATCAATGTGGTGGTGGGAATTTATTTTGAAGACTTCACGAACACATAGCAACCCTGGATGAAATTTTTGGTGCTGCCCAAATAGAAAAAAAGGTTGCTAATGTGTATACATTTTATGTTTGTAATGTAAATACTATTCATTATATAATAAGAAGTAATGTCGATTGGGTATCATAGGAAAACAATGGTTGCAAATACTTTAGTTGGGTCGATGATGGCCTGTCTTCATCTATCCAACCATCTCCAGTTATCCGTGATGAAGGATTTGAGTGCAAATCATGTTAGGCTAGGGAAAATGTTGAAATTATAGTTTTACAATACCTTCTCTGTATTGTAGTCACATATCTTTGCTAGGACCATATGCAGAGATGAGCTTAGAAATTTTCCACTTACTATTTTCATATTGTAACTTATTTTTTATTTAGTGTGAATATGGCGTAACTTTTTTTTTGCCTCAAGTGAGCATATATATGGTTTACATCTTTTTTACACTAATTCTTCTTCCTTTCATGTTTATGGCTCTAGTGAGCCTCAATCTTTTGTCACTCACTTAATTTAACGTATATAGTGATTTCTTGGTTAATTTTGATGTAGGAGCATCCTAGGGTAGTTGGCAATCCTGCATGGTGGTGTATTGAAGTGGTTATGTGTTACTTGGTTGCAGCTTTGACTAAGGATCTTGGTCATTGAAGGGGCTCGGTCGCTGAAGGGAACTTGGTAAACTTCTGGCACTTGACAAAACTTGTACTCGACGATGCTTGTGGTGCTTGGTCGACATGCTTGCTCGATGATGCCTAGCTAGCTCAGTTATTTTATTGGCGCTCGGTAGTTCTAGCTTAACAACTGGAGTTCTTGGAGATTTAGTTGGATGACTTGATTTATTTAATATTGGTAGCTTGTGTTGTATTATCCTATGTGGATCTTGAGGCCGACATGGAGAATTAATTGTTTGTAAGGCCATTTGAGAGCCGACTGATGCTACATTTAATATTTGTTTGTATTAGAAGCCGACTTGGCTTAGGAGTTAATTGTTTCTTCTAGTTGACTTGTGGTTGAAGAAATGTATTTAAGGAAGGTTTGGGTAGTTGTTTAGGGAGTTAGTTAGAAAAGGGAGAAAGAAGGATAATAATTGGATCCTACGAGATCTTGAAGATCAGATTGTTTGTCTAATATTTGTAATAACAAAGCTAGTGATTTGCTTGCTTGGAGACAAGGAGATTGTTTGGTGGCTTGTGAGCTCAAGTTTAGATCTGCCTTAGTGTTTCCACTAGTTTCTAATGTGCTACAAAGCTGGACTAGCTAGGAGATTGCATAAATACTATTGTAAGTGATTGTATTTGGCCCTAACCCAGAAGGCATTGCAACTAGGCATGTTGAATGACATTCTATTTGAGCATTATATTGTTGTGTTCCATTGCATTTTTGTTGCTGGTGTAGACTTGGACTATCCATTTTGGGATTATCTCGACCTCCCCTGCGCCAGGTGGTATCAGATCTTGAAGTTCTTGAGTGTGTAAACTGATCGCCGAGTTGAGGCAGTTTGCACTAGGACCTTGGGTTGGTGATTTGTTGCCTTGGGTTTTCGAAGATCTTGAAGGATGTTTCCGAGAAGATTAGACCCTAGGGCAATTACAGATCTCTATGATGCTGTAGAATCAAAGATTACAGAGAAGGTTAAAGTAGATTTCAGATTTGAGATGGAATTGATGAAGAATTACATGATCGCTGAGATCATGAGGGCTATTGCTGGTATGCCAAGGCATCTTGGTACTGAAGATGGCTATGAAGAAGCTGTTGAAGACTTTGAAGCTGCTGGATCTAGTGGAGATGATCGAAGGGACAGATCTGGTGAAGACAAAACTAGTCGGTTGCATAGATCTAGAGCTCGGTTAAGTACTAGTTACCAAATGGAAGTTTCTACTTTCTCTGGTACTTTGAGACCTAAGGATTTGATTGATTAGATTGGTGAGTTAGAAGATTTCTTTGAGCTTGAAGAAATTGAAGATCCTCTTAGAGTAAGGTTAACACAAACTAAGTTGAAAGGACATGTTGCTCTTTGGTGGAAGGAATTGCAAAGGGATAGAGAAGATGAAGGTGAAATGAAGATCAATCAGTGGAGGTTGATGGTGACTAAATTGAAAGCTAAGTTCATACCTGTCGACTATGAACTTGACTTGTTTAAGAAATTGTAGAATCTGAAGCAAAAAGTTTTGACTGTGGAAGACTATACCGAGGAGTTCTATAAGTTGACTATTCAATCTGGACATAGAGAACTTGGTAAAGAAAAGGTAGCTTGGAATGTGAATGGTTTGAGATTCAATATTCAAGATGAGCTTGGTATGCTGAAGATTGATTCAGTCGAGGATGCTTATTAGTATGCTCTAAAGGCAGAAGATAAGTTGAAGAGACAACATGGTAATTCTTGAGGGAAGGAGAAGCTATATCACTCAGTGAAGGATAAATCGATTGTTGAAGATGAACCGAAACCTGTTGAACCGATAAAAAGGACAGGTAGGGTTATCTTTAAGAGTACTTGTTATAATTGTGGTGAAGAAGGACATAGATCTTTTGAATGTTTGCATAAGAAGCTCTGTAATAGCAGGAATGATGTGGTGAATGAGAACATACTGAATGAACCTGAAGTAGAGTCAGAAAACTTGCTGGTTTGAAGAACATTGCTCGGTACTAAGGTAGAACCTTGTTAGAGGAGTAATTTGTTTAGATTTCGGTGCAAGCTAGGAGGTAAAATTTGTAATGTAATTGTGGATAGTGGTGGTACTAATAACCTTGTAGCTGAGGAGATGGTTCAGAAACTTGGTTTGAAGAGAGTGAGACATCCTTATCCTTATAGGATTGGTTGGTTGCAAGATTTTCATGCTTCGGAAGTGAGGGAGCAATGTCTTGTTGATTTTCAGATTGGCTAGTATAAGGATCAAGTGTTCTGTGATATTGTGGACATGAGTAGTTGTCACATATTGCTTGGAAGACCTTGGTAGTATAATTACAGGGTTGTGCATGATTGTGTCAAGAATGTATTCACTATTGAGAAGAATGACAAGAATTTTTCTCTGATGCCTTTGCTGGATACAACACTTGGTAGGAGAAACCTGAGCTTTGGGAGCTGAGATGAGTTGAAGGATTCTGCAAGGATTGGAGATCAACATGGAGAAAAGACCTGTGGATTGTCTAGGAAAGACTTGAAAAGACAGAGAAAGTAGAAGTGGAAGAGTATGCAAGGTGAAGACTCGAAGGACCTGTATGTGAAGAACCAGTTCGGGGTTTATGTGTTGAATCCCAGAAGATGTTCTTCCAACCTTTGAGAACATCTTTTTGAACTTGGGGTGTCTGATGTAGGAGCATCCTAGGGTAGTTGGAAATCCTACATGGTGGTGTATTGAAGTAGTTCTATGTTACTCGGTTGCAGCTTTGACCAAGGATCTCGGTCATTAAAGGGGCTCGGTCGCTGAAGGGAACTCGGGAAACTTTTGGCGCTTGACATAACTTGTACTCGATGTTGCTTGTGGTGCTCGGTCGACGTGCTTGCTCAGTGATGCCTAGCTAGCCCGGTTGTTTTACTGGCGCTTGGTAGTTCTGGCTTATCGACTGGAGTTCTTGGAGATTTGGTTGGTCGAGTTGATGTATTTAATATTGGTAGTTTGTGTTGTATTCTCCTATGTGGATCTTGAGGCCGAAATGGAGAATTAATTGTTTGTAAGGCCATTTGAGAGACGAATGATGTTGCATTTAATATTTGTTTGTATTAGAAGCCGACTTGGCTTAGGAGTTAATTGTTTCTTCCAGCCGAATTTTGGTTAAAGAAATGTATTTAAGGAAGGTTTGGGTAGTTGTTTAGGGAGTCAGTCAGAAAAGGGAGAAAGAAGGATAATAATTGGATCATGCAAGATCTTGAAGATTAGATTGTTTGTCTAATATTTGTAATAGCAGAGCTAGTGGTTTACTTCCTTGGAGATAAGGAGATTGCTTGGTGGCTTGCGAGCTCAAGTTTAGATCTGCCTTAGTGTTTCCACTAGTTGCTGATGTGCTATAGAGATGGACTAGCTAGGAGATTGCAGAAATACTATTGTAAGTGATTGTATTTGGTCCTAACCCGGAAGGCCTTACAACTGGGCATGTTGAATGAAATTCTATTTTCAGAGCATTATATTGTTTTGTTCCACTATGTTGTTGCTGCTGGTGTAGACTTGGACTATCCATTTTGGGATTATCTCGGCCTCCCCTGCATCAAATTTTCTTACTGGACATTGCTTTTTAGAATTCTAACCCAAGTTTGTAGAGAAATTATGAGGTTAATAGAGATATATCATGTATGAACTCATTTAATTGGTCATGTTTTGCTCTTAACAAGCGTGATTCATTCAGGTAAGAATCCAAGGAGGCCAATGAAGGTAATACAATTAATAAGATTTTTTTTAAACTCATACAAAAGTTAGCAACTAAATGTACTTCATTAGGGGTTACAATTTATATGATTTTTTTCATTAAAACATTACAGGGATTGTGGTACTAACAAAAGCACAAAGTAGTCATATGCTTTATGTATGCAGATCCACAGACAAAAATGAGAGTTGGGGCATGAAAGAGCGTCAAAGACTCATCAGACTATAAATTTATAACACTATATCTGCATTATGCAAATGAGGAATGCCTCATTCATTTATTTATAATTTCATATCTGCATTATGTAATGAGGAATGCCTCATTCATTTATTTGTAATCTTATTAAGTTTTCTTTTTGGGGCTAGATCGAAGGTTTTCTCCACCCGACTCTTTCCTATCGGTGCCCCTAGTGAGTTGGGTTGTAGGCAACACTTTGAAAAATATAATTAATAGAATCAATGGCTTGTTTGTAGTGATGACATGTGTATTTTGGAGTGTGTTATTTTATAAATTTGTATAGAAAAGAAAAATATTAAAAAAAGTTCTACAAAATGTTAAAATTTTTAAAAACTATAAAATTAACCTTATTTAAAAAAATTAAAAATTAAAATAAAAAATCTGCTTGTTTATAGTGATGTCATAGAAAAATAAAATAAATATTCAAAAACTCTTACAAAATGTTAAAAACATAATTATATTTTAAATTTTTTTAAAAATTAATCGTATTCAAAGAAAGTAAGAAGTAAACAATTTTAAAAAATTCCTTATTCATCCCTTATTCCAATTTCAGATTGTGGCACTCAAACACAAAAAATGCATTTCTCAGTCATCTTCTGGGTGAACCAAACGGGTCTAGCTCATATTTTAGAAATTATTTTTGGGATAAGTATCTTCCAGAATTGACGTTATCCAACATTTGGTATTCCAGCACCCAAACGAGCCCTAAGGAAAAATCATAGAGTAGTATAAGAATGGACATGCTAATCAAAATGCAAGGGAATACAATCTCCTTTACATAAACCTAATCAAAGTCATTACTTAAGAACAATTAATTTTGATTGGGAGTTGGGTTGATGGATAATAATGTCATTTTTATAAAATAAAGGAAATGGATAGAGTACTTAGCTTTCACTTTGATGAATAATAATGTCATTTTTTGAAAATAAAAGCAATGTATAGAATACTTAACTTTCAATTTGAAACAATTAATTTGCCATAATTTAGAAATTGATGGTATTGACATGCTTGTTATCTTGGAACCAAAAATAAGTTAAATTTTTCTATAAATCAATCCGAAGCAACTCAAATTCAACCCCACAACATTGATTCAACTTCTATGTGCATATATAATTTGGTAGATAGTATACTTCTAAATATTGATTTAGAATAATATTTAATATCCATTGATTAGTAAGAACGACAATATCTAAAAATACCTATTGGGAAGTTAGATTGGAGTTAAGTTGTTCTAGGTCAAATTGCTTTTTCATTGACTTTACAATGTATGTAAATGATGGAAGTTCAACATACGTAGAATTGTGGATGGCCTATGCGATTCTCATATAGATTAACATTTCTTCTAATCTCTAAATTGTGACAAATGAAGACTTTCTTATTCTTTAGATGTTAGACTTGTTAGACAATATCATTTCATATATAAATTAATTGCATAAAAGGAATACTTTAAAATATCAAGACAATAATAAGTTACATAAATATATATCAATTAGCTCATGAATCTTAAGTGAATAACACACCACTTCAATTTAACTCAAGATTAAATTATTATTATTTAAATAAACAACAATATTTAAAATATATACAATTTAAAGCAAAAATAACAAATACATAATATTAAATATATACAATAAAAATATAAATAAATTGAAATATTAAAAAATAAATACAAATAAATGTAAAATAAAATGAAATATATAAAAATAAAAATAAATAAATTAATATCATTTTTTTTTTCAAATTTTAAAAAGAATACCAATAAATCATTCGATAACTAAATGAAAATTGGCATAAATGGAATATTAAGCTACATGAGTGTCCTAATACAAATGTGGACATAAAAAAGTTGAGGAACATAGGGAGAAAACATATTTAGGGGCTGCTATTAGAACTTGCATGTTTTGTAGGACGGGCGCAATTGAGACCAAATGACACTTTCTCATGGAATGCACTGCCTATGAAGATATTCGTGCTAATTATAAAGCCATCTTGAAAGTGGACAACATGAACGATCTATTTGAAGAGGATAAGGTCAACCAAACCGCAGGTTTCTGGTCAACATTCATAAAAGAAGATCGGAGTTGAAAATAATTATGGAAATTGTTTAGGCGTGTGAGTTCCTTCCGTCCCTTAGACTGCTTGGCCTCGTAGATGTCATTAAAATCATTCATTCATTCATGCATATGCTATTTTTTTGTTTTTTTAAAAGAAACTAAAGATATATATATTTTTTTAAAAGAAACTAAAGATATATATATATATTTTTAAGAAACTAAAGATAGGCGTAATTAGACTTTTTCTAGTCCGCAGCTAGATCCGATGCTTTGACTCTTCTCTGCGGATTAGTCCTAACTTAAAATGCTTGTTTAACGAGTCTCTCCCAAGCATAATTAAACATCTTAAGCGCGACCTATAAATTATCTGTAATAGGTTGAGAAGTTAAAGAGCTCTAAAGAAGAGGTTGTGACAGGCATCATCGATCTTCACGAACTACTGGTACAAGTTCAATTTTTTGGTTTATTAATTTCTTTCAACATATGCGAAATAATGTTGCTTGGATCTGGTTAAGAGTAAAAAATCTGTACAAATTTCAACTACCCATCTCAATAATATTGTTCATTTCACGGTTTTTAATTTATTTTTCACTCAGGGCTTTTGTTTCTTGATTTTATTACAGTTCTGTTTGCAGTAGTTCTCAGGAATGCCCCCAGTATCATTTCTTATTACAGTTTTGCTTGTACTAGTTTTAAGAAAATGACCTCAAAGGCTGTGAAGCAGATCTATAAGTTTGATCAGAAGGGACAACTTGGTGATGCGAGACTCGATTTGGACCTGCACTAGTTGTTTAAAAAATCCATCGCTTAGATGTGAATTGTATCTTTGCTATGCTTTTTGCTAAGCGTCGGAGATTGTATGATCTTCTGTTATCCTAAATGCAGCAACGTTTTGCAATAATCCTCCCTGACAATTCCAAAATGGGTTCTTTGGGACAGGGCACGGGAGATCCGCGAATGTTTTTGCCAGGCATGGTATAAACATTCCTCCCTCATATTTGAAAACTGTATAAATCAGGCGCGGATATGCAATTAGGTGATAGATATAGAGCCAAATTTAGGTGCCAAAGTGGGAGCTTTGGAACAGTTTGTGTCCAACTCCCACAATAATAAGAATTGGATTATTGTCGTCTGTTGTATATATTTTGAATTATGAGGGCTAAGGTTTGAAAACCCTGGCAAAGAGCTGCTTATCGCTGAATGCTTTGTCGGATGCAAGGATATTCACGCTTGTTGCCTGCTTGAAAAAATCCCTTACCCTTCAGAGGGCTTCGAACTGATTCTGAGTCACATCCTTCAGGGAATGATGGTTGTTGCTCCTGAACCCGGACCTTAAGATATTTCACAGTAGTTTTTTTCAGAGTTTCAGTTTCGGGAGTCCATGTATGTGTTCTTGAGGGTTTTAACGCTTCACGATGTGTTTTTGTGAGTATTTGCTTTAAGAACTCAAAATAAATAATGCAAATTCTATTCTTGTGTTCAATATCGGATTAATCTTGTAGATTGTAACATTTTAGAAGAAGGTTTGTGATTATGAAGTTTATCCTAGATCAGATGCTTTATATTTTTTCATTTTTAGTGTGAAGTACTAAATAGTCTTATGCAGATGCCCATGCTTTGAGACTCTTGTTTTAAATTTAATAATTGATTTGGGAATTGATGCGTTCAGTACATATATATTGAATTCTAGAGAAAACTTATGTTTTCTATGGATTTTAGTTTTTTGTCGCAAGATTTGTGGACGAAAGATTTGTAATTTTGCATTTGTAGTGATGCAATAGCTTGAGATATTCAGAGCATAGGTTTTAGGGCTACCTGGTTTCTATGTTGTTTTAAAAAGTAAAAAATATATAAAGCTCTTGGCTACTGGACCCGTAGCTGTATTTTATAGCTCTTGGTTAAAGTTATTGAAAATAGGTAAAGTCTTATAATGTATCTGCTGCATTGGCAAGTTCAAGATTTTCTGGAACACTGAAGCAGTGTGGAAATTTATTGTACAAAAAGGAAATTTAAGAAAATTGGAATTTAAAAGATCTAAATAACCAAAAGTTATGCCCAAGTTTGGAAACACTCAAAACAAATATATCCAGATTAATTGAGTCAACCATTGACAGATCTATGTGATTGCTTAGAAACCAACTTTTATCTAAATGATTGCTGGTTTTGAGTTAAGAGCCAACCCTTCGCATGCACATAATAATTTGCAAAGCACCAGCACTACCATAATACTGGGATTAAAGTAATTTTGTCAACAAAATAACATCAACATTAAAAATTCGAATCATGCAGAAAATGAAAAAATCTACTTTACAAATAAACTTTAGACATCTTTGCTAGTAATTTGTTCACCACATTTAAAATGCAATACAAATGTACTCATTTGTCCACCACATTTAAAATGCAATATAAATGTACACATTTGTGTCATCCGATTCATAACATGAGATACATTAAGATGGTATTTTAAGAATCTTACACAACTATTATTGTCATTGCCCTGGTAGGGAGCAGTCTTTTCCAATTTTGGAACTTGGAAATAAATTCTTGGGGCTGTTGATGTCTTGGTAGGACAGGATATGGTATATCATATCCTACTAATAATGTTAGGTAAGAGAAAAGTTAAATGCTCACCTACAAATATGATGATAATTCCCTTAAATGTTCTTCATAATTTACCATGGCTATGCCCGGTTTCTGTGAAAATTTTCAAGATCAGATGCTAACATTTTCAGTTCGTCGTTCAACAGAAGTCGGCTTTCAAGCTATGTTACATGAGGTCATGTACCCCTCTCTCCCCCAACCCCGTGTTTGTGTCACCAAAGCCATTTCCTAGACGTTGAGATGGTTGGGGATTCCCCTTGTACCCATGAGTTTTTGGGACGTGTCACCAAATCAACACTTTGGAGATCTTGTATGCTGAGGATGTCAATTGTTCAGATGTTGGTAAAATGTCTCAGTAAAAAATATAGAGTATAAAACATAGAAAAAAGAGCTATGGAGGGCTACAAGGCCCCCAATATCCCTTTTAAAATCCTAAGGCCTCCCTATGATTAACCCACTTTCCATCTCATGATTAACCTTAATCCTTCTTTTTAATTAACACTGTATATAATTTTTATACAGTCATCCCCAAAAAATGGCCTCTTGGGTTGTTGTCGCCAAAATGCATCCAACTGTCGTAATGACACTTTTCTCCAAAGAGTTGATTCAGCATTTTGCAGCTGATCTAATAGATTAGATATTAATGTTAAGATCAATTATAATATGTAAAAGAAGGGGCAATATAAAAAGAATGGGATGCGAGCTGAAAAATTGTAGTCCAGTTGCAAATGGCAAAAACCCTAGCTGCGCATTGGAAGAGCAATCGGAATCTATTTTCTCAGCTACCGATGGAGTGGATATTGGTTTTGATTGCCTTGTTATAAGATGTCACAAAGGAGGTTAGAGCGGATATGGACATTATGAAGGATTTGGCAATCATTTGCAGGTTTGTGGGAGGCAGGCCCAACCAAGAGAAGATTAAATTTTGGATCACTTCAGAATGGAAGACCAAAGTCATTTTAAAGTTTTTGTGTAAAAACTTTTTCATGGCAATTTTTGCTTGCAAAGAATTAAAAAACAAAGTTTTTTAGGGAGGAATTTGGAAGATGGGGGAAATGCTGCTTTATATTCAAATCCGGCATCCTAATTTTAACCCAGCGATCTTATCCCCGTATGATAAACTAGTTTGGTTAAGACTGTAGAATTTACCCTTGGAATACTGGGCAGGGGAGTAACTTGAAAAATTGGTTGTTCGTTTGGTACTCTGATGGACATTGATATGGAATTGCTTGAAAAGGATTTTGGGAAATATGTTCGCTTGCAAATAGCAGCCATGAGGAAAATACCCAAAAATATCACTTTGATTGTCAATGGAATGAAATGGCTTCAACAAGTGGAAATTGAGGAGGCAAAATTTTTTTGTCTATATTGTTGTTCCAGGTTTCATTTGGAATTTGAATGTGCCCCAAAAATTAAAACAAAATTTGTTTGGGGAGCCAAAACCCCTAGGGAACTGAGTAACAATACGGAGATCAATTTGGCTGCTGCCCCAACAGTATCCAATAAATTGATTGAAAATTCGGCTTCTTCGCCCATTTCTTTGGCAAAGGCTGCTCCACCATTGGATATTGGCTGTCAAGAAGATAGAGCGATTGAAGGGGTCAATGTGAATTCAGAGGATTCTGGGGATGAAAGTTAGGAGGACAAATTAGACATCTTAGAAGATAGATGTATATCGCAGTTAGCGGCCAAAGCTATTGGATTTGCAAAAGACAAGAAGAAGAAAAAAGGGAAGGGATGAAAATCCCGTAAAGAATTAAGGGAGCAGGAAGCCTCTGAGAAGAACTATGCCAATATCACAAAGTTATTGAAAAGTACCAAGGGAGGAAGCCCCTCACTTGGAAAACAATGAAGATAATTACCTGGAATGTCATGGGGCCCCTAACAAAAGATGCTTAATCAAGCATCAAATTTAGCTCTTATCAAGCAACCTTTATTTACTCCAAGAAACAAAACTCACTACAGAGGATGGTAATAAATCTTTGGCTTACTGCAAATGGTGGAAAGGATTTTTTAGGCATTCTATTGACATTCCTAGTGGGTTGGGATTGATGTGGAAGGAGAGAGAACTTTCGCTTGATGTGGTGAACGAAAACTCAAATTGGATTGTTGCCTCTGCATATAGTCTTTCACTGAACAAATTGTTTATGGTGATTTGCGTTTATAGGCCCATTAAGACAATTGAGAAAGTGACACATGACGCGACATTATGAATTTCATGTCTGAGAGGAAGGATGCCAGTTTTATCATTGGTGGGGATTTTAATGCGATTTTGAGCACCTCAGAGAAACTTGGTGGTAATTGCAACATGAGCCAGACTATGATGGATTTCATGAACTTTGGTAGTAGCTCTAGTCTAGTGGATTTCCAAACCCCCAATGGTATATACACTTGGAACAATCGAAGAAGGGACTTCCTGAACATTGCGGAACAACTCTCCTGAATGGACAGACAATCAGGTTTTTGTTGGAGCTAAAATCATTCTGGTATCTGTGTCGGATCACTTTTTGGTAGAACTTGATATTTGGGGAAACTTTGTTAATCTAAAAACTTGCTTCAAGCTTGAGAACATGTGGTGGTGAGATGACAATCTACTGCTGCATCTTGAAGCTTGGTGGAAGGAGTGCAGGGTGGGAGGTTCTTGTAGCTTGAAGTTTGTAAAAAAGCTTCAATACATCAAAGGCAAACTAAGAGATTGGAACAAAGCAGGGTTCATTAACATTTCCTTAGAGAAAATTAGAATTGAACAGGACACTGCTGCACTAAATGAGGAAATTAGAATTGAACAGGACATGGCTGCATTGAGAGAAAATTATAAGATATGGCATGTTCAAGGAAGACTACTATAAAGAAAGGGCACTAAAGGAAGAGTACCAAGAGGTACTTGCAAGGGAGGAAATTTACTGGAAAGACAAGTCCAGGGAGACATGATTAAAGGCTAGGGACCCACATTCCAAATTTTTCCATGCTTCTGTCAACAATCGTAGAGCTCTTAACAAGATTGAAGAAATTGTTAAAATGCATGGTGGTAGGGCTGTGGGCATTAGAGTGAGGTTCATGAGGAGGCTGTGACTTTCTTTTCAAGTATATTGGGCAGCAACAATGTCAAGAGTGGTCAAGATGTGGATATTGACTGCATTCCCAACATTATATTAGAAAATGACAATCATTTGCTTTGTGACCTTGTCACTATGGAAGAAGTTAGAAACACTCTCTTTCAACTGCATCCGGAAAAGGCTCTGGGACTAGACGGATTCCTAGCGAAATTTTTCAAAAGTGTTGGCATTTTCTGGCCGCGGACATATGGAACCTAGTAGAGGATTTTCATATTCACAAAAGGTATGTCAAAGATAATTAATAATACTATAATTGCATCGGTTCCAAAAAAGAAACTATTTTCTTCCTTCAATGATTACAAACCAATTTCGTTGTGCAATGCTATTTATAAGGTGATCGCCAAAATTTTTGCAAATAGATTGAAAAAATTAATGAAAAAATTTATCTTTGAGGAACAATATGGTTTCACCCCGGGAAGAGATCTCATTGATTGCATTATTCTCACAAATGAGGTTATTCACACTATGAAATCAGAGAATTTGAAAGGAATGATGATCAAACTTGATGTACAAAAGGCATATGACAGAGTGGTGTGGAATTTTTTGCTAAAAGTATTGCACAAATTCAGTTTTTGCAATCAATGGGTAGAGACTAATAAAGACTGTATCTCCATTGTGCACTTCTATGTGTCTCTTAATGGTGCTTTGTTTGGGATTTTTGATGCCTCGAATGGTTTGAGGAAGGGGGATCTGTTGTCTCCATTCCTTTTTGTTATTATGGCCAAAGCTATGGGGAGAGCATTCAAACTGAGAAGGAGAATGGGTTCATGGAAGGGCATTCAAGTGATTGATGATAGCGAGCCCATCACACATGCTTTTTGCTGATGATACCTCTTTGTTTGGGGAGGCAAGCATTCGCGAGGCAGAGCAAATTAGAAGCATTGACTAAATATGAAATGCAGTCTAGACAAACTTTAAATAGAGAAAAATCTACCATTTTATTTTTCAATACAAAAAGAAGTGTTCAAAGGAGAATAGCGACCATCCTTGGTTTCTCTATTGCCTCCCTTCTTGCTAAATACCTTGGAGCACCAATCTTTGAAGGGGTTTACAGATCTAAGCATTGGGACGACATAGTGGAGAAGTGCAGATCAAAGGCATCCTCTTGGAAACCAAATGGCTTTCGTTTGTAGGCAGGATGACAATGATCAAATCAGTCATATCTGCCATGCCCATCTATGTAATGTCTTGTCTACCAGCCACCCATAAAATTGAAGCAAATTTTGAAAGCATTCTCAAAAGATTCCTATGGGAAGGTTCTATGGATGAGAGGAAAATTCCGTTGATTAGCTGGGAGACAGCTTGTAGGCAAAAAATTGATGGGGGCGCTGGTCTGAGAAGAATTAAAAAGCACAACTTAGCTTTTGGGTGTGAAGCTGGTTTGGAATATGTACAAGGCCCTTGAGCATCCTTGGTGCTAGATATTTCAAAAGAAGTATCTTGATAACAACAATCCAAATTGCATTTTGTCAATTACCAATACGTGTAATGGATTGGCTTCACGGAGATTCCAATGCAATTCCAGGCATTTGATCACTAATCATCTTACTTGGAAAGTAAATAATGGTAGATTTGCAGAGTTTTGGACTGATTCATGGAATGGGCATAAGAGTCTGGTCGACATACTGGACATTCAAGATTATCTCTATGAATTGTTACTAAAGTTTGGCTCAAAGGTTTTCAGCTATTGGAAACAAGATGGGGTGGTTGGAGGTGTGGAAGCTGTATGGATTGACACTAATTCGTTGGGTCTTCCTATTGATTTAGAATGTGCACTATGGGTAGAACTTGCTGTCCACAAATGTGAACCATGCAATCTAGAGGATGACATTATTTGGTGTGGTGCCAAATTTGGGTAGTATTCAGCTAAGTTGGGCTATAGAATTTAGGAGGAACAAGAATTGTCATCTGATTGGCCCTCGGTCTTACACTGGGATCCAGTTGTTCTTCCCAAAGCGGGTGCCTTCTTGTGGGTGGCACTGCACAAAAGATGTCTAACAATGCATGGACTGAACAGTGTTGGTTTCTATGGGCCCTCTTGGTGTGCACTTTGTAGGAAGGATGCTCAATCCGCATACCATCTCTTTTTGAATTGTGATTATGCCTCCAAATGCTAGGATTGGTTGTTGAGCTCTATGCCTTAGGTGGGTCCTGGACCAAGGTGTGTGTTGCAATTCTTACAAGGGCGGCCCAGACTTTATAGGAAATCTTTGTGGTCATTAATTTGGGTAATTGCTCCATCCCAAGTCATCTGGAACATTTGGAAGGAGAGGAATAGGAGGATTTTCAAGGAAATTGAGATGCCACGGGAGAGTCTGGTGACCAAAAATTAGAAAAGAAATTGTGGAGACTGCCAATGTTGGAGTTAAATTTAGGAAAGATACCAAATTCTCCAAATGGGATGAATGGATTCAAAAATAATGGGTGGAACTAAAGAGACCGATTGTTATTTTAAAAGGGGATATGGTTGACCACAAATAAGTGGCTTGGAAATGTCCTAAATTGCATAGATGGAAGCTGAATTTTGATGGTGCTGCGAAAGGATGTATCATTTGATATTGGAGGGGTGACTATGTATGGACTTCTTCTAAGAAACTGGAAGTCGCCACAAATAACAAAGCTGAATTTGAAACCTTGGTTGTGGGGTTGAAGTTGTGCAAAGAAAAGAATATTTGGGAGATAGATATTGAGGGTGACTCAAATATGCATTCAGGCTGTGATTTGTGGTGAAAGCCCAAATTGGAAACTAAGTAATTGGATTAGGATTGCTAGGGATCTTCTCTCAAATTTTGGGGACTATTCCTTGGCTCATGTTTATAGGGAGGCAAATAAAGATGTGGATTTGATTGCCAATATAGGAGTTACACAAGAGGCAACAATAATCACAGATTCGACTATCTCTTTTTGGCCAGGTCTCCAAGCTATTTTGGAGAAAGAACACAATGGGTGAAGGTCTGATCTTTTTCTTTTTTCTGATTAACAGGGGTACATTTTGTATGTAGTTGAGAAAATTGTAGTGGGATGCTAAATCTGCAGATCATCTCTTTTTGAATTGTGATTATGCCTCCAAATGCTGGGATTGGTTGTTGATCTCTATGCCTTGGGTGGGTCCTTGACCAAGGTGTGTGTTGCAATTCTTACAGGGGTGGCCCAGACTTTATAGGAAATCTTTGTGGGCATTAATTTGGGTAATTGCTCCATCCCAAGTCATCTAGAACATTTGGAAGGAGAGGAATAGGAGGATTTTCAAGGAAATTGAGATGCCATGGGAGAGTCTGGTGAACAAAATCAGAAAAGATATAGTGGAGATTGCCAAAGTTAGAGTTAAATTTAGGAAAGATACCAAATTCTCCAAATGGGATGAATGAATTAAAAAACAATGGGTGGAACTAAAGAGGCTGACTATTATCTCAAAAGGGATATGGTAGACCGCAAGCAAGTGGTTTGGAATTGTCCTAAATTGCATAGATGGAAGCTGAATTTTGATGGTGCTATGAAAGGATGTATCATTTGAGATTGGAGGGGTGAGTGTAGTACGGGCTTCTTCTAAGAAATTGGGAGTGGCCACAAACAACAAAGCTAAATTTGAAGCCTTGGTTGTGGGGTTAAAGTTGTGCAATGAAAAGAATATTTGGGAGATAGATATTGAGGGTGACTCTCAAATATGCATTCATGTCGTGACTCGTGGTGAAACCCCAAATTGGAAACTAAGTAATTGGATTAGGATTGCTAGGGATCTTCTCGGATTTTGGGGATTATTCCTTGGCTCATGTTTATAGGGAGGCAAATAAAGCTGTGGATTTGATTGCCAATATAGGATTTACACAAGAGGCAACAATAATCACAGATTCGACTATCTCTTTATGACCGGGTCTCCATGCTATTTTGGAGAAAGAATGCAATAGGTAAAAGGCTTATCTTTTTCTTTTCTCTGATTAACAGGGGTATATTTCGTACCTATTTGAGAAAATTGCATTGGTTGTCTCCCACGCTTGTGTACTGGGATTGACGTTGATGGGAATATAGAGCAGAAATCTTGCATGTTGGTTCTACTGTAAAGAAGGGCTGCTTGGTCTGATTTTGCAGGTGTTGGTCGACTTTGATTGAATGTTTGGTTCTTTCTAAGTTGAAGGGCTCTCTATGAAGGCCGAGCGCTCATCTCTGTTCATTGGGTGAATTGGTCTGTGAGTATGGCCCATATATTTGGTATTAGCCATCTTTGCAAAGAAGGGATCGAAGGGTAGTGTAGGCGTCTGTTTGTGGTGGATGGAGACGAGACTGTTATAGCTCTAAGAATGGTGATTTCTGGGTGCTTCAGAGAGTATAGGCACTGGAACGATGGTCACATCTACCAAGCTGTCCTGTGTTCGCTTGCGGATGTGGTTGGTTCGAGAGGGAGGTGCTTCCAGCTTGCTGATGGATTTTTGGTGCCATACAACTAGCCAAATGTGGTCGATGCCATTCTGGAAATGGACACTAATATCTAGAGTCACCCTCCTGGGGTATATTTAGAGAAGCTCAATGTCGGGACTGGTAACAATGGTGCCTGTGGCACGTCTGCAAACTGAGAGAGGAAATCGAGTGAGGATATCTCTCTTGAGGCAGCCTGGGATGCCTTCCAGAAGGGGGTTTTTGATAGAGATTTTGCTGAGCTCTAGACTATTCAATGCAGCTAGGGGCTCAATATTTAAGAATTCCGTGTCCAAGCTTCTGAATATGGGTTCTGGGTTACCCTATTTGTATAAGAAACTGGCTTTGTAGGTTTGAACAGTATTTGCTACTTTGCCATGTAATTTTTCTTTTAAAGCAATACAGGGAGCTATCCCCATAAGATAGCACTTATCTAAAAAAAGATCAATTATAATATGTGATGAGATTAAATTAGATGTAAATAGAAACAATAACTATGACATGTAATAATCTGAGAAGAATTATAAAGTCAAATGTTAACATAATAAAATTAATAACATAGCTACATGTCTGAATCATATTATCATCAAAAATATATTCTCAATATCTTTTATCACTAAGGGTAAAAAACTCTAAGAAGATTCTTGTGTCCTTGGGTCTTTATGGCTGGAGCACCCCATGGAGGAAACTGGTTCTTACATAGAACCCTTAGTTCTTACACAGAATTGCACATATCTTCATGGTATGAAACATGTGCCTCATGACATGAAAATTACGTAGCCCTGGCCAGGACACTCCCAAGTGTATGTTGTACCCTGAGTTGGGCACACACTATGTGCCCCTTCTCCAAATGCCTCCTAGCCCACCAAGCCACCACCTTCTTCTTCATCCATGAGTGATCTCCATGCCCCTTCCAAATCTCACATTGATGACTTATATAATGTTTTAAGGGGTAGTTTCTAAAACATCACATCATTTTGAAAGGTCACCTTTATTTTCTCTTTCATAAATATAGTTATAACTCTCTTTTAAGAGAGTTTTCATTAACACTAGATTATTAATATTTTCTTAAATAAAAAGGAATATGTAATTTCCCCTTTCTGGGATTGCCCTAATTCTTTCCCTAGAATCACAAATTCCATTAGAATAACAATTGTAAGATGGTTAGAGATATAGCTTTACCAATTAAAAGGCCTTTTAGCAAGGTAAGTCCCGATTTAGGTCCTGCAATCACCAAATAGGGAACAATTGCATAGATATAACTGAATATATTGTTAGTGCAATATAATCTGCCTTAAGCATTACAAATTGGTAATACAAAAGATATACAATCCTAACCTATTAGATAACAATATCTAATGCATATGAAAGAAATTCACTTATGGCATCTAACGTCCAATGGACTATGCTTCACAAGTAGTGCCTTTGTATGATGCAATCCATGCCCATTCCATCGCAGGCCTTATCCCTTGCCTTTGTATGATGTAACCCATGCCCATCCCACCGCAGGACTCTTGCCTTTGTATGAAGTAGCATGGCCCATTCCATCACAGGGCTTATCTATCTTGTGTTGTATTAGTCTAATGTAGTAAGATTACAAACACACATACTACTCTCCCTAATAAACCCCATATTTCATATGGCTAATCAGTACAGACTGATGAGTATGCATATAAATCACATGCAATTCACATAACACACTTAAGGTGGTAGCATGTAATGTAGTGCATATATCTGTAAGTACATATATATCTCAAGTATACATCTATATTGAATAAGATTAAGTAATTAATAATTATCTAATACTTATATTAATCATCTGCAGCCATATATTCATAAAAGAAACACACACACACACACATACATACATACAAACTTACCTCTGAAATCTGTCTGTATTTCAGAATTCTTAGATTTCCTGGGAATGCTTGATTCGATCTTTTCTCCTGCTTGCTCATAAAGGTCTGATTGACTTTTTCCTTACTGGCTATACCCTCTACCAATGGTTTTATAGACTCAGGCTGCCTCAGGTGATGATTATATCTTCAGTGCCACCGAGTAAATATAATGAAGGAGAATTGCTTATGAACCCCATGAGCCTCTTCCTTATGCTGCAGATGTAATATCAATTATATATTCTGATTCTGATTCTGTTGTATTCCTGTGCGATTATTATCTGTAATCCCCTATTCCATTTCTCTGTCCGCCAATGGTGATTTCTTTCTGTGATCACAGATGCCTTTGTATCTTATCCTACCAAATAGTTGCACCACTTGAGGATTGACGGGACATATCCATTCTAATTTATATCACAAATAATTTGCATCTTTCAGATATAATAATGATTACCCCTTTTTAGTAAATTGGCATTTAAATAGTCGCCTCTATCTTGACAGCAATTATTAGTTAAGGAATATTTTATCGGTGATTTTTGTCTTGGATTTTCCTTCCTCAACTCAGCTTCTTGTATAAGGAAATCAACTTCTACCTAATATAATTATTAATTATGTATATTTTATAATTAAAATTATATTTTATTATTTATTTATTTATGTATTTATTTATTAATGTTTAATTATATGATATTTTAATATTATTATCATTATTATCTATGATAAAAGCCTTAATCGATATTATTGCATATCACTTTTGCAATTTTGTCTCTTAGAGACTTCACAAAATTGGTGTTAAAAGATAATGATATTGTGATTGTCCATAGGGCTTTGAACGGGGGACATGACAGAATATAATATCCTTTATTTTTATCTCCCTTCTAATTCTAAAAGGTTTATTTCATATCTTTATCTTCTCTTGGAGAAAAAGTCACATTACAACTGTTCCCATCCTTGAAATTGAATAGAACATAGCTTTCAGGGCATTGCTATAGTTTACAAATAGGGCACATAAGTGCAATGCAAGACTATCTCAATTAATATGTGCACCAACCGGTATAATTGACAGCAGGAAGAGAATCCTAGTCCAAAACTTGTCCTGATCATGACATCCATGAATCAATTGTTATAATGTGAAATAAAAATATTCATGTAACATGGCTGCAAAGAAAGCAAAAAATGCAACTATGTGGTATGTTTCTAAATGTATAAATAAGCAATAGACACTGAAGGAAAGGTAAGAAATCATTAAAGCATATAAGACAATGAAGTAAATAGTAAGCACAGTGGCACGTTCCATGAATGCTTGATATTAATATATTATGATTAATCTTACATATTATGTATATTAACAGAATTGATAAGATGATGCAATGTTTTAGAATTTATTATTTTACAATAGTAACGGAAACACTAAAGAAACACACTTGGATGAATCTATGTAAATGTTACTATAACTTACCAAATCTTGCAAGGAAGTTTATGCTAATTGATCTTGGTAAAATGATTTCACAATTGTACTACATATTCCAATATAGAAAACCTTATAATGAGTCCTTGTAACTAATGCAATAATCTCTAACCCCTATGTTGTTCAATCACTGGAGCTATTGTGTCATCGGGCTGATTAATGTAATATCAAAATACACTGAGCCACTAACCCCCCTGACATTCATGCGATAAACATTTGTGTTACTTTTAATTTCAAGTTGTTTCATTGTTGTCATTATTACTTCTATAGTAGTCCTTGGTGGCATTTAAATCTTCGTATATCTATATCATCAACAAGACAGCAAGTTTGTGAATCCTTAATAGGTGCTATCTTTAAGGTATTCTGGCTATGAGTTTTAAAAATTAGATTGTTAATTTATCTCCTATGTTTTTGTTTATAAGAAATGGGAAGTACAACTTTGGACGGTGCTGATAAGCAAAAGCGTGGATTGTTGTTTTGCTTTACTTGGCTTGATTTTGCATTGATAACTACAAGTGCATAAAACTTTTGTGAGACTTGTACCAGCTTGAACCTTCCAATGAATAGACAGAATCAATCTTGATAATAATATGTATAATTGTATATTAATATTTCTAAAATAATGTACAGTCATCTTTATAAAATTTGTAATATTACAAAAATGGGATTGTTTAATTGTTATGCACTAGATCCATGCCTAAAAATTGCAGAGGGGATTGGAGAGCCGCCCTCAAGAGGGCCTTTTAACTAGATCCTTCTGGATCTTCGATCAGCTTCCTATATTGGTTTAGTATGCAATCAAGTAGCTAAGGTAGTGTGCTTAACTTTGGGTTTGTACACCACGGCTTGGCAATTTGTAGAATAATCCTGGATTGTTTTGCACCTTCCAACCTGAGTTGTTTTCCACTTGGGTGTATGTCGAACCTCCAAGTTTTTCCTGGATTGGATCAGCAATTAACCTTCAAATAAGACTAGAAGCTTTTCAATGGTCCGAAGCCAATGGGATCAACAGTTCAATTTGCTAATTCACTCTCCAAAATAGGGGTTTGGGCATCATGATCTCAAAATTTTTGACATAGGTTATTAATGCTATCCTCCAGGTTATGAATGGTTTTCAGTTTTGCCTAGGCTGTGTGGACTTGTATCACATTTGAGAGGAGGGGACTACCTATTCCTCCTATGGCTTCAAAATGACTAGAGTTTCCATTGGAGGAGTGCTATCTCTAGAGAGATTACTGCTTTGAAGATCTCTTATCACAAAATGAGAGTTTCATTGCTGGTTACACTATTTTGTTTTCTATTGGTATTATATCCATTGTTGTGCCTGAGATATTTTACCTTCTTTTGCTAAGCATGCATCCTGAGGTTTGTAGTCTTAGTTAAAACAAGATTAAATCTACAAAGCAATTGAATTGAAGAAGTACAACATTCAAATAATATTTGCTAAATTTCTTCTCTGTTGTATTGATGGTGGAGGTGATCTAAGATATTGAAAACTGTTTAGGCTGACTTATTTTGGTTCTCTCCACTTAAATTCTTCGTGTCAGTGTCAATGGACTTGCTAGTAATTTAGCAACTTTGGTAAATCGGTTAACATCTTGGGGTGTGACGATGACAATCAGTTTACTTTTAGAGTGGAGCTCTGTAGGTACTATTTATACTGTAAAATAATCATGAAATAAACATTATATCATTTTCTTGTGCCTGTGCTTGGGATGATTAAATCTGCGAACACTGGGTAATCTGACGCAGGAACATTTCTACCTTATGCTTTCATTTCAAAATTCATGCTGGTCTCTGGTGCATTGTGTGTAGCTCAGACCCTGGGAAAGACATTTGAGGAAAGTAAGTCTTCATTCAAATATGGTCTAGATACTATATGTATTATATGCCCTTGCATTCACAAACATGTGCAAGTCTTGCAGTTTATGAATACCATACCTCTGGAGTATACAAGATATACTTGAAGCTCCAACATTGATGTTTATTGCCACATTAATGTTGTAGAATTGAGATGTTATAATATTATATTAGACATACACTAATTTTTCTATGCCATTTCAAGTTAACAGTATTCCTTTTTCTTTCATGGAAGAACAGATGTATATCTTCATTGCATCCTGGCATCTTGCCAGCTACCTTCATATTTTGAAAAAATCCCATTTGCTAATGAAGAGGTGGGACAAATAACTTTAGCAATTGATTTGTATAATTGTTATCACATATTATGCTATGTGTGATAGTTTTTTAAAATCACCCTTTTTGTCTAGCATGTTGATATAACAAGTGGATTTCATTTCATTATGTAAGTTATAATATAATCACACTTTTGGTTGAGCATGTTAGCATAACAAGGTGTTGAACACACAAGACTGAGAGGGGGGAGGGGGTGACTCAGTCCAGATCACAAAAATAACTTTAATTCAGATCTTAATAAACTTCTATCACCATTAACAATTAACTCCTATAAAATAGTAAAGTGGAAAAGCAAGATCAACACAAGAACCCAAATTTACGTGGAAAACCCAAGGATGGGAAAAACCATGGTGAGAATCTAACTCACTATATGAATAATTTGTATTACAATGATGAGGCTCACTGCCCAGACTTGCAAAGCTAGGGGTCACTGCCTTTGGACAAGATACAAGAGACTTGGACAATGGAAACTCACTGTTTCAGGACAAGATACAGAAAGGATCTGCCAGATTACTCACTGTCATCCAGTAGCATGAATCTCAGAATAGAGTTATGAAGAATCTCCTCAACTTGAATCAGCAACACTCTGTCTCCTGAATATATTTCTTTTAGGCTCAACTACTGATCAACAACACTCTATCTTTGAATATGTCTTTTAGGTTCAGACTTTTGATCAGCAACACATTGTCTCTAAATATATTTCTTTCAAACTCAGACTTTTGATCCACAGTACATAATTTGCTTCTTCCACATTTCCATCTCATGCCACCCTTAGACTCCACTACCTTTGAATTGCATTCCTTAAATATAAGATAGATCATTAGAAGCTTTACTACAAGTCGTCCACAACTAGGATAAAACACATTATATAAAATAAGTCAGCCAGACCTAAGATACATGAAGTGGTCCACCTCAAGAGAAGAGAGAACCCAAATATATCTCAACACACTCTTCTAAGATAGATCCAATGGTCTGTTCATCAATCAAGGCCATCTCCAAAACCACTCATGAAGCATGCGGATCTCCACGCACCAAGGTGAGACCCAAATTAGCAACCAACATCACTTGTGAGACATGTCCAGTCCAAAAGAATGATTCCAAGTAAGGTAATACATCCAGACATACAAAAACACAACGTAACTGAACATTGCGAATATAGATCATCAAAGATCACTTGCGAACCACAAACATCACCAGAAAACATACTGTATGACCAAGCAAAAATAATAACATTATCCAGCAACATTGTATCAAAACACATCCGAAGAATAGCAAGGATACTTCCGACCAGTCTGACAGATCTCGTTGCTTGTCAGAGAGCATTACTAATACTGGAGTATAAAGCTTGTCTTCAATTGCAATACAGGCATTACCACAAGTAGTAGCAACAGACCAAGACATAATTCTGCAAATACTAAGAGGTAGCTGTTCTGGATAAACTACCTGCACAAATGAACATTTTTAAATCTTCTTCATCAATCATCATCTCAGTCTTCCATGATTGCTGAAGCCAATCATTAATGATACACCAGGGATGAATGACATCAATGGCACCATAAAGTATAGAGCTGATAAACAAGTGAACAAGGCCACAACAGAAACTCCCTAAGCAGCAGCAGACTGATGGATGAAACTTCTGAGAAGCAGCAGACCAACAGATAACCTCTGAATCAAATTGAACATCAGTAGGCTAATAGTGATATCACTCTGAAGGCACACCAAGCCAAAACTGCAACTGTACACAGACCGGAGCACAACAAGAGAATAGATAGAGAATCCAACCTCACCACAATAGTATCCGGAACATAACAGATATGCTTGTAAGAGCATCTTCCAGATCAAAGGAACTCGAGTATAAGATGTATGCTATCCAAGTAATTACTGTCATGATTCTTGCTTCTCAAACTGGACTGTCTGATTTGAATACACTTGCTTAAATCATCTCAACACATCAGCCTTCCAACGAGTCTGTCACCAATACTTCCTCCAACAAGTTTGACATCAATGACAACCAACATGCCATATTTGCAACACTAGGGGTATGGATTCCACATGAAGATCTTGATTTTTTTTTCACTCGATAAGATCTTGATCTTCCTTAAATATAGGTTTTGGTCTCTATATTACCTTGAAAAAGTTTAAAATGGGATGTCTCCAACAATTGAAACATCTCCATGTTGTCTTTGTTATGGAATACACCTGGTACCGTTGTACCATGCAGCTTCTCAAAATTGAGGGATGCATTAGATGCAATGGGTCCTTGTCCATGAAGAGGAAACAGTGCAGGGCATTAATTATAATCACTTATTTCTCTTGTATATGTGAGAAATTGAATGGATTGTTTCCATAATACAACATTCATTATTTCTTTTCCATTTGAGGTATACATACTATCAATTTATGTGTATGGTTGGTTTTAGTTTAAGGTTGTTTATAATAATTACCCAGAGATGCAGGGGTATCAGTGCTGGCACAGTGATGAGAACACCAATCAAAGTTGGGTATGCAAGTCTCAGCAGAAATTGTGAGTACAGGGATGGCTATGTGGCCCACAGTTTTCTGGCAACAATGGTGTATGCATTCATTTTTGTATAATTGGAAGAAATGCTTTTAGGATTCTTCTCCATGCCCTTGCCTGGTGATAGTACAGCTTGCAATTTATAGATTCAGGGTTGTATGTTCTGAATTTTAATTTTTTGTTGTGGATTTACATGACCATGGCTATTGTATTAGAGTATTTGTATCGATTCATATCCCTTTGTGATTAATGAGGATAAGAGTAGTAACCGTTAAAATGAAAATCATTATTACAATTGAAAAATAAGAGGAAGAGAGTTTCTCTTAAGAGAGAATTTGTAAGGTAAAGGAACAAAACTCGTATAGACGACATAAAAACATCCTTGGAGACAAATTGGTATAAAACATACAACAGATTATGTCTAAATTTACAATTAAAAGAGAAAATAAATGCTTAAAAAGCTCATCATTGCAAACCGTGGCCATCAACCATAGCCATGTAAATCTAAATTTGAGGATAATCAACTGTGGCTCTCTAAAGTGTCTTAAGTTCTTAATTCTGCTTGTAGTATGCCGTAAATTTGTGTAATATACTAAAATGTTTGTTTGACATTAATGGCGTGTTTGTTTTTGGTACATAAATGAAATCATTTTTTAATTATTAAAAAAGTATTCCTTTCCTTCTGACATTTTTATTTGTAGATGTTAAAAGCAATTTGCTCTAGTCCCATGTTTTGTGAATTAGAGCAGTGTCCTATTGCATTTCTTCTAGATGTGAAGTTTGATATTTCATATGCTTACATTGTGTTCTGTATCTACAGTTTAATATTTTGGGCTTTACCTACAAGGAAAAATGCCAAGCGGTGGATTTAGGGTGCTACACCTTGTGAGGCCATTTCTCTCAATTTTGCCCGAGGTTCAGACAGCGGAGAGAAAAGTTCCCTTTAGGGAGAAGGTTCTTTACACTGTAATCTCCCTTTTCATATTTCTGGTATGCAGTCAGTTGCCTCTGTATGGTATACATTCAGCTACAGGTGCAGATCCATTCTATTGGATGCGTGTAATTATGGCCTCCAATCGTGGAACTGTTATGGAGCTTGGTATTACCCCTATTGTCACTTCGGGTCTAGTTATGCAGCTTTTGGCAGGTTCTAAGATAATTGAGGTGGACAATAGTGTTCGAGAAGATCGCGCACTATTGTAAGTGTTTGGCTATTTATCATTGCAAGACTATAACTTCTTTAACAAATTTTTAATCTCTCTTCTACTCTGCAAAGGGAGCTCCCACACCACAATTGTAGCAGATTGATAGAAAATTCAGTTGGTGTTAGACATGACGGTGCTCTGATTGGTCAATGTGATCTTGTAATAATGTAAGCTTCTTATGGTTGGCAGGAATGGGGCCCAGAAGCTACTTGGCGTCCTTATCACAATTGGCGAAGCAGTTACATACGTGCTTTCAGGAATGTATGGTGACATCAGGGACCTTGGAGCTGGCAATGCCATCCTTATTATTGTCCAACTTTTTTTCGCTGGTATAATTGTGATATGTTTGGATGAGTTGCTCCAGAAAGGCTATGGCTTGGGCTCCGGCATTTCCTTATTCATTGCAACTAACATATGGTGGGTGCTTTTGTATATTGTAGGCTTCGGTTGCTTCAATTGTGTGATTTTTTCAGTGTTCTGGAGGAAGAATTTGACTAAACTCCTTCCTTCATTGTTGCTTTTCCGAACATTCATCACTGATATTTGTGTAATTGCAGTGAGAGTATCATATGGAGGGCATTTAGTCCCACAACAATTAATAGTGGACGAGGTGCTGAGTTTGAGGGAGCTGTCATTGCATTGTTCCATTTGTTGATTACCCGAACAGACAAAGTCCGGGCACTCAGAGAGGCTTTTTACCGGCAGAACCTTCCGAATGTGACCAATCTGCTTGCAACAGTTTTGGTTTTTCTCATTGTGATATACTTCCAAGGCTTTCGGGTTGTATTGCCTGTGAGATCAAAGAATGCACGTGGGCAGCAAGGATCGTATCCTATTAAGTTATTTTACACATCTAACATGCCAATCATTCTGCAGTCAGCTCTGGTTTCAAATTTGTATTTGATTTCTCAGGTATCTTTTTCCTCTTTGTTTTACAGAATTGTTGGCTTCGTTTATATCATTTCTCTGGCTTATGATAGTTGTATTAACTCTTTGAACATTTGTATTATTTTTTAGTTGCTCTACAAAAGGTACAGTGGAAACTTCCTTATTAATTTGCTTGGAAAGTGGAAAGAATCTGAGTATTCTTCAAATGGTCAGTCAATTCCCGTTGGCGGCCTTGTCTATTACATTACTCCACCTTCCAGGTAAATGCTGATACTGTGTTTGGTTCGAGTGATGCATTTTGCTCCAGTTTGACATTATTAATGGCGCATTTGCATTTTTTAGGATATGAGGTTGACCTCCAATTCCTATTGAAATAACTGATTGTTTTGCAGCTTGGCAGAGATGGCAGCAAATCCTTTTCATGCTCTTTTCTATTTGACCTTTATGCTGACAGCATGTGCACTCTTTTCAAAGACATGGATTGAAGTATCAGGTTCGTCTGCCAGAGATGTGGCAAAACAGCTTAAGGTATGATGGGCTTGTGGTATTTGTTTACTATTTATTCTTTTGTTTACTATTTATTCTTAAGTTCACATCATTTCTCACATTCAATCTGCAGGAGCAACAAATGGTTATGCCAGGGCACAGAGAGTCTAATCTTCAGAAGGAGCTGAATCGTTACATACCAACAGCTGCAGCTTTTGGTGGCATGTGCATCGGTGCTCTTACTGTCATGGCCGATTTTATGGGTGCTATTGGTTCTGGGACGGGAATTCTTCTTGCTGTAACCATTATCTACCAGTATTTTGAGACATTCGAGAAGGAAAAGGCCAGTGAATTAGGATTTTTTGGTTTTTAAAGGGTATCCCACTAAACTTAACTAATTAAAAAATTATGCTTCATATCGGACTTGTTGGTCTAATTCTCTGGCCATCGAAGGATGTAAGCTAAGGGGACTTGATGCCCTCGTTGAAATTTTGCAGCCATCTTCCAATATACGCAGTAGTAATATCTTACAGGCGAAAAGGTCCAGTGTGTTTTACTAATGTTGAGATGTTTTAGAATTAACTTCTTGTCTGAACAAAGCAGTTGTATACGAAAGGAGGCCATGTCTTGTAGTAGTAGTAGTGTATACATTGCTCTTTTTTAGTGTATACATTGCTCTTTTTTCTAGTTAACGTAGTCTTAAAATGCAGAGAGAGACCTGTTAATTTGGTGTCGAATATGTGGCATGGAAATGTATGAATATAGGGTGCAAAGCATGGAAATGTATGAATAGGATTCGTTGCATGCAAATCTTAATCAATACCACGCGTCCAAATGCATTGCACTTCTATCCAATGATTAACCGAGCAGCTGGATGAATTGGCTACGGAAATGCAGGGCTTGATCCACTGACACCTTTTAACTTTCTTTTGTATTTGACATTTAAATTTAATAAAATTTCAATTTAAGTAAAAAGTATCCTTTTAAAGTAAATAAGCATATTGCTTTAATTACTGTGAATCTAAAACCTTCAGTTTATTTCATGTGGACTGACGAGAAATAGTTTTTCAAATTTAGACTAACATAGACGCTATCTTATGGTACAAAATAGGAATGAAGTTGTATTTGTTACATTGTAAATGAAAATACCTAAAGACGGCTTCACCCAGATGTTTCGAATAGTATATGGGTTCTGGGTTACAGTAACCTCACTTTTTAACAAGAGAGGTACTGTCAAGTTCTTGTGGAAGATTTGATGTTTTTGTTGAGGTTCAATGTTGAAGTGTATGGGTCACTGGAAGCATAGTGCATTGATAAAGTGCTATAAGCCCAGTTAAAATGTGCTTCAGAAACATTTTTGTATTTTGCTGATTGCTAGATGGTTTTTTAATGTCTGTAAAAATATGAATTTTCTGCACTGTTTTTTTTAAAAAATTGATAAATTGGTAGACGAGAGATTTATGCTTAAGATTATTTTCCAAATAATGATGCGTAGAAATATAATTAAAGTGGGTTTGCTGTGTTGAAAGTAAGCCAGGTAGAAATTGTCTGCCAGCATCAAAGTTTCGAACAAAGCATTATGAATTTTTGTAGCAGTACAAATTATCATATGAAAGTACTTAAAACAAAATATTTGAAATTTTTCCATTATTTTCATAAACAAGCACATTTGCATACAAAGTTTGAAAGATAAGCAACACTGAAGTTAAAGTATCTTGATGTTTGCATTGTCCACGAAATGTTTTTTACATTAAGAACTTCAAGCATCTTATTTTTCGATGTAATCATGTAATTTAAATTTTTTTTTATGATGAATTAATAACAAAGCTAAGAAATTCTATGAAAGCTATGCAGTAGATTGAGTAGTGTAAGATGGGATAAATATGTGATGAAGAACATTTTAAGGATACTCTTTGCAGGGTTGCAATGAATATATTCTTAGACGATTACTTAAATCCATTTTCTGCATGTAAGGGAAAAATCCTTATCGTCAAATAGCCAATGCTCTCTATGAATGTTTCAGTTTGATGATAAAATAAAGATGCAAACATTTAATTCTTGTCTCACCATCTTGCAATCAGTTTGTAAAACAAACAAGGAAACAGGAATATACTAATTTGAACTTAATGTTGAGTCAAATCCATATTTGCAATGAAAAACTATTTTGAGTACAAGAAAGCTTGAATTTGGTTCTTGTGACAAATCGTTTTGAAGCACAAGTATCTATTTTTTTAAATCTTTAAAAGTAGGAAATGACTTAACAAAAATTACATGGTATGTTTTAAGTCCAACTGTTTTTCAAAATTCTGTTCGGTCGACGGCTGCTGTCGCTCGAGTTCTCGTAAGAGGAATGAGTTTGCGTCGAAGGGAACCCTTACATGCTTGTGGAACAAAAAGTATTTGCTGAGATGACAACAAGGGTATCAGGTTCCTACCAAGGTAACTGGAAATTCTGACCACAAAAAATCCTAGTGAACCCAAAAAGAGGAGACAAGCAAAAAAAAAAAACAAGAAAAAAAAACAACTGTTTTTCAAATACTCCAGATTTTTACTGATTTATGTATCTACTAACCCATGTTTATGAGCACACGTCTCAATAACGACTTTGATGTGACTTGAATTCTGGCATATATTATCCTTTAAGGGAAATCCATTTCAAACAGTCTTTAAAATTTTTTTTTGTTTGTTTTATTTTTAATATCAAAGATAGAGTATAGAAAGCGATAAATTACAAGGAGCTACTGCCTAGTTCATGGTCCAGCTTAATCACCAAGATTTTAAACAAATAAAAAACCATATTGAAAATAAGAGGCGAGATCAAAGTGTTATCAAAATATGCAAAAAGGAAAGGTCATCTCAGTCCCATGACCCTATGATATTGTTTTTGCATTCGGTTATATTATTATCAAAAAAACACCTAGGGGTGGATCAATCTCGTGATCAACTGTAGTATCCTAAGACAGCTGATATTTCTTCATCCCATCTCTGTTTATATTTTAAACATCTCTCTTGGAAATCTTCTTATCTTCAAGATCCTTATTTAGGAGGTTCAATTCTTCTTTACTCAAATTATTCTGTGTAAAGAAATGGGCAGATTGGATATCCCTTTTGGACACCAGCATTACAACTTTCTTTAGTGATGTCATAAATCTCTCCTTCGGGATCTCCATAGTAGCTAAACTTGTAACATGATCATGAAGGTCACATTTAAACTTAGTAAGAGCCTTCTATTAGATTGAAAGACCTCTTCGTTTCTCCTCTTCCATAAAATATGCTGGTGTAATTAATTATTCACTAATTACACTTAAGTTTATTTAGGATAATGCATTTGCATATTATTTGTCATTGAGACACTTAGGAGTTTGCATTTTATTTTAGCACATAGTTAGGAGAAATTCCACTTTAGGTAGTGATAGTTGTCATCTCATACCTCTTTGTGTGTAAGATCCATCTTTAGTGTTCTTATCACATTATCATCCTCTCATTGTTACATGTATTGCACATACTTTGATGTACAATGAAGGATGATCCACATTTGGTGGACATTTGATTCCACCTAGTGTGGTTGATTGTTTATCATCTCCTTATCATATAGTCTTATTGCATTGCCTATATATTTAGGCACTCCTACATTGTATGTAATCAATGTATTAACCATTATCATTTGATCATTATTGAGTTATTCATTTGATCATATTATCTTGTCTCTTTTACTTGTGCTATCAATTTGATGCAAGAGCATTTTGGGTCTTGAGCAATCCTACACCATCAAAAATATTTTTTTCTATACCTATAGGTTGTTTGTATTGTAGCCATTGCAGTTGTTGGTTTCTTGTTATGCAAAGTTATGCAATGTTGAGGACCTATTCTTGAACCTTCTCCTAAGAGCGCACGTCCTAATTCATATGGAGTTGGGAGTTATCTTCGTTTTCCTTGGATATCGATTTCTGCCAATTTCGCATGAAACGTGGGGTGTTTCGCTTTGTGCCGTTTCGTATGAGGAAATTGGATCTTGCGAAGTTCGGGATATGTTCTTGGATCATGTGTGAACCTAAATGCTACTTCGCATTGTGTTTTGTTTATTCTTTCTTTAGTTGTGGTTTACTCTTCCTAGGTTGGACCTATAATGTAATTAAATGCATGACTAGCCGACTTGTGGCTTAGCTGGCTATATAAGGAGCTTAGGTTGATGTAGAGGTAGGCAACAGTAGTACGAAACATGATTAACAAGATATATCATTGGAAAGAAGATAGGATGCGAGATGAGGCTCTGTTTTCATAATTTCTTTGTATAAGGCCAAAACCCGGAAGGCCTCACAATCGGGCATGTTGATGAATTTATAATAATTGTATCAGGGTGGTTGCCAGTTGCCTTGCCTTATATTCATTGTGTTATCATTGATTCATGTGAAATATATATTGCTTCCGCGTGTAACTCTGAGCAGGACATGCTTGTAGGTTTAAGTAGAGTTAAATCTACTTGATTATGCTTGTATCTTCCTTGCCCTTGCACCAGGTGGTATCAGAGCAAGTTCTTTCTTATGGATTGGATCCTGGAGAACCTTATTAGATTGGTTGTAGGGTGACAGATATGAGATCTGACCTATAACTTGCAGAAGGTTACGATCTTGTAGGGACCTAATTATCAAGATGGTTCATGGTAAAGGAAATGATAATGCTATCATGGATATGTTAAAGCAGATTGAAACTAGGCTTGAAGCTGTAGAGAGAGAGCCCAGAGAAGAGGCACACATCTTGAAGATATTAGTGATGAAGAAGAGGCATGACCTAATCTTAAACCTGTACCTGAAGTTGAACAAGATGAGGAAAGACTTTTGAGAGTTGTGTCTAACGCTAACTCTAGATCTGTGGTTGAAGTTGCTTGCTATGATGGAAGACTTGAGACCGAGCACTTTTGGATTGGATCTCTGAGATGGATAAGTACTTTGAGTATGAAGGTACTCCTGATAATAAGAAAGTTAAAATAACAGTCACAACATTGAAAGGTCATGCATCTTTTTAGTAGGATCATTTGCAAATTGAGAGATAGAAGAGAGGAAAAGAAAAGATTAAGACATAGATGAAGATGCTTGGAAAGATGAAGAAGTTTCTTCCAATTGACTACCAAGTTAGTTTGTTGAGAAAAATGCAAAATTTGAGACAAAGGGACATGAGTGTGAAGGAATATACCAAATTTTTTTACAAATTGGATATCAGATTTGGACATGTGGATGATGAAGTTGAGAAAGTGGCTAGATACCTGAATGGCTCGAGGACATCGATTCAAGATGAGATCAACTATGTTAAAATGGATATTATAGAATCTTTGAAGGCAGAAGAATGATTGACAAAAAGACATGATCAAAGACAGAGAGGAAGAGGTGGTAGATTTCAGAGAAGTAGAGGCAAAACTTATGGAGAAAGTAGCAGATCTGACAAAGCAGTACAAGATAAAGGATGGAAAGATGAACTTGCTAGTAAAAGAGGTAATTACTCTAGAGATAATTATACTGGTTACTCTAGGAATAACAATAATGAGAAAAAGAGAAGAGAAATCTTGGTTTAAAGGTAGTTGTTACAAATGTGGTGAAGGATATAGAGCTTTTGAATGTACTAACTCTGGAAAGAAGACTAGAGGTAATGGCAGAAACAATTTGGCTTGTGAAGAAGTTGAGGAAATGTCTAATGAACCTGAAATGGTGAGAACTTGATGTTAAGAAGGATCTTATGGAATGAAGAAGTTGATGAGGAACCTATTTTGAGGAAAAGTTTGTTTAAAACCAGATGTAAGATCGCTGAAAAATGTTGCAAGGTAATATTGACAATGGAAGTCCTGATAATTTGGCATCCGAAGAGCTGGTTAACAAGTTGCAGTTGCAGAGATTGAGACATCCTAAGCCTTACTATATTGCTTGGATCCAGAAGGAGCATAAACTACTTGTAAGTGAACAATGCCTTGTTAAATTCAAAATTGGGAATTATCATGATGAAGTCTTGTGTGATATTATGCCTATGAATTGTTGTCATATTCTTTTAGGTAGACCTTGGCAATACGATAGGAAAGCTTTGCATGATGGTAGATTGAATCAATATACTATTTGGATGAATGGGAAGAAATAAATATTGTTGCCTTTGGTAGAGAAGTTTGATGAAGGTCACTGTACTATGGTCAGAGTATGCTTGGTTGAGGGTAAAAAGTTTGCAAGAGAATTGAAAAAACAAAATGTTTTCTATGCTTTGATTCCAAGGAAAACTGAGAAATAAGACGAGTTAGAACATGCACCTGAGATTGAACCTTTGTTGACTGAATTTCATGACATAATTTTTGATAATGTATCTAATGGTTTGCCTCCTATGAGAAGTATAAGTCATTGTATGGATTTGATACCTGGAGCTAGTTTTCCTAATAAAACACCACATAGGTTGACACCAGATGAAAAGACTGAGTTGCACAGACAAGTGCAAGATTGCTTGAGAGGGGTTTGATTGGAGAAAATTTGAGTCCTTGTGCAGTACCTGCTGTGTTAGCACCGAAAAAGAATGTAGAATGGAGAATGTGCACTGATTCTAGAGCTATAAACAAAATAATAGTAAAATACATATTTCCTTTGCCTAGGATGGATGACATAATGGATAGTTTCAGTGGAACAAAGTATTTCACAAAGATTGATTTGAAAAGTGGTTATCACCAGATGAGGATTAGAGAAGGGGATGGATAGAAAACTACTTTTAAGACTAATGAAGGTTTGTATGAATGGTTAGTTATGCCCTTTGGTCTGACTAATGCACCTAGTACTTTCATGAGGCTGATGAATGAGGTTTTGAAAAGATTCTTGGGTAAGTTTGTGATTGTATATCTTGATGACATTTTGATATTCAGTAAGAGTAAGGAAGAACATCTTGAGCATATCATACAAGTATTGGAGAGATTAAAGGAAGAAAAGTTACTGATTAACTTAAAGAAATGTTCATTTATGAAAGAAGAGATTGTGTACCTTGGTTTTGTAATTTTAGTTGATGGATTGAAGATGGATCCTAAGAAAGTGAGAGTTATACTTGATTTGCCTACACCAGAGAATGTTGGAGAGGTAAGATCATTTCATGGATTGACAAGTTTTTATAGGAATTTTATCAAAAATTTAAGTTCTATTTGTAATACTATGACTGAAACTATGAGAGGAGATAAAATGGATTTCAAATGGACACATGGAGAACAAAAGAGTTTTGAAATATTGAAACAAAGAATTGCAGAATTGCCTACACTTGCTTTGCCTGATTTCAGTAAAGTTTTTCAAGTTGAATGTGATGCTAATGGAAGTGCAATAGGAGTTGTTCTGAGTCAAGAAGCAAGACCTGTAGCTTTCTTTAGTGAGAAGTTGAATGATGCTAGGAGAAAATATTCAGTTTATGACCAAGAATTCTATGCTATTGTTCAAGCTTTGAAGAAATGGAGACATTATTTGATGCCTAAAGATTTCGTGTTGTATACTGACCATAAAGCTTTGTAGTATTTGGGAAGTCACAATAAATTGAATCAGAGACATATGAAGTGGGTTGTGTTTTTGTAGAATTTTTCCTTTTCATTGAAGTATAAAAGTGGACAGTTAAATAAAGTTGTTGATGCCTTGAGCCGAATAAGAAATTTGTTGACAAAAATGAGAGTTGGGATACTTGGTTTTGATGATTTGAAGTGTTTGTATGAAACTAACCTTGATTTTGCAGAATCTTGGAAAGCTTGGAATGAACAAACAGTGAGTGATAAGTGGATTGATTATTTCATTCAAGAAAATATGTTGTTTAGGGGAGTTCATTTGTCCATACCTAGAGGATCTATGAGAGAGAACATAATAAAGGAGAAACATAGTGGTGGATTTGCTGGACATTTTGGGATTGATAAGACTATGAAATTGATTTTAGAAAGATAATTTTGGCTAGAAATTTATAGAGATGTGCAGAGAATGGTTAGAGGTTGCAGAATTTATCAAATAGCAAAAGGAACTAGTCAGAATTTGGGATTGTATACACCTTTGCCTGTACCTGATAGACCAAGGGAAGATGTGAGTATGGACTTTGTTCTTAGATTACCTAAAACTCAGAGAGGTAATGATTCAATTCTTGTACTAGTTGACAAATTTTCAAAGATGACCCATTTCATACCTTGTAAGAAGACATTTGATGCATTACATGTAGCTGAATTATTTTTCAAGGAAGTCGTAAGATTGCATGGTTTGCCTAAAACTATTGTTTTAGACAGAGATACTAAGTTTACTGGTTGCTTTTGGAAAACACTTTGGAAGAAGATGAATACATAGTTGAATTTTAGTTCTACATTTCACCCTCAGACAGATGGACAAACTGAAGTTGTGAACAAAAGTTTGTGAAACTTGTTGAGATGTTTAGTTGGAGATAAGCTTGCTAATTGGGATTTAGTTTTGGCACAAACAGAGTTTGCGTATAATAATTCTGTGAATAGAAGAACTAAGAGGACACCATTTGAGATTGTTATTGGATTTCATCCTAAGGGAACCACAGAGTTGATAGATTTGCCTTCTGAGACAAGAAGTGTTGAAGTTGAGGATTTTGCAGTCTTCATGAGAACTTTGCATGATGAAGTCAAAAGGAATTTGGAGGACAATAATCTGAAATATAAACAGAGAGCAGACAAGAGAAGGAGACATAAATCTTTTGAAGTTGGAGATGAGGTTATGATTCATTTGAAAAAGAATAGATTTCCAGTTGATACCTACAACAAGCTAAAAATGAAGAAGTTTGATAGTGGAAATGCTTATGAAGTGGAATTACCAGAGGATATGGATATATTACCTATATTCAAAATTGCTGATATCTTTGAGTAATTTGAATCAAATGATGAGATGAAAGATGATCTGGATTATCCAAAGAAGAGTAAAGACAACATTACGGAGATCTTGAATAGTAGAGTAAGCAAGAGTACAAGAGGAAAAGACTACATGGAATACCTAGTTTAGTGGAAAGACAAGCCAGTTGAAGACAGTTCATGGATTACACAAGCTGAGATGGATATTTATGATTCAGGTCAGAATGCGAGCAGTGCCTGATGTGGACATTAGTTCTTTATTTACCCCAGGTGTTTGATGTAGGAGCATCTTGGGTCTTGAGAAATCCCGCATCATCAAAAATATTTCCTATTTTATGTACCTGTAGGTTGTTTGCATTGTAGCCGTTGCAGCTGTTGGTTTCTTGTTATGCGAAGTTAATGCGATGTTAAGGACCTATTCTTGAACCTTCTCCTAAGAGCGCACATCCTAATTCATTTGGAGTTGGGAGTTATCTTCGTTTTCCTCGAATATCGATTTCTACCAGTTTCGCATGAAAAGTGGAGTGTTTTGCCTTGCATGGTTTTGTATGAGGAAATTGGATCTTGCGAAGTTTAGGATATGTTCTTGGATCATGTGTGGACCTAAATGTTACTTCACATTGTGTTTTGTTTATTCTTTCTTTAGTTGTGGTTTACTCTTCCTAGGTTGGACCTATAATGTAATTAAATGCCTGACTGGCCGACTTGTGGCTTAGCTAGCTATATAAGGAGCTTAGGTTGATGTAGAGGTAGGCAACAATAGTGTGAAACATGATTAACAAGATATATCATTTGAAAGAAGATAGGATGCGAGCTGAGGCTCTATTTTCATAATTTATTTGTATAAGGCCGAAACCTGGAAGGCCTCACAACCGGGCATGTTGATGAATTTATAATAATTGTATCAGTGTGGTTTCCAGTTTCCTTGCCTTATATTCATTGTGTTTTCATTGATTCATGTGATATATATATTTCTTTCGTGTGTAACTCTGAGCAGGGCATGCTTGTAGGTTTAAGTAGAGTTAAATTTGCTTGATTCTGCTTGTATCTTCCTTGCCCTTGCACCACAATTGAGCTCCTATATCTTGACATTTTCATTCTTTTCCTTAGGAAAACTATTACATGGTATTAGAGTGATATCAAAATTCTTACAAAATACTTGAGCACTTCATTAGACAAAACAAACCAAAATGTATTAAGGGTGATAACAAAGGAATCTACATAACCAACAAGAGTTTCAATCCAAGAAAAAACTTCATTAGCATTCCAATTGATAGGAAAATCAAATAACAAATACCACATAGCCACAACACTTTGACATTCAAAAAATGCATGTTCAAAAGATTTAGGGACATTGTATACATCACACATTCTAGTAGGGAGGCCACAAGAGTGTAAAGCATTGTCAATAGAAAAATATTTAAGTAAAAGTAACCAACAAAAATAATTTCTCTTTGGTTCAACAAGGCTATGCCACATGTGGTTTAAACATTTCTTCCATTTGGTGTCCATCTAGCATAAATTCCAAGCCTTATTAAGCCAATCTTATATTTCCACAGAATTGGTGAGCATGCCATAGATCTTTTTGACATAAACTTCAAGAAACAAGGATCCATCTTGCCATCTTATGTCCTGCATGATCTCAAGACTAGTCATGGTTTTACCAGGGAACCAAGCCCCCATAACATCGAAGATCATAATGTAGGTTTTCTTGTGAGATTTAGATAGATTATATCTCTGCATCAACTGCTCCCATGTCCCAAGGTTACCATCAATCAATTAATAATTCAAGGTCTTAATTCCCATAGAGAATAAGAGCCTAGCAAAGCAACCTTCAATCAATGTTAGAGGTTCAATACCACAGTCAAGGAAGAATGGGATACATTTTCTAGTTTGTATGGTCAAGTTGATGAAAAAATGGGCTACAAGCTTTCTAATGATCTCATGAATTTGGATCCCAAGGATTTTGATACGATCCAAGATTACATCACAAAGGCACATGAGCTAAGAGAAAAGATCAAAGATTGTGGAATTGATAAAAATGATGTAGAGTTAATCTATAATTTGTTGGGTAAGCTTCCATTAGAGTATCCAACTTTTGTCTCTAGCTTCTATACCCATAAGTTGACTTTAGGTGCTTCATACACCATGCCTTCATTTGATGCCTTCATTGAGGTGTTGATGGTAGAGCAATCAAAGTTGATGAGCATGGAGATTCTCAAGTCTTCATAGTCTAAGGCATTAGTAGCTAATCAAGGGTATCAAGGGCATCAAAGTCAAAGTTCTCAAAAGAAGAAGAAGAATTGGAAGCCCAAGTCTCAACAAGAAAGTGCACAAACAAATACCACACAACAAGGCACTTCTACATCATCTCAAAAGGGTGAATTTTCAAAGGAGAAGTGATTTTGTGCATATTTCAAAAAGGATGGACATGAAGAACATTTTTTTTATAAGGACATTGATGAATTGAAGAATATTCTTGTAAAGAATAAGATCAATTTTCCTTTTAGGATGTCTACCTCAACTTCTTCACAAAATTCAGAAAAGATAAAGGAAAGGGTCACACATTTGTCACAAAAAAGGACAAGCTTTATATGCTTCTTCAAGTCCTACTTTAGGTATATGGCTTCTAGATTCAGTGGCTTCTCATCATATGGCTTCTTCACAGTCCATGTTTTCATCATTTGAGCCTTGAAAAGGCCCACCTATTTTGATGGGAAATCACACTTACATGAATGCGATTGGGAAAGGAAGTATTGATGTTGGGGAGGGACACTTCAATGATGTTTTGTGTGTTCCACACTTGACCAATAACTTTCTTTCTATCTATCAAATAAAAAATGGTGCTACAGAAAACACTGTGGAATTTATACCTGATTCAATTTTCATCAAGGACTTGGAGAGTGGAGTAGTTATTGCTACTGGGATGGTGGATCACTCTTCTCGATTGTACTCCTTTGCATATTTTTTTCCTCTTGATGACAATGATTCTTCAACATATGATCACACTTCCAGTGATGATTCAAATTTTGAGGAGGTTTTTGGCTACTTGAACTTGGGTATTCTCACTCATGATCAAGCTCTTGAGCCTTCTATTTCATCTCCTCCTAATGAGACTACTTCTACTCTTTCTCCTGATGATGCTTGCATTCACAAAACCATGAGTTTAGGTGATTCGGTGCAGCATGATATTCATTGTCTTCCAGACTCAGTTCTATGGGATGGCTACTTGACAGACATTGCAGGTTTGTTTGTGGAGTCCTACATTTTAGATTTGGGGGAAACTATTGATGACATTCATCTTCTCTTTGGTGAAGATGATCCTTTTTTTGTTGTGAGGGAGCATGTTGACCCTCTTCTTCATTATCTACTTGATCATTCTTTCGAGGGTGACATGATTGTGGATACTTTGATACATCAATTGGAGGAGGTCACTTTATCTTCAGAGGAGACACTTGAGTCTTTGGCACATGTTCTAAATTTAGTCTTAGTTGATCTTGATTTGTCTTTTTCAATAGAGTGTCTTAGTACACATGATTTGGAGGAGGCACCTTTCAACATTAACATGGGGACACTTGAGCATGTTTAAGAGATTCTATACATTTTAAGGTTTCTTCCTATAGATTGGGGAGGGGGATTCATAGTTACACCTTTGGTCTTGTTTCTTCCTAAGGGGAGGAATTTTGCTCTACACTCATGGAAAAATTTCTACATCGATCCTGGAGCATCTACTATTGGTGTTCATTCGACATTGATGAGGGGCTACTTGTCTCTCTTCCAATTCTTCTCACTTATGAGGGGGATATTTTCCTCACATGGGACCTTCTCTCTCATATTCTATTATTGAATTCATCTCTCTTTTCGGGGGAGGGTTTTTCCCATGAGTTTTTCCCTCTTTCTCCTCTTTATGAGAGATTGCATTGCATTGCTCTTGCATATTGTACATGGGTACCTAACATGGACTAGTAGCTAGGACCCATCATGCATTGTCATCTAGCATTTTGAGCTTAAGTGCATTCTCCTAATTGCACTTAAGGGGGGTGTTGGTGTAATTAATTATTCACTAATTACACTTTACTTAAGTTTACTTAGGATCATGCATTTTCATATTAGTTGTCATTGAGACACCTAGGAGTTTGCATTTCATTTTAGCACATGGTTAGGAGAAATTCCACATTAGGTGGTGATAGTTGTCATCTCATACCTCTTTGTGTGTAAGACCCACCTTTAGTTCTCTTATCACATTATCATCCTCTCATTCTTTCACATGTTGCACATAATTTGATGTATAATGGAGGATGATCCACCTTTGGTGGACATGTGATTCTACCAAGTGTGGTTGATATATTATCATCTCCTTATCATGTAGTATTATCACATTTCCTATATATTCAGGCACTCCTACATTGTATGTAATCAATGCATTATCTATTATCATTTGATAATTATTGAGTTATTCATTCAATCAATCTTGTCTCTCTTACTTGTGCTATCAATTGAGCTCCTATATCTTGACATTTTCATTCTTTGCCTTAGGAAAATTCTTACATGGTATCAGAGAGATATCAAAATTATTACAAAATACTTGAGCACTTCATTAGACAAAACAAACCAAAATGTATTAAGGGTGATTAAAAAGGAATCTACATAACCAACAAGAGTTTCAATCCAAGAAAAACCTTCATTAGCATTCCATTTGATAGGAAAATCAAATAAAAAAGACCACATAGACACAACATTTTGACATTCAAAAAATGCATGTTCATAATATTTAGGGACATTGCATACATCACACATTTTGGTAGGGAGGCCACATGAATGTAAAGCATTGTCAATAGCCAAATATTTAAGTAAAAGTAACTAACAAAAACAATTTCTCTTTGGTTCAACAAGGCTATGCAACATGTGGTTTAAAGATTTATTCCATTTGGTGTCCATCTTGCATAAATTCCAAGCCTCATAATTGGTGAGCATGCCATAGATCTTTTTGACATAAACTTCAAGAAAAAAGGATCCATCCTGTCATTTTATATCCTGCATGAGCTCAAGAATCGTCATGATTTTACCAGGGAACCAAGATCCCACAACATTGAAGATCATAGTGTAGGTTTTCTTGTGATATTTAGGTAGATTATATCTTTGCATCAGCTTCTCCCATGTACCAAGCTTACCATCAATCAATAGATAATTCAAGGTCTTAATTCCCATAGAGAATAAGAGCTTAGCAAAGCAACCTTCAATTAATGCTCGATGTTCAATTATCAAAGCTCCACCACAAAGATCTATCAGCCACAAAGTATGGGGGATCAATGCCGACAATAGCTCTATGGGAGACCAACATCCTCACCCGAGCCTATGCTTTCCACAAAGATGATAAATCTTCGAGCCATAGGTTTTGACCTCAAACTGACCAAGAGAATCTTAAACATAGAGATAAGATCTAAGATATTCCCCTTCTTTGGTTTAGACAAAGACATTATTTTTTATTAGAACCTTCTAGGGTTCATTTCCCTCTATGGCGCTGAATATCCATTTAGAGGATAAGACAATTCCTTATAATTTTTATATATTTTATACCTAAACCATTGAGTGCCTTAGTGTCATGCCCAAAAGTTGGGCAAAACACAACTACAATTTTTTTTCTAAAGCCTAATGCTGAACTAAAGTTGTACATATACAAGCCTCTATGTTTACTATCATTCACGTTAATCGACACAAGTTTAGAAGCTGGTCAGGTGAAATTAGGTCTCAGTAGACTAGGTTTGACCAAGAAAATATTCTAGACCCAAAATGGGGTTGTAACCCTATCATCAGCTTATAAAGTTAACTAGGTTACTATGCACCAGATGACTAGGGTCGATTAAGATAGCAGAGGTTTACGATGATACTTTGAAGGTTATCATGACTATTTGATTAAGAGTATTTAATCGATAATAACTAATATACTAATTAATAAATACGTATTTAAATAAACATTATCCAATGATAATAATCAATTCTTTAAATATTTATATTGAATATAATCCATTTAATGGTTAACTCAAACCTAAGGCTAGACTAAAGGTTTCGTTATCCCAAGTCGATGAATCAACTTAATTTAACATTCCTTGACTAATTAAAATAATCTAAATCTAATTATTAATACTGCTAAAGTAATCAATTTCATAAATTAAAAAATTATTAATTTAAAATTAATACCTAATGAAATTTATTTAAAAGGAATTAATCAACCTAATTCCATTGAAATTAAATATGTTTTATCCCCTAGATAAAAAGATGTGTTAATCTCAAACCTTACCTCATTAACATACTAACCTAACAACTAATTTAGCCTAATTACATTACTAACAACTATCAAAATTAAAATAAAAATCTAATTTATATCTTCTAGAAAGCCCCCTTACACTCAATCAACATAGGCAACTAATTGCTAAAAAATATAATTAACTAAAACAAATTTCAAAACAAATCTAATTTTTAAAACTTCTAGAATTTTTTAACAATTAAGTCAACAATCTCAACTATATTTTAAATGAAATTAAAACAACTAAAAATTTAAACAAATCTATTTAAACAAAACAACTTCTAGACTGTTCTACAACTCCACATTTTCAACTAAAAACCTAATCTAATTGTTAGAATAACTGAGAGGGGGGGTGAATTAGTTAAATCCGTTATCCTACAGTCCCAAACTCTCAGATGTAATTTTTCAAACATTTTCAACAACTTAAACAACTTGGTAAGATAAAATATCTAACTTTATGATCTTTTACCGAATATTGATAATTAATCCAAACTATGATTATCGATTAAATCAAATATGCAGTATGTAAAGTATGATAGAAAAATAATCATAGAAAATACCACATAACACAATGATTTAACGTGGAAACTGTTAGAATAAATGAGAGGGGGGGTGAATCAGTTAGATCAGTTATCCTACAGCCCCAAATTCCCAAGTATAACAATCAAATCAATTTCAACAAATTTTGCAGCTCGGTAACATAAACTATTAAATTGTCTATGCCTTTACCGATTACCAGTCAATTATCTTACTGTGATTACTGACTAAATCAAATATGCAGTATGTAAAGTATGACAATAAAACAATCATCATAGAAACACATAACACAATGATTTAACGTGGAAAACCTACTAAGGGAAAAAGCACCTGGAACTGGTAACCCAAAATAATTTTCACTCTTCTGAAGTGAGCTCGGTGAAGAGCCAACCTTGTTAAAGGTTACAAAACAAACTGTTAGGTGTGACCTTGTTAGAGGATTTAAGACTAACAGTTATTGTTCAACCAACATTCACTATGGGGTTGATAGGATAACAATGTACATTCATTGAATGACATAGGGCATAACATGAGACAGTTAAGTCTGCTTGGTTAGGAGATTTTCTATATCAATGGTTAAACTGAAACATTAGTTGATCTGATTACAATACAACTTATTTTGTAGATGTTAAGATCTATTCTAAGCCCATACAAATCCTCTAATCACTATTTCAATTCAGTTCCTCAATATTCATTAACTTACTGTCCCTCGGTAATAGCTCTCTGACGTCCTGTTAACTCTGCAGTTCGGTTCTCCTTCAACTAGTCTAATAAGGCAGGCATGGAATTTTATTCACGCAAAATCTTTGCAGTCTTCTTTCTTCCAGCATAGTTTCAACAGTGAAACTCATATCTCTTATATAGACAAGTAAACCATTTTCATATCAACCATTAGATTTTGCCGCTTAAACTTCTTCATTGATTTTTCCTCTTAAACCTACATTGGTAGTTGTGTCAGTAACACGTTTCAATTCCATCCTTTAGATCTTCTTCAAATTTTGTCAGCCGTGGATCTCATAACAAACTTTATCCTTAACCTCGAAATCATAACAATTTCCAACTCATCAATTTTTGTCAGCTAAACTAAGCATTTAATTATTTCATCTATACTCATTTAACAAAGAAATAGGTCGGCAAATACAAGCTCGGTTAATACTATCGCTCGGTATACACTACACTAGCTTAGTGTATACTAAAGTGCTTCATTTACCAACCACATTACCTTGTGCAATTTTTCTTCCTAATTCATCATAGATTAATGCAACATAATCAAGTCAACAATATAAGGTCATACACTCATCAATAAGCTACCCAAAGTATTCCTTATCCTCATCTGTCATATCCATCTTCGTCCATGTAGATATCCCAGTTAATCATCTTTTCTCCCTTTTATAGATGTTTAGATGTTTGTAACTAACATGATAAGTACTATCAAAACTAGTTGACATCAATGACAACATATTACTGATTTAATCATCTTACATATCAATTCAGTAACTCGGTGATCTTCAAGTCATTCAGGTATTCAATCAGTTGTAGTTCATCAATCTCTCCCTTTGGCATTGATGGAAACACAAGCAATATGAAATTTTCCATACACATACCAAACATGTATTCCACAACTATGTAAGTAAATGCTGTAGCTCGATAAGCTCTCCCTAGCTTGATTTTTAATATATTTAATCACTACGTTACATAACAACATTACAAGTGTAGACTCTCTTCTGCGGATTTGATCTTTTCAACTCTTAGATTCCTTATGTTCTTAGCAACAAATATTCAAATCTCTCCCTAACTTTCTCAGATTATCTCTCCCTCAGATAGATATTTCATGATCTCTCTTTTTATCATATTGTTTATATCTCCCTTTGACAACAATGCCAAAGAAAAACATAAAACATACAACTCTACAATAGCCAAGTAACTCTTTGTTGTTCAGTGCAAACAATGTATCTCGGTATACTGATATGCAAATTCTCTGTTCTAGCTCCTCAAATCTTTCACAACCTTAGACATAATCCAAAGTTTGAGCTATGTTGCATCAACATGAATGATCTTTTGATAAGATTAGGCTGATGCAACCTCCATATTACATTAGTGACTGGTAGACAGGGGATGGACCCCAAGTCTAGTCCTCAAGTATTCAAAAGTGTCCTTCGGTAGAGGTTGAGTAAAAATATCAGCAAGTTGCTCCTTTGATGTAACATATTCCAGTTTTACTTGCTACTCCTGTACTTGTTCTCTTAAGTAGTGATACTTAATTGATATATGCTTTGTTTTTGAAAGCATTACAGGATTCTTAGATATATTTATAGCACTAGTGTTGTCACAATATATAATCACCGGCTCAATGATTGCCTCATTCATCCCTTCCAACACTTGTTTGATATAAGCAGTGTTTGAATAGTTTGTAGCAACAACAACATATTCTGCTTTGGCAGTAAACTTAAAAATACAAGGTTGTTTCTTACTTGTCCAAGTTACAAGTCTTTCACCAAAGAAAAATGCTCCTCCGGTTGTGCTTTTTCTATCATCTATATTTCCAGCCCAATCTGTGTCGATGTAAACTCTTAGTTCAAATTTGCCTTCCTTAGGATACCATAAACCATAGTCTTCTATTTTCTTTAGGTATCTCAAGATTCTTTTTGCTGCAACCATATGTGAATCCTTAGGATTGGTAGAGAATCTAGCCACAATCCCAACTGCATGTGCAATATCAGGCCTACTGTGTACAACATACATCAGTTTACTAATCATAGATCGGTACAATGTTTGATTTACCTCTATATATTCATCATCTTTAGTCAATTTGCAGCCTATGACCATTAGTGTTCCAACTTCTTTAACATCTTCCATGCCAAATGTTCTCAATACTTCCTTAATGTACTTTGATTGTGTGATGAAAATTCCATCATTTTTCTAAATAACCTGCAAGCCTAGAAAGAATTTAATCTCTCCAAAGATTGACATTTCAAATTCTTTTCTCATCTCGTTAGCAAATGATTTACATATATGATCTTGTCCTCCAAAGATTATATCATCCACAAATATTTTAGCAATCAAAATAGTATCATCAAATCCTCCTTTCATGTACAAATTATTGTTTTCACTTGTTCTTACAAAACCAATACTTAAAAGATAAGTATGTAACCTTTCACACCAGGCTCTTAGTGCTTGCTTCAATCCATATAAAGCTTTATGTAGTCTAGATAACATGTCTTTATGATTCAGATCAACAAATCCTTTTGGTTGTTCTATGTAGGCCTCCTCTTCTAGTATTCCATTCATAAATGTTGACTTAACATCCATTTGGTATATCTTAAAGTTCTTATGTGCAACATATGCATGTAACATGTGGACTCCTTCCAGTCTAGCAACAGGTGAAAAAGTTTCACCATAATCAATACCTTCTTCTTGTGCATATCCTTTGCAAACTAGTCTAGCTTTGTTCCTGGTAACTTCTCCAATCTCATTCAGCTTATTTCAGAAAATCCATTTAGTACTGATAAATTTTTTATCTTTCGGTCCAGGTACTAAAGTCTATGTCTTATTTTTCTCAATTTGTTCAATCTCTTCATTCATAGCATTGACCCATTCATCATTCTCAAGTGCAACCTTAACATTCTTTGGTTCAAACTCACAAACTAAGCATGTGTTTTGTCTTAACTTACTTCTTGTCAGCATGCTAGCTTGCTTATCTCCAATGATTTGGTTCTCAGGATGATGTCTTCTGACAAATCTTGCTAGCACTTGATCTTCTTTGTTCTTCATTCTGTTCAGGTTCATTTCTTTACTCGGTAGCTTCTTCCTAATTCTCGATTTCCCTTTGCTGTTCCTTGGTGTTATTTTCCTAATGCTCAGTCAACTCAGTTTGTGGCTTCGGTAGGTACTCTGGATGCTCAACATAAGTGAAACTACCATAGTCTTCCAGCTCCTTAGTGCTTTCTTCATCATTTTTATCAGCAAATTCATCAACTCTGACATTAACACTTTTAATCATCTTATTAGTAACTCTATTCAGACACTTATAAGCTTTTCTTTTAGTAGAATATCCAAGAAATATTCCCTCATCACCTTTAGAGTCAAATTTCTATCATCTTTCAGAATAAAACATTTTCTACCAAAATTTTTGAAGTAACTTACACTCAGTGTGTGTCCAAACCATTACTCATAGGGTGTTTTGTTTGTGTCTTTCTTTAGCTGTACTTGGTTCAGTACATATACAATTGTGCTAACTGCTTCTCTCCAGTACATCTTGCAATATTTTTCTGTATCATCAGTGTTCTTGCACAATAAAAAATAAATTTGTTTCTCCTTTCAGCAATCGCATTCTACTGTGGTGTTCTTGGTGCAGAAACCTATCTTTTGATGCCATGCTCATTACAATAGTTAGTGAATTCATCAGAAATAAACTCACCACCTCTATCAAATCTCAAAGATTTCAGTTCTTTTCCAGTTTCTTTTTTTGCTTTAGCTTTATACCATTTAAACATCTTAAATGCCTCAGATTTCTCTTTTAAAAACATGATAGTCATCAACAAACATAATAAATTATCTATCTCCATAGTAGCTTTGAGTTCTCATGGGACCATATAGGTCGGTATGAACTAACTCTAAGATTTTTTTTGTTGAGTAATCTTTACTTTTAAAACTAAATTTTGTCATCTTCCCTTTCTGAAATTGATGACACATAACATGATCAGGCTTAGTTAAGCTAGGTAGTCCTCTAAATTTTCTCTTTTTACTGATCTTGATCATGTTATAAAAATTTACATGACATAACCTTTTATGCCACAACCATGCATCTTCATTTTTAACTAGTAAACAAGAAGTCTCTGTATTGTCAAGATAAAATAAGTTATCTTTTGATTGTCCTCCTGTTCTGACAAGCTTTTCATTTTCATTATAGATCTTCACCTTCTTGCTTTCAAATGCCACTCAGTGACCTGAGTTCTTAAGATGTGCCACACTTAGCAAATTGTAATTTAGTCCTTTTACCCAATAAGCATTATCACATTTGATTTTATCATTTATCAATAAAGATCCTTTTCCTTTAACCATGCAAGGTGTATCATTACCCATTCTTATTGATCCTCCATTATAATGCTCAAGATGATCAAACTTATCTTCATCACCAGTCATGTGATATGTACAACCACTATCATTGATCCAAGTATTATTTTTACTAACTTTAGAAATGAGTGTTGTTTCTACATACCTTTCTTCTTCCTTTGAATCATCCTTCATTGCAACAAATACTACCTCAACATCATCATTTGTGTCGGTGTCAGTGTCCTCTTCTTCAACTAAGTAACATGCCTTTTTGCCCTTATCTTTGTGATTTCAGTTATTTCTATTGTAGTGTCGGTAACCTCTGTTATTTTTTCTTCCATAGCTTCCATCACCAGATCGGTCTTGGTCTTTTTCTTCCTCCTTTATATTGGGACATCTAGTAGCAGTATGACCAACTTCTCTACAGTTAAAGCATGCTAAAGGTAACTTTCCCGTATATCTACCTTTACCTTTAGGTAGTCTCCGAGCCATAAGAGCTTCAAGTTCATCAAGCTCATCATCAGTATTACTATCACTATTATTCCTTATATCATGTCTACTACTAGATTTACCGATCTTCAAAGAAGACATAAAAGAAGACTCAACAGACGGTACAACACTATTATCAAAATTGTTCAACTCAAAAGTTGTTAACTTACCAATCAGACTATCAAGAGTAAGAGTGCTTCCAGGTGCAGACCTCATTTCATGTATTGCAGATATTCTGATTGCATATGCAGGAAACAAGGTTCTTAGAATTTTACTTACCACTGTATCTTCATCAATGACACCACCAGATCCTTGAATAACATTGACTACCTCTTTGATTCGGTTTGAATATTGTGTAATGTTTTCTTCTTCCTTCATTTTCATATCATCAAATTTGCCTCGTAAGCTTTCAACTCTGGCTCTTTTCACATTTGCATCACCACCATAGACTTGAGCAAGTTTATCCCACATTTCCTTTGAAGTAATGCAATCTTTGACATCCTCAAATTTAGCATCTGATAGAGTAGCAACAATCTCTATCATAGTCATGTTGTGTTCATGTCGATCTTTCAGTTGATCAAGAGTCAAAGGTCAAGTAGGTGGCTGTAAGTAGACATTTTCAAGTAGATGTAAGATAAAATCTCCGATTCCAGATATGTGAAGTTTCATTTGGCTTTTCCACATTGTAAAGCTGTCCTTGTTCAGCTTCGGCACCTCCCTCTTATACATTTTGTGATCTTTCTGCTGAAGTCCTTAAAACTCTGTTCCAAGAAACCAATACTCTGATACCAATTGTTAGAATAACTGAGAGGGGGGGGGGGGGTGAATCAGTTAGATCAGTTATCCTATAGTCCCAAATTCTCAAATGTAACAATCAAATCAATTTCAACAAATTCTGCAGCTCGGTAACATAAACTATTAAACTGTCTGTGCCTTTATCGATTACTAGTTAATTATCTTACTGTGATTACCGACCAAATCAACTATGTAGTATGTAAAGTATGACAATAAAAAAATCATCACAAAAACACATAACACAATGATTTAACATGGAAACCCTGCTAAGGGAAAAACCACCTGGGACCGGTAACCCAAAATAATTTTCACTTTTCTGAAGTGAGCTCGGTGAAGAGCCAACCCTATTAAAGGTTACAAAACACACTATTAGGTGTGACCTTGTTAGAGGATTTAACACTAATAATTATCGTTCAACCAACATTCACTATGGGGTTGATAGAATAACAATGTACATTCATTGAATGACATAGGGCATAACATGAGACGGTTAAGTCTACTTGGTTAGGAGATTTTTTGTATCAATGGTTAAACTAAAATATTAGCTGATCTAATTACAATACAACTTATTTTGTAGATGTTTAGATCTATTCTAAGCCCATACAAATCCTCTGATCAATATTTCAATTTAGTTCCTCAACATTCATTAACTTATTGTCCCTCGGTAATAGCTCTCTGACGCTCAATTAACTCTGCAATTCAGTTCTCCTTCAACCACTCTGATCAGGCATGCATGAAACTGTATTCACACAAAATCTCTGTAGTCTTCTTTCTTCCGACATAGTTTCAACAATGAAACTCATATCTCTTATATAGACAAGTAAACCGTTTTCATATCAACCATCATATTTTTACGCTTAATCTTCTTCGTTGATTTTGCCTCTTAAACCTACCTCGACAGTTGTGTCAGTAACACATTTCAATTCCATCCTTTAGATCTTCTTCAAATTTTGTCAGTCGTGGATCTCATAACAAACTTTATCCTTAACCTCAAAATCATAACAATTTCCAGCTCATCAATTTTTGTCGGCTAAACTAAGTATTTAATTCTTTCATCCATACTCGGTTAAAAAAGAAATACGTCAGTGAATAAAAGCTCAATTAATACTATCACTCGATATACACTACACTGGCTCAGTGTATATTGAAGTGCTTCATTTACCGACCACATTGCCTTATACAATTTTGCTTCCTACTTCATCATAGATTAATGCAACATAATCAAGTCAACAATATAAGATCATAGACTCATCAATAAGTTACCCAAGTATTCCTTATCCTCATCTATCATATCCATCTTCCTCCATGTAGATATCTTAGTTCTTCATCTTTTCTCCCTTTTATAGATGTTTAGATGTTTGTAACTAACATGATAAGTATTGTTAAAACTAGTTGACATCAATGACAACATATTACTGATTTAATCATCTTACATATCAATTTAGTAACTGAGTGATCTTAATCACTGATCTTCAAGTCATTTAGGTATTTAATCAATTGTAGTTCATCAGAAACCCTGCTAAGGGAAAAACCACCTGAGACCGGTAACCCAAAATATTTCACTCTTCTAAAGTGAGCTCGGTTAGGAGCCAACCTTGTTAAAGGTTACAATGCACACTGTTAGGTGTGACCTAGTTAGAGGATTGATCACTAATAGTTAAATTTTGACCAACATTCACTATGGGGTCAACAAGATAACATATAACATTCTTTCAATGTCATATGGTAATACAAAAGATTGTTAAGTCCACTCAAACAAGAGATTTTGCTGAATCAATGGATAAACTGATACAATACTGATCTGATTCAAATACAAATCAATTGCAAATATTTAGATCTATGCTAAGCTCATAAAACTCATCTGATCATTAATCAATTCACTTCCTTATATTTCCCCAACTTACTTTACTCAGTGCATAGTTCTCTGACACTCAGCTATGTCTGCAGTCTTGCTCGGTTATGTCTGTAACCAGTTTGATCAGGAATGCATGAAAAATGTCTTCACACAAAATCTTCTATAGTTTCTATTCATCCGACATGTTTCAACAATGAAACTCATGTATCTTAAATAGACAAGTAATCCATTTTAATATTAGCCATCAGATTTTTCCTCTTAATCTCATCCGTCCATTTTTTTGCTTAAACCTTCCTTGGCAAATGTGTTAATAACATGTTTCAATCTCTTCCTTTAGATCTTCTCTAAATTTTGTCAATCGTGGATCTTATAAAAAAACTTCATTTGTTACCTCAAAATCATAGGAATTTCCAGCCCATCAATTTCAGTCGGCTATTCTTAGCATTTAATGTTTTCATCCATACTTGGTTAATACTGAATACGTCAGTGATAACTAACTTAATTATTATTGTCACTCAGTATATACAAGATTGACTTGGTGTATACAAAAATCTTTAATTACCGACCACATTAACTTGTTCAATTTTGGTCTCTTTTCCATAATAGAGTAATGTAACATGATCAAGTCAACAATATAATGCCATAGACTCATCAATCAATTACCCAATGTATACCTTATCCTTATCTATCATATCCATCTTTTCTTTGTGTAGATATCTCATTTCTTCACCATTTCTTCCTTCTACAGATATTCAGATGTTTGTAACTATCATGATAAGTATAGTCAAAACTAGTTGACATCAATGACAACATATTGATTGATTTAATCATCTTACATATCAAATTAATAGCTTGGTGATCTCTTATCATTTTTCCTTCAGTTCATCAATATATTCAATCAATTGTAGGTCATCAATCTCTCCCTTTGGAATTTATGGCAACACAAATAATATGAAATATGCCATACCATACCAAACATCAGTTCTACAACTATATGTATAAATGTTGTAGATCGGTAAGATCTCCCTAGCTTGATATTTTATATGTTTAATCACTACAAACAACATTCCATGCAGACTCTCCCTGCATATTTTATCTTCTTCAGTTCTCTGATTCTTTCTCATGTTCTCTTCAAAAGATATTATCTCTCTCCCTTTATTTCATAGGATTTCCTCTCCCTTTGACAACAATGCCAAAGAAAATATAAACAACTCTTCAGCAGCCAAGTTATTCTTTGTTGTTCGGTCCATATCAAGTAACTTCAAATATTGATATGCAATTCTCTGTTCCAGCTTCTACAATCTTTCACAACCTTAGGAATCCTAAAGTGTGAGCTATATGCATCAACATGAATGATCTTCTCATAAAGTATAGGTTGATGCAACCTCTTCATCACCTTAGTGACCAATAGATAGGGGATGAAGCCCTAGTCTAGTGCTCAAGTACTCAAAAGTGTCCTTTGGAAAGGGCTTGGTAAAAATATCAGCAAGTTGTTCTTTAGATTTCACAAATTCTAGTTTCACTTGCTTTTCTTGTACTTGTTCCCTCAAATAGTGATACTTGATAGATATGTGCTTTTTCTTTGAATGCATCACCAGATTTTTTGAAATCTTTATAGAACTTGTGTTGTCACAAAATATAATCACTGGTTTAGTAATCACATCATTCATTCCTTCCAACACTTGTTTTATCCAAGCAATATTTGTACAATTAGCAGCAACAACAACATACTCTGCTTCAGTAGTAGACTAAGAAATGCATGCTTGTTTCTTGTTTACCAAGTCACACACCTTTCTCCTAAAAAGAATGCTCCATTGGTTGTGGTCTTCTGGTCATCAATATTTCCAGCCCAATCTACATTAGTGTAAACTCAGAGTTCAAAATTGCCTTCCTTTGTGTACCATAAACCATAATCTTCTATTTTCTTTAAATATCTTATAATCCTTTTAACAACAAGCATATGTGAATCTGTAGGATTAGCATAAAATCTTGCCACAATCCCAAATGCATGTGCTACATCAGGCCTACTATGTACCACATACATCATTTTTCAAATCATTGATCTATACAGTATCTGATTTACCTCTGTTGATTCATCATCCTTTGTCAACTTACATCCTGTCACCATCAGTGTTCCTACTAGTTTTGAATCTTCCATGCCAGAAGTCTTTAACACTTCCTTAATGTATTTTGATTGAGTAATGAAAATACCATCATTTTGTTGTATAATCTGTAAACCTAGAAAGAATTTAATCTCTCCAAACATTGACATCTCAAATTCTTTTCTCATCTCATCAACAAAAGATTTGCAAATATTGTCATTACCTCCAACTATGATATCATCAACAAAGATTTCAGCAATCAAAATATTATCATTAGAATCTCCTTTCATGTATAAATTACCATTTTCACTTGTCCTTACAAAGCCAATACAGATAAGATAAGCATGTAGTCTTTCATACCATGCTCTCGGTGCTTTCTTCAGTCTATATAGAGCTCTGTGTAGTCTACATACCATGTTCTTCTGATTCGGATCAACAAAGCCTTTGAGTTGTTCTATGTAGACCTTCTCCTCAATAATTCCATTCAGAAATGCTGATTTCACATCCATTTGATATACTTTGAATCTCTTATGTGCAACATATGCAATTAATATACAGACTCCTTCAACTATTTCCATCGGTGCAAAAGTTTCACCATAGTCAATTCCTTCTTCTTGTGCATATCCCTTGTATACAAGTCTTACCTTGTTTCTTGTTACCTCACCATTCTCATTTAACTTGTTTCTGAAAATCCACTTAGTACCAATTACAGTCTTATCACTCGATCTAGGTACCAATGTCCATGTCTTGTTTTTCTCAATGTTTTCAATTTCTTCATTCATAGCCTTAATCCATTCTTCATTTTCAAGTGCATTTTAACATTCTTAGGCTCAAATTCACAAACTAAGCATGTGTTCTGTCTTAACTTACTTTGGGTCATCATGCCACCTTTCTTATCTCCAATGATTTGGTTCTCCGGATGGTGTCTTCTAACAAATCTTACCAATACTTTCTCTCTTCTTTGCTCATCATTCGGTTTAGGTTCATTTTCTTCCTCGGTAGCTTCTTCCTAGTTCTCGGTTTGTATTTGTTGATTATCAGTCTGGCATTTTCCTGTTGCTCGGTAGACTCAGCCCGTGGCTTCAGTAGATAGTCTAGATGCTCAACATATGTAAATATACCATAGTCTTCCGGTTCCTTTCTAATTTCTTCATCATTCTTTTCAGAAAACTCATCAACTGTTACATTAACACTTTCAGTCATTTTATTAGTAGCCTTGTTAAAAAAATTGTAAGCTTTACTCTTAGTAGAATATCCTAAAAATATTCCTTCATCACCTTTAGAATCAAATTTACCATTTCTATCATCTTTCAGAATGTAACATCTACTTCCAAAAATTATGAAATA